>VRYO01001269.1:8280131-8337357 GCA_009812075.1 Sialia sialis | reverse complement strand
CCGTGGCATCCCTGGGGAGCCGCGGATAGGTACCAGCTCCTTCCGGGGCTTGTTTTTTGCCGGTAGCTCCATAAACCTGAATTTCTCCCTCCCCGCTCCGGTGTTCTGCGGCGCACTCCGGGATCACCGGGCTGGGGCGGGCGGTCGAGGTTGCCCGGCCGCGGAGATGGGGCTGGAGCTTTCCCGTTTTCCTACGGTTTGGTTGAGCTCGCCGGGCTCTGCGTTTCAGCAGCGAGGCAACAGCAGCCTCAGCAAACGACTCTGATGGAGAGAGGCGAGAGCTAGAGCCGGGTCCCGGCCCGGAGCCTTCCCTGGCTCAGGCGAATCGCCCCGAGCTGCCCGCACCGGTTCGGGAGCGGCGCCGGGGCCGCGCTGGAGGGAGCGGCCGGCGTCGGGCCCCGTCCGCGGCGCGATCGCAACGAAATCTTCGGCCAGAGCCGGCGGAGGGAGCGGAGCCGGCGGGCCTGGCCCTGCCCGGGGGCACTCTGGTGGGGAGCGAGCCCCAGCCCACAGCCGCTGCCTGTCTTTCCGCAGATTCCGAGGATGTCTCCTCCAGCGACCGAAAAATGTCCAAATCCTCCCTAAATCAGAGCAAGAAACGAAAGAAGAGGCGGCACAGGTAAGACAGCGGCGGCCACCCCGCCGCTCCCGTCGCCCCAGTCCCCAGGGAACCGGTCACCGGCGAGCCCCGGAGGGGACGACCCGCTCCGGCCTGGAGCAAAATATTCTTCCCGGAGCGCCCCGGCGCGCTGCGGCTTCGCCAACGGGGCCTTCCCTTTAGTCTTTCTCCCGGTCCAAAATAAATCGGATATGGGGACGTGCCTATAGGGAGTGGAGGATTCGACCACAGGTGTCATTTTATTTATTTTTTTCTGGCTGCGGATCCAGGTATCCGGACTCGCAATCCTAAGCAGCCCACGAGCTGCGGTGGAACACGGATCATGAGAGTTTGGAAGGGAAAATCATCAACCTGTCAGAAATAATAAAAGCTGTTTCCAGCTCCATATACAGTAATCTTAATATTGGCTGTCAGCAGGACAGAATTCCACCAAGAATTTAAATATTTTAAAACATAAAAATAAATATTTTGCTAATAGATTAAATAGTCGGGAATCAGAGACAGCCTGCAAAGAAGCTGAAGAAGTCTAGGAAACTGTTGAAGGAAACGAAGATCCACTTTGGGATTTGGTTTCCTATAGGCGTGATCAGGGTAATAGACTTTGCCTGACTTCTCCCACAGTTAAAATGGAGTTGGTTTGTTTGCGCTTTATAAACAGAAACGAAAAATCCCTTGCTGGGTTCTGGCATTGCTGTGGCCAGAGCACTAGGACAAAGGAAGGCTAAACACCATCCACTGAGGGTGATTTAGGAATAATTAAATCAATCCTGCCACGATGCAGGAAAGGTGGATTAAAAGACGCTCCAGTGAAAGCTTAGCAGGATGCGGGGTGGAAGGAGACCGGCTATCCCAGGAGACATCCTGCTATGTGTGCAACAGGAGGCTCTGGAGGGCTCGCTTCCAAATCCGGGCCCCCTCTCCAGGCAAATGTATCCAGTTTGGGTGCTCTGGAGTGAGTACAAGTTGATTTTTTAAATTTTTTTTTTTCACCCCCCAGACAGGGCTGAGTGATAACACAGCTGGGACTGGTGTACAGGTCCCGATCTGGATGAGAGATAGGAAACGAAATTTAGATTTGTTTTCAATTCTAGATGGAGACAGACCTGCAGCGTTTGGCCGTAGTTGTATATTCTGTGCTAAACAGTTAATACCTCTGGCTGTACCAAAGAAGGGCTGGAAGGTGACTGGCCAGTAGCCTGCAAATAGCTACAGGATAGAAGCACCAAAAGGGGCAGTGGATTGTGAATTGCAAAAGCGACAGGAACTACCCGGGCACGGGTTAAAAAGGGAAAACTTCAGCTGAATGTCAGCAGAACCCTGCCGCCGGTGAGCCTGGACTGGCTTCCGTGCTCTTGTCGGAGGAAGATGGAGGGGAATGCTTGAAATCTAAACCAGAACAAAATTGGAATAATTTTTCCTGTGATCCCAGAGAGAGAAGATACATGATTCAGTGTGCCTCTGCTGTCCCTAGAGTTCACAGATTTATCCGAGTTGAAGAAAAAGTGTTTGAAAAGAGAATGGATTTAAGAGTGAATTTAAAGAAGGGTCTGATTGCAGGCAGGTCCCTTGCATTTGCATGCTGCTTTTGTTAGTAATATTATTGATCTGGTGGAATCCTTTTCATTCTGTGTAGCAGAGGATATTTCTGATATTTTCTCTTTATGCTCTCTGGAACTGAAAGGCTTTTCTGAAATTTGGGTGTATTTTTGAAACAGACTCAATTTCCTCTTTCCTTCTGGGAAATACATGTTTCTTAGATTGATGGCAAATTTATACATTTACTTTGCAGAAGGGCTGCAATTCGTTGTTGGGTTGAGGGTTGTTTTATTTTGGTTTTTTTGGTCGAGGTTTTTTTGTTTGCTTTGGCTTTTTTTGTTGCCTTTTTGTTTTGTTTTTGTTTTGTTTTTTGTTTGGTTGGGGTTTTTTTGTTTGTTTGTTGTTCGGGTTTTTTTTTGCCATTGCAGTATTGTTAGATTTTATCAAAAATTGTGCTTTCTGTATTGGAGGAGTTGAAGGGTGGGAGTTTTAACCCTCAGGGAGCGGAAGCGTTCCGAGACTTCTCATCCATCTGCTAGAGAAGGGCTTTCATCTGTCTCGGCTTTCCAGCTGCTGATTTTTCAATTTGGTTGTCCCAAACTGAGAACTGGCTGCGTGGAGGCGGGTTGGGCTGCTGCCTGCCCAGGGCAGTCCAGGAGGATTTCTAAGGAATAATGGGGTAATGCAAACTGGCAGGGAGCAGCTAACGGGATTTTGGAGTGGAAGCAGCCGGGGTAAAGGCAGAGGAAGGGAGCTGGTCCTGACTCTCATGGGGAAGAACTGGTGAAAAGTGGTGGGTAAGGGTGGAGAAAACGTTTGGAGAATTTCTCCAAAGACTGAGACTCAAGGTGAAGGATTATTTGCTCATGGAGATTGAAGAGGCTAAGGACCATCAGCTGGGAAGGGGCTCAGCACCTTTTCATCTCAGCACTGTTTCATCTCGGTGTGATGATCCTCACAAGAGGCAGCGGAGTCGAGACCAGCTGCCATCCCTGCGGGTGCTCGCTGCTGGGGAGGCACTGTCTCCAGAGGCAAGTCCCTGAAAGGGAAGGTGATTTGTAACTGTTAAAAATGCTCTCTTCTGGCATTTTCTGGTTCTCCTCTCACCCTGGCACTTGACCTTTTGTGCGCAGAAGCACAGTAGGTGGGGAAAAGCTATGTATTAGCCAGTTACCCAGGTTTCACTATTTCCAGTGTCCATTTCTCTGACTGTTCATCTTTGCTGCTTCTTGTGTTTTGATCAAAGAGTTTTACTCCCCTCAGGACAATCTTCACATCCTATCAACTGGAGGAGCTGGAAAAGGCCTTCAACGAGGCTCACTATCCTGACGTATATGCTAGAGAGATGTTGGCCATGAAAACAGAGTTGCCAGAAGACAGGATACAGGTAATCCTATCTCTTGGACCCCTTTATTGTGCTGCTCTCAGCCATGTTCATCGCTCCATGAAGATAAGCTAGCAGCATGGGAAGGCTGACATTTTTCTGAATAAGCTTCCCCAGGCTGTCCATTCTCCTGCTTTACTGGGTAGGCAGACAGAGAAGGTATTTTTGGCAGATTTGTATTTGGTGTTTGTATGTTGACATGTGCTGTGTGTGGTGTGTTGTACCAGTGATTTGGGGTGTGTATAACAAAGCGAATCCTAACTCAGAAATACAACAGGCATGCAGAAAAAAGATGACAGCGTTTTAAAATCTTGGTAAAAGCAAGAAGAGAGCATCCCAGAGACCATGTGTGGGTGGGCATTGCTCAAGGAAAAGAGCTCATCTCTGCTCCCTTGGCACAGAAGGATGCGCAGGGATGGTGTGGGCAGCTGGTACAGCTGTGGGTAGGATGCAGTGTGGGAATGATGGGTGAGTCCCAGTGAGATGTTTGCACCATGCCTGCACTTTGATTGTATTTACCTCAAGTGATGTTTCCCTGAAAGCTTCTGGGGATAATATTTTGGTTTTTTGGGTTTTTTTGTTTTGTTTTTTTATTTTTTTTTTAATCTGTTAAATTTTATTAAGTTATCAGCTTTTAACATTAAGGTTTTAGCTGCCTGTCAGTCCTGTCGTGCTACTGTGAGGAGGTAGAACAAGGTGGTGTGGAATAGCAGTGCTGTGTGGTGAATCCTCCAGTAGGAAGGAGCAGCCTGAGCTGCAGGGCTGGGCCAGGACCAGCTTTTGCCATGCATTACAGCCAGAAATCTGGAGAAGACTTAACAGCTGCTGTTCACAGTGTGGGAGGCACGCTGGACAGAGTTAACATGATGTTCCCAGGGGTGGGCTCCAGCTTCTATTGCCTCACTTTACCCCATGGATTGTTCCCATCAGGTTTCTACACAAAGCACAGGACTGCAATGGCCAAGCTTTGAGCAGGTGGAGTTCTGGTCTGGCTGGAAGTTAGCCTGTCCTGGTTCTCCACACAGTGGCAGTGGCTGGCCTCTGTGACTGGTAGTTTCTACAGAGTTGTCCTGTGCCATACGGTGTTGGGAGGGTCCTGGCTTCCCTGGTTCCTCCTTCTGTTCATCCCTCAATCATGCCTAGCACCCACCAAGCTGTGTCATGAACTTCTGCTCTTTCTTTGCTGAAGAGATGGCCCAGGAGGCTGCTCTCCTATGGGTTTGGAATGTAGCTCAGAGGGCACTTAGCAGGATAACACTTAATGTTGGAAGCTGCTGAGGTGTGACCCCGTGCAGGCACAGGAAGATGCTGGCCTTTTTCCCTCGGTCCTGAGCCCCCCTCACCACCCTTGTTCTTGTGCTCACTCAAAAATGATGTTTTTATAAAAGCAACTTGTGCTTCTTATCCCGTTGACCTGGCAGGACTCCTGCTGATCTAACAGCTTGTAGATAACCTGTGTGCTAACAGGATTTCCACCAGCTTCAGAAATAATGGCCCATCATCTCAAATGCTGCCTGTTGCATTAGGATTTTGTTATGAGAAACAAACCCTGATGCTTTGCTGTTAGAGTGAAAAGGATGGACGGTCACTTCTTTTATGATCCTGTAGGGCATCAGGTCAAGAAAGGTGAGACTGGGAGTTTGTTCCGTACAGCCACCATTTGGTGCTGGGTTGGAAAGAAGATCCTTTGATTTCCCATAAAAAGATCTTTTCAAGGAAGAGGTTCATCTAGTGGCACAGTGTATGTAGAATTCCAGAAGCCCCATTTCTCTGGCCAGAGCTGAGAGCGTGCACTCTGTGTGAGGTGGAGTGAGATGTGGCAGACAGTGTAGCTCTGACACAGCTCGTACAGCTTCAGCACCTGGAGCACCCTTGTAGTGCCCAGTGTTTGAACTGACTTGGAAATGAAATAGCAGGTGAAGCATCTTATCTGTCACTGCCTTGTCTGTCCTGTCATTCTGCAGCTGGCTGAACAGCTCCTACTCTTCCTGTATTGCAGCATTTAAACCTAGGAGGCTTTTTACTGGGACCCTTCTGCTCTTGAGATCAGATTAGACTTGGACAGCAGAAGCACCCCAATGTATGGCTGTTCTGAACATCAGGTGTAACTAATGGCATGTGTATTCCAGAAAAAGTGGTTGTGAATAACAGTTTTGCTGATCATGGAAGGGGAAATTATGCGAAACAACAGAATTTCTGTAGCATCTGTTGAGCACCTTGCCAGGGTGAGCATGAGGCTCACAGAGGAGTCCTGAGCTGTTCCTTCCAGTAGCTCAGCAGTAGATTGTCCCTTAGACACATTCTATGAAATTTCCTTGTCTGGATTTTTTGTGTGTGACAAGCCATGGCAAGGTGATTCGCAACTTTGATCATACTTCTTGATATTTTACCTCATATTCCTTTTCAACTTTGGATCTTTTTGTTATAAGCCTAATTTTTTCCTCCGGTTATAAAGTTCATGCTCTTTAAATAAATCTAAGATATTTCTTCTCCTGGCTGTCACTTGTGGTTTTCATCATTGCTTAAGCAAGTTGCAAAGATCTTTCCTTGAATCATCCTTCATAAATCACATGCTCATCTCTTAATCCTGTGGTTGTTCTTACATGAAGCCCATCCTGTCTGTCAGCCTTCCTGGAGATAAGGAACAACATACCTACAGCTGCATCACACCCGTTAGCTGGACTTGAGGTCCCTTGCAGAAAAAGCCTTGATTAGCACTGGTCTGCTTGCTTCCTTATTTATTTCTATTTATCTAATTCAGTCACTTCAGACTTCTTTTAGACAGATTTTATTTTATGCTCAGGGTTTTCCCTTCAGTGTTCTGGGTTTCATATGGAATTTTGTTAACTTTGGCCAATATGCATAATAACAGCTCTGCCAGCTCTGGTAAGAGGTAGATGCTACACAGGGCAGCTATCTAATGATACTGAGTATTTTGGCAGTCTCCTGGGATTTTGAATATATATAAATAAATATCTTAATATCCCATGTCAAGAAGTTCTGCAGCAGAACTGCCTGACTGCAGTAAATCTTGCTTTGAATCTCTTAGCATCATTTAATGCCCCTTGGAAGAGACAGCTTACAGTGAATCTTTGCTTCCATCTTCATAATATTTGCAATTTTACATCGTTGGGTTTTTTCCCGTGCATGAGTTCCAAGCTGCCCTTTTGTTTTGCATTTTCATTGTGGCTTGTGGTTTCTCTCATCTTTCAGCAATGCTCTCTCCCTCTTGTAGGTCATTAATGAAAGTGTTTTCTAATATTGTTGTGAGCATCACATGTTGTTGACTTCCACAGCATTTCATGTGGTTTCCCGTTGGATCCTCACCTAAGACTGATATCTACCCCTTATTTTCATTCATGGAATTATTTCTCAGGAGATATTAGTCAAAGAGAAAGTAAATCACCTATGAAATTTGATGTGAAAGTGAAATTCAGAGAGGGCAATTGAAAGAATGTTATATAGGAACAGTTTTCAGGTAAAGCCTTCAGCAGAATGCTACAAATAGCCATCAGAGGCCAAGCAAGTTACTGGTTTGAGAGAACATTGAATACAGGAAAAAATATTCAAACTCTCCATTTAAAGAGAAGATGAAAGTGTATTTTTTTTTTTCCAAGGCAGACACACACTGTGTATATCTTGCTCCCACACTGAGCTCGCTGTTCCTGGAAGGAAAATGAGCATCCTCCCATTGGGTGGCATGGGAAAATACGTTTTTTCATTGTGAGATACTTGGCACAAGTCAGATCAGATGTCACTGTGGCCATTTTGCAAGATACTTGAAAAAGACCACATTAATCAATGTGTTTGAAAGACTGTTTGTAGGAGTTGAAGTGCCAGTATTGGAATAAATCCAGGCTGTTCTGTAAAATCCAAGAGAGGTAAGTAGATTGCTGTGGGAAAGTATATCCTTAACAAACATTATGAAATATTAAAAATGTCCTGAGGCTGACAAATACTGCAACATCTGACTTAAATTGCTGTTTCTCGTAACAAATCTCTAAAGTGTAATGAGTAGATTTTAGATAAATTATCCCTATTGAATTTATTAATACATAACGGTTCCAAATTTGAAACTGAATAATTACAATGTTAAAGTTCAGTAACAATTTGATTTGGG
Organism: Sialia sialis; assembly: GCA_009812075.1. NCBI lineage: Eukaryota > Metazoa > Chordata > Aves > Passeriformes > Turdidae > Sialia > Sialia sialis. The sequence goes on along the minus strand of VRYO01001269.1, from coordinate 8,329,698 downwards.
AATTACTGAAATTATTTGGTATGTTTGTCTTTAAAGTATGTCTCCTACTGGTCAAACAAATTGATTAATCAGTATTTTAAAAAAAATAAGATCCTGATTGCCATTGTAAGGACATTAGAGTCACCTTTTAAGGGAAGTAATCAATTAAAAAAGGTAATAAAACTGCTAAAAATTGTCAGTTCTTGTTGGTAAAAGATTGTATGGCAATTATTGGATCACAATTTTTGGGACAAATAAAATTGCTCACATAAGTAAGAGGAATCCCAAGAAGAGGCTGCTGCTGCTTGTGGGGTGGGAATTGTCTGTGCACCCAGCAAGCTTTGTCAGGCAGCTGAGGCCAATTTTGGCTAAAAAAAAAAGGGAAAAAAAGATCAGCTAAATCTTTAATGAAAAAATGTTGGTTTAGCTATCAGATTTACACATTTCAGTATCACTGTGAAGCCCTTTAGGAGTTGAACAGGGATGGAGGAGCCAGGAGGAGTAATCATTTAGAGGGAAACAAGCTCCAAGGATATTTTACAAGGACAGAGGCTTACCTTCCTTCAATTTTGCAAAAAGGTTCTCTGTTTAGAGATGAACATAATTTGACAAGGCCTGAGGAACCTGAACTGCACTGAGTGTGTGCTCACGAGTGAGCCCACAGCATCCCTTCAAGAAACATGATAGAAAGCATGAATGAATAATTAGTTTTATGCAGCTTTATGCTGGTTTCTCCCTCTCCTGCCAGCTTTTCCTGCTTGCTGGAGTGCTGAGGTACAGTCTGAATCCCATGGTGTCAGTATGGAATGCTGTGATTGCTCCGTGCAGTTGGTGACCTTTCCTGAATGTGTGCCTGGAATGGCCCCAAAGCATTACTTAGTGCTGCAGAAAGTGGTGCTGTTGCATTTTCCAAGCTTATCACTATTGCTCTGAGAAGTGAGGACCTGTCTGCTCTTGTTAAAATTTTGGGTGACTCTCCCATATGGAACAGAAAGACCAGCATGAGGCACACTGCCAGTGGTTCCAACTGGTGTCTCTGAACAGCACATTCATGGGGATCGTGAAAGCTGGAAGGAAATTACCAGAATGGTCAGGGTATTTGGAAGTAGATCACCAAAGTGAAGGATAAGCCAAAAGTGTGAGCCAATAATTTCAAAATATATATGTTGTAAGAACCCTGAGAGCAGTTAATAATGAAATAGAATTGAGCAGCTAGTGCTGGCTACCTTTGCCAATAATTCATGAGCACTGGGGCAAGCCATGACTGTGTGATACCAGATAAATGTCATAAACTTACCCTGTGCTTCTAGAAATGTAGGAAGTATACAAGTGAGAGTAATAAAACTAATCAAACTTAGTGGCTTACTGCAAACATTATTATGAGTTTTTCTCACGGCATATGGTGCATCTCTGCCTCCATGTCTTTAATTGGTATGTTAGGAGTTCATCCACTTTTCTGCCTCTTCAATAACGTGCTTGTTTAGTTGATCTAAATTCATATTCATTTCCATTTTTCAATTAAGAGTTGTTTAATTTGGCCCTTTCTCTAATGGATTGTTTTCATTACCCTTTATCTATGGCCTGTTTTCAGCCCATGTGCTAGAACTTCTTTTACAAGTTAATTACTAGAGCTGCAAACAGAGGGGCTGGATGATGGGCAAGAGCGGGGCCCAGGCAAGCCTTTCCAAAGGGATTCCTGTCTGAAAAGTCTTACACTACGTACTTCTGGACAGAGAAGGAGAATGTGGCAGGAGAAAAGAAGGAAACTGGAGGGCTGGGAATGACACTTCAGCTTATTGAAGTGGGGACTCTCCTGCTTGTTGCTAGACCATGCAGATTGCTTGCTTATCTTAGAGATCTTATCCTGCTACAGCTGGGGCTCTTGAGTGTAGTTTTAAAAGGTTATTTTAGTGCAGAGGTGGAGGTATAGAGTTATGAATATTTTCTTTACCCAGGCACTGCTTTATCCCTCTGTGTTCAGTCCCTGAGTTGCTTTAGCCACTGACTAATTCTGTAAATGGAACAGAAAAACAAATAAACCCAAACTTGCCTGTTCTTGCCTTCTGCTCTGTTCTTAAAAGATGTTTATGGCTGTCCCAGGATAAGGGACTGTGAATTGGATGTGTTTCTCCACAGTGTTGGGAGGGAAACAGGTCTCTGCAGTGACTGCTTGCTCTCTCCATGGTTTGGAGACACTGTCAGCAAGGATCTGTCACCTTCAAGCATCGAGTCACACGAGCTCCCTGTGAGGGGAAAGACAGGTGGGCAACAAGATGTACTGAAGCTCATTTCTGTGGAGTGCCTTTGCAAAGGCTTCCCCCATCATGTCCGTGAGAATCAGGAATGGCTCTGCATGATGCCAGGCTGTGACAACACTTCCCTGTGTTCATCCCCCCATTTTCTCAACAACAGTAGTTTAAAGGGCTAACATGTCTCTGAGTTAGCTTAGGCATTGCAGTTCCTCATTTACTTTAGCTCTTCTGGAGATACTATTCCAAATCTCTGTGCTGGGAATACTTCTATTCACTTCTTCATTTAATGATGAACTTTATTTTATCTCTTCTGATACCACTGCAGTTTTTCACAGCTGATTTTTTAAAAATAGTTGGTCATCCCAGCAATTTCAGTAGTAAATTCCTCTCCAGCCTTATGACACCTGGCAGAGGGAATAGCTGATAGTTGTGTTCATGTTTTCCTTTAATGACCCTTTATTAGACAAAGTTTTCCTCCTTTCCTGACTTTGAATAGAGATTTTTCTAACAGTTCAATAATACAGGCACTTTAGACACTCAGTTAATTTACTCTTCCCTTTATTTCTTAATGGATCTATTTCTCTCTGTAATGTTTTTTCTTTTACCCTGATAGATCTCAGCAAGTTCTTCTGATTCTTCTCTGGAAGCACAAACCTGCTTTCCTTTCCACTGCCCTTCTCTGTGGGTGTTCTGTGAGCCAGGTTTTGCCCAGGCACTGTAGAGCATCCTCAGCAGACACACCAAGAACCTCACTCTCCATGTGCATTAGGCCAGCTGGTCCTTTTGTGGAGCAGAAAAGAGGAACTGAGCTGGACTTGTTTCTGTACAAGTCTATAGAAATGAACTGTTTCTACAGTATTTTAGAACAAAGATGCCTTCCAGAGGGCGCTTTATTGGAGGCTGTGAAAAATCATTAGGTGCTCTTCTGTCTACCCTGAGTGTTACTGTCCTGGGAGCAGCAGTGAGAGGTGTTCAGTTTAGAACCTGTGTGAGAAGCACACTTTGCTCCCTGCTTTCTCTCTCAGCAGGTGTCTGGTAGGCTCCCAAATGCCTGAGCAAAGGCACATATGAAACTGTGCCTGCCACGTTGCTATTAGAGCTTTCTCTTCAAAATTGTAGCAGGGGAATGCAAGGCAAGAATTGCTTGTATCAGGTTGCCTTTCTGTGAGTTATATAAACCCTCATGCCATGCATCTTGCACACTCATAAGCCATAGTGGTTATGTCCCCTCCCTGCTGTAGAAATAACCTACTGACCCGTGCCTGGCTGTTGTAGCTGAGCTGCTCCACTGTGGATAAGCAGCAGCACCTTGCCAGGCTGGGGTAGCTGGTACCTGTGTTGTACAGCACAGACAAGCTGCCCACCCATGCCTCTGGGAAGCTCTGGTTCACCTGTAGCTTTGGGATCCACATGGCAAAATACCCTCTTACCATGCTGCCCTTTCCTTTCTGCCTTACCCAGAGCGAGGGCTGAACTGTGAGTGTCGAGAAAAAACTTCTTGGAAGGATCTAGCCATCCCATCCATGTGAATATGCATGATAAATACCTGTGCCAGACACTGCTCACAGCCACATATGCCTGTGATGTCCATTCCAAGACAACTTGCTTTATGTCCATCACCTCTTTCTGATATCTCTGGGTCCCTTCACTGCCCGCCTTCCAATTCAGAGTGCCCCATGACTGTCACTACAACAACTACACTTTGTTACTTGACTGGATCAATTTCTTCATCTTATATGATGACCATGACTGAGATCAAGGCTCAGTGTTTCAGTGACTACTGCATGCACGTCCCTGTGCGTGTAGGGGTGGGCTTGAATCTTATTTCAGGGAACAGTGGGACTGCAGATACCATCTCTTACTAGTGCACAGCCTCTGTGCCTATGTTTTTTTTCTGGAGAAGGTCAGAGAGCACCTTTGCTCAGTGTCTACTAATGAAGGGCAGGGCACCATGGAGCTGATGCTGACATGCCAGGGGTCAGTCCCAGAGCACAGGCAGTGCTCCACAGCCTCAGAGGAATGCTGGCATCCCATGGCCTGATTTCAGGGCCCATTGAAAGGTATCAAGAAGGGGATGTGACATTTCTGCTCTGACTCTCCTGACTCACCTTCTCTAGCATGAAAGTAATAGTGGTGTGTCCTTGCATGATTGCAGAGTGCGTTACATACAGATGTTTATGAAGATCTATGCTAAGGTTTCCTCTGTGCTAGAGGAGCTGAAGAGCAGTGTTAGTGGGGGAAAAGAAGGCAAAATGAAATAATCCAGGCAGGATAGCAGCTTGGTTAATGGAGTCAGGTACTGTGATTGCCAAAAGGATGGATGTGCATTATCACTGTTTGTGACAATGACAGATGTCTCCCTGGGTTTCTGTGGATTAGGATGATAACTGCACTCTTGTCAGCTTTCTTGTGACGATCATGCATCTATGACCCTGATGTTTTTCTTGTTTTTCACTCAGTGTGTTAGGAAAAGAGGAATTTGGGTCCCAGCACATGGAAGCCTGTACTGTAGTGCCAGCTAAGCTGCTGGTCAGTTGGAATCACAGTGTGGCCACGGTGAAGTTGATGTCTCAGAGATGCATTTGCTGTGCAGATGTGATGCACAGGCAGAGTGTGTGCTGAACCACTGCTCTCACTACACTGACCCTGCATATTGTGTGCACACTTGTTTTGCTTTGGGGAAGATGGGATCCCTGCAGCAAATGAAGCTCTTTGCTTTTGAAAAGTTACAAGATATGAGAAATTATGTTGCCACACGAGGCCAGGTGAAAACCCAGATTTACCACGGGGATGGAGTTTAAGACATGTTTCCTCGTCAAGTGGGATTTTATAGCTTTGCATAAGTTAGATAAATTGCAACTAATAGTTATTCCTGGCCCATGTAGTGCTTTAAAGAGCAGGATTCAGAGACAGGCTAGCCTGCAGGGCTGCTGCCATGGTACTATCATGTACATTTTTTCTGGGTGCCAGTGAAGCCAGTATTCAGTGAGTGTCCTTGTTACTTTTTTAGCTTAGAGGAGACCCAAGATGGGATGCACCATCATGTCTTCACTCAAGAGGGATGAGGGCTGTCTCATCTTGTATTCTCTGGTTGGACCTGTTAGACAAGTGGGTCAGGCAGAACTCCAGTTATTATCAGGAAGGGCTCTTGCTATGCTGTGTACAGGAATTGCCCTTTCTAAAGTGAGTTCAGCAAGCTCTTTCCCAGTGTTAGCAAGAAGAGGGATGATGAGTCCTGTGATCAGCCATGCAGCCCATGTGCAACCTTTACTGCTCTCATTTAACTTCATAACCACTTTACACCAGCCATAGAAAGTGATGTCACCATAAACAGTACCAATAACCTGGATGTTACATTTGAAAAGACGGCAATAAACTTGTTTCCAGGCTTACACAAGTGGTGCAGTCTCCACCGGCAGTCAGGATAGTGATTGCTAAAAGGCAGGGATTTGAGGAAACCCCAGGGCACAGTCAGAGCTCCTGCTCTCATGGCAGTCTGTAATGCAGCCCCAGTTCTCATGGGTATGGGTGGGGATGTGCTCCAAGCAAGATACGAGGCCAGTCCTTGCAGTGTTCACATCTCCAGATTGAATCCAGCCAGGGCCGCACGTCCCGTCTCAAATCAGGACGAGGACATCACTGCTTTTCCAGAGGAGGTTTTCATTTTGACCACTGCCATTAATTCTTGGATTGGAGAGGGAGGGGATAGAAAGGGAGAGGTGTGGTTGTCAGGAGAAACTGGAGATGGCAGCAGGGTGCTGGAGGGCAGCTTGAGGTGTTGCCCGGTCTGCAGCTCCAACCCCCAAGGTGGGGAAGTGACAGACAAGGAACGTGCACCTGCCTGTGCATGTGCCAGGGAGATGGTGATTCCGGGGATATTGGGATGTTGCCCCTTGCTTTAGGTGCTGTTTTGCCCACAGCTGCTCCCCACAGCCTGGCAAACGCATCTGCTGGAGTGTCCGTGTGTCAGTGTCCGTGTGTCCGCAGATGCAGACGTGCATCTGCCTGTGTCCATCTAGTGGACACTCAGCTCCTGATGCTCTGGGCTGGGACCGGCTTGTGCTCCATAAATCTTGCTCCTTGAAATGCCCCCATTGGAATGCTGTATCAAAGGCAGGGTGAGAGATTTGTTGAAGCAAAATTTCACCATTATCAAGCCGGGAATTTTCTTTTAATAGAGGAGGAGTACTTGGACATGGAAAATGTATATTTTTTTAATTAATAAGAAAAAAAATTCCTATATAAATTCTCCTGTCGTTGAACCCTAGTTTGGAAAGTAGTTGCCAAGAAAATGAGTGTTACCAGTGGAAAATTTTGGGTGGAAGCAAAACAGAAACAATACACAGGAACACCATAGATGTTTTAAAATATCCCTTTGCTAATTCAGATTTATGAATTATGGCCAACCTCAGGGAGATTTCTCTCTTTAGCAGACAATGTTTCAAGCACTGATTGGGTAAACAAACTAATATGATGAATGTGGATAACAAGGATGTGTCAAGTCTCACGACCCCTTGTAAAAATGAAAGATTTCTCCTTCTACAATTTGCCCTTCTGCATCATCAATAATATGAAGAAGTATCAGTTGTCATTTGTGATTCAGAGGAGGAAACTCCAGAACTCCCACTCCAAGACCCTTGCAGACCTGTAGTCAAGTACAGAGTGTCTGAACTTGTATTGCTTTGGGCAGTGGGCACTGGAGATGAGAATTAGGTGATGATTAAAGTTATAAATATTCCCATTTATAAGGCTTTGCAATACTGCAAGAAAAACTTTTCTCCATGGTCAGTTTTTGGAGGATAGGCTTCCTGGAACAAGCTTCCCAGGTTTCACAAAGGGTGTTTGTAGGAAAATAAAGAAGTGTGAAACTTCTTGAGGTGCAACACATTGGTCCAAAAGACACCTCTGCACATCACATCATTACAACTTTGCACATGCAAACACTTGACATGCTTCAGTATAAAATTAATCAGAGGGTTTCACCACTGCCCCTGAGACGTGGAAGCAGAAACAGTCTTTACACCATACCCTGGGCTGTGCAACAGAAAACCAGGCGAGAATGAGTGAGAAGGAAGGTGCAAGGTACAGAGCAACATCAGTAAAGCATTTCACAAAGCTGAGCCAATCCATGGGGTGGGAAGGGGCAAGAGGAAATGTGGACAAACCTAGACATTGTTTGAAGCAAACCAAATCTTACAGAGTCAGAGGGAGCTGTAGAGTAGAATCCCCAAGCAAGGACAGTAAGCAGACAAAGAATAACAAAACCACAAGAGACGTGTAAGGTGAGTAAAGTGTAAGGGTGAAAACTGTCTCCCAGAAGTGAGGTGCCAATAATAAATAACTGCATATTTGGATGTTGTGACTGATGTACCAACACCGCTGAAAATACCTCTGAATTACTGAAATCACCACATAATTCAGCTCAGAATCAAGGCATGTGAAAAGTTTGGCAATACATTGATAAATTTGAAGAGATCACTGAGATCTCATAAATGAAAGCCCCACTGATGGAGCCATTTGAATGGGGACAAAATCACGAAAACAGGACACAAGGGACAATCCTGCTGATCTGAAATGGCATGAGGGCTGCCAGTGCCATGCTGGAGCTCATCACTCAGTCTTCCTCAGAATGAGCTTGTGACAGAAATGCTTGACAGGGTCTGATCCCAGCAATACTCAGTATTGAGCACCATTGGTTTCACTTATTTCATGCCTCAGATAAGATATTAAAGCAAGATGGTCAGTCTTCCTGACTTCTGTTCTGCTAAACATTCTGGGATTTCAAACTTTCATTTTTCCTAATCAAAACCAAGAGGAAATTCCCATCAAATGACAAAAATTTGTTTTGGAAAGCTCAGAGTTATCTCACTGAGATGCAATTTTGTTTTTCTCATTTGGCTTTAAAGCATAGATTTTGCATGTCTTAGGCAGCTGAGATTAAAGTACAGCATTCAGAAGAAAGCTATAGATAATTTTGATTACACTTCCAGTGGCTGGACACAGTTTTTCTTGTGCGATTGAATCAGCATTTTTTGATTGAAGATTTTCTACCAGCTCTAGTCAAAATTGGGCTGCCAGCTGGCAAAGCTTCTGCTGCCTCCAGTATTTGTGTAACGCTGCCGTGGAAGAGGGGATGCTCCAGGGCAGCAGGTTTAGTGGCAGTGGGCAGTGCTGGGGCAGGCTGAGACCTGGCCAGGGAAAAGGAAAAGGAGCATGAGATATGTGGGAATATGATAGGGCCATCAAGGCAGGAGGGAAGAGAAAGGGCAGGTGGTGAAAGCATCAGTAAAGAGGGAGCTGCAGCTCTGCACCCTGTGCTCTGGGAATGGGAGGACTGCATGACCTGGAGTGAGACTCTCTGCCAGCATCCTGCTGTCTGCACAGCCAAGCAAACCCGTGTCTCACACAGGCATGGAGGAGAGGGGGAAGAGAGGAAGCTCTGCATTCCTGAGGGTCTTTGCTTAGGCCCTGCAGGATTTACAACCACCCGTGGTCCAGGGTTGGCAGTATGAAAGTGTAAATCAGACTGTTTATCATGCAGAGGAGGTGCCATGTGGTGGAGCAGCCTCCTTCCTTTGCCTGGTAAATCCTCTCTGACATGCACAGAGTGTCTTCTGCTGGGAGAAGCTGGGATCACAGCCAGTGGGACCACCACTCCACCCATTCCACAGAGCTGTCAGGGGGAGTAGGGGGCTCCTGGGAATGACGAGCATGGCTGTCATCAGTGCTGGCCACCCACCTTGATTGCCTTGCCACCTGAGACCAGGACATCACTCTGTGGCACCAGTCTTAGGGTCCCCATGGCAGAGCTGGGGCCTGGCCTGGTGCTCCCCACTGCAGCTTGAGCTCCCCACAGCTACGAGCAGTGGGGACAGGAGAGGGTTAAGCTGTCAGCTCTGTAATGTTAAACAGGTGTCAAAGGCACCTCCATATATCTGCAGATTGAAATCAAATTCTTTGCAGTATAAAAAGATAAATTACCCAGGCGATTCCCGCCTCATCCCACTCATCAGGCCAGCGCCAGACGGCAAGCAATTTTTTTTTTTAATGTGCTAACGACCTAATCAAGCAATCAAGTCGGAGAAGATTGCGGAGTGACCCCGAGCATCCATCTGCCAGCGAGACCCCGACATTCATTTCCATTCTGCCGTGTACTTTCCGGGAAAGGGAGGGAAAAAAATAGAAAAGGAAAAAAAAAAATCCTAAACAAATTAACACCCAATTTTCTGTGAGTCTAATTAGTTAAATGAGGAGGTGTTTGGGGTGTCCACGGGGAGGGAGGGACTGCCTCTCGGAGAGGGGCCTGGTAACTCCATGGCATTAATTAGCGCAGGTCAATGGCGTGCTTCCCTGGGGACCAGCTGCTTTAATTTCCCGTGATATTTCAGTGCCTGAGGCCCATCGATTCAAACTGAAATTAACTTATTTTTCAATCAGGCCTGGGCTGCCCCTGGGGCTGACTCTTCCTTTGCCTCCTTCTGAATAGACCTCAAGCAATTTTTCATCTAAAGCTGATGCCTCTGCTCGGGGGGGAAGGGAGGGGAGCCAGGGAGGGAGGAGGGTGAGGGAGACAAGAGGAATGGAAATCGGAGAGAGAGCACTAATAGATTTCTGCGAGTATCACCCCCTCCCTGCCACTGCTGCCCGCCTCTCTGCTCACTGTCCCCCAGGTCACAGCTCAGAGATTATTCTGCCAATTTTCTGAGAAGATGAGGGGTTTTTCAAACTGGGAATTTAGGGCAAAGCGTACAGAGCAGCTTCCCCCTTCTTTCGAGCATCCACCCCCATCCCAGCCCTCCCTGCAGGCACCGCTGCCTGCAGCCCTGTACTGCTGCTCAGACACACAGCAAGTAATAAAAGAAAATCCCAGGCACGAGAGCCAAAAGCCACTAGAAAAAAGACGTTTCAATGGCAAATTAATTACATCCTGTGGAGAGGGATGGGTCCTGCTTTCACACTTGCCCCTCACCACTCCGTCAAGGGAGGGAGGGAGGGAGAGATACCCAATATCTGTTGCATGGGGGAAGAGGTTGTATTGCCTTTGGGATAAACATCTGATAAACACCCATCTGCTTTCATCGTGCTGCAGAAGTACATGCATGTTCCTGCACGGGAAGGGGCCTGGCATGCTTTCTCCACGCACAAAAACCATGTCCCTCTTTGTTGCCTGCTCCAGGTTTGGTTCCAGAACCGCCGGGCCAAATGGCGGAAGAGGGAGAAGTGCTGGGGCAGGAGCAGTGTGATGGCTGAGTACGGGCTCTACGGTGCCATGGTGCGTCACTCCATCCCGCTGCCTGAATCCATCCTCAAGTCTGCCAAGGATGGCATCATGGAGTCCTGTGCCCCTTGGCTCCTGGGTAAGAGAGCAGCCATCTTCATGGGGGATTGCAAATGGGTAGAGACAGGGGGATGCAAGGAAGAAATCATAGTCATGTTGAAAATAGGTGAAGGGCAGCAGGGCAAGGTCCTGCCATCCTGCCGCCCTCGATGCCTCCAACAAGCAACAAGCCTTGTCAATAGGATTTGACCACTCATCCCAGGTTCCTGCTGGACCTTGGATCATGACCTGCAGAATCTGGCTGGGACACAGATTTGCCCACATGCTTAGGCTGGTGCTAGCCTTCACTTCCCATGGCTCAAGCATCCTTCATGCCCAGCTCTGGAGCAGGGGCTCCAATCCTTGACCAAGGCAGGAGGTCATCCCAGTCTCACTCCTCCAGCCCTGTGATGTTGGATGGGGTGCTAGGATTCCCAAAGGCTCTGTCTTTGCCCAAGTTTCACTTGGTTTTCTGTGCAGACATGGAGGTAGCAGCTATCCTGTCACACTCCTGCTCTTTGCTTCCCTCTTTCAGACCTTCCAGGCTGATTCTGCCCCAAAACTAGTGTCTGGCATCTTGACAATGGGCTGTCCTGTCTTTCCATCTGTGTGAATGGAGAGAGGCAGAAGGGTGGTTGTGGTTTGATACAGACACAGAAACATCCCTCCTAATGAGGGATCTCCCTCCCCACCCTTGGTGAAGCTCAGGCAACCATGCTGCTGTCTGAGACCTCATCTCCGTGCAGGAACAAGTTAGCTTCAGATTCACAGAGAGAAATGAAGGGGAGAGTAATTATAGACCTTTGGGACCAGCCACCATCCACAGATGCTGGGCTGCCCCAGCAGGCAGCTGCCTTGCCTGGGCTGCCCTCGTGCGGGGGCCAGAGCGAGTGGCTCGCTGTGACTGCTGTGTGAAGCGAGGGTTTCTGCTTTTCCTTAATTCTGGCCTCTCTTTATCTTTGCTGTTTTCAGTTCAAGATGGCTTTCCCATGCCCAGGCGCTTTTCTAAACCCGAATACCAACAATTCTTTTTAGGGATGCACAAAAAGTCTCTGGAGGCAGCGGCTGAGGCGGGGAGGAAGACAGAGGTGGAGCGCCAGGCCCTGCCCAAGCTTGACAAAGGTGACAAAGAAGAAAGGGGTCCTGATCCCAAAACCACCATTTCCCAGGAGGAACTGAGAGAAAACAGCATTGCTGCCCTCAGGGCCAAAGCTCAGGAGCACAGCACCAAAGTCCTGGGGACCATTGCCGGAGACACCCCAGCCCCAGGCAGGAAGCCGGAGACAGGGGAGGAGGCGGCAGTGGCGGAGGATGAGAGACAGACGGAGAAGTTGAACTCATCGCAGAAGGAGGAGAAATTGATCTAGGGGGAAGAGAGGTGGCAGAAGCCAGCCCTGACAGACACTGTGTCCTCTGGGGGCCACGTTCCCCCGTGGACTGCCAGGTGTCCCTGGCCCCCCTGCCAGGGAGAGGGGCCCCGGTCTCTGTGTTTGGGGCTGCCTGGTAGGGGTGCCCACTGCCTGCTCCTCTTGAGCACACCCCTTCCCCTCGCTCCTCCACCCCACCAGGCCTTCCTCACCCGCCACCCCTTCCTTTTGGGGGACTGGGAGGTGTCACATCATCATTGCCACCAGTGACACTAAGGCTCTGGTCCTTTCAGCCTCATGGCTGGCTCTGGGGCTTTCTCCTTCTGCTGCAGCCCCAAAGCCCATCCTGGAGCAAGCCTGTTCCCTGCTGCCATGCCTCTCCTTGGTACACATCTCTGCCTAATGCTGCCCAGCCCCTTCCCCTTGCACCCTGTCCCACCGTGCCCCAGGCAGACACACCACCTTCTGCTGGCCATCACCTTTGCCTGTGGCCCAGGCTGCAGCAGGACAAGCCCATGGCAGTGCTTGCATGAAATGATGACCATCCATCCAATGTGGTTTGCACCTTCTACCCATCTCTCCCTGCCCAGCACTGAGGTCTGCTGGGAAGGGACTGCAGCTTAAGAGCAGTTATGTTTTGCCTCTCTTTGGCAGGGAGAGGCAGGTTTAGCCCACAGGCAAGACACGCAGGTCCCACCTGGTACCCTGAGCTGACCCCAAGCCCATTTCACTGGCTCCTGCAGGGCTGGGCAGTTGGGTCTGACTCTGCCCCAAACACCAAAACCCTACACCCCTGCAAGAGGGGATGCATGGTGAATTTATTTATTGAATACATTATTCCAGGTGAGACAACAACATCCACCTAATGTATTTATTGACTTAAATTTGTCCAGCTCACCCTCTGAGTGTTAAAGGGAATGACAGCCATGCACATCGACCCTGATACACCCTGTAACGTGTACATACATTCCATAGGAGCACATGCAGACCCACACAGCCAAACTCACTCCATGGTACCATCACCTTCCCATCCCAGTAAAGCACTATTCCCCCTCCAAAAGCTGTAGGACAGTGACTTCCAGGTGACCCTTTCTGTCCTGCTTTCAGCTGTGAGCACCCTTTCCCCAGAGCTACTGTTTCTGTTCCATCAAAGGGTTAAGCCCAGTCATCCAACCCGTTTGTCTTTGTCCCCCAATCGTTTGACGTGTTAGATGATAGCCCATGGAGTGTAAATAATGTATATACAGTGAGAAAATAATTCAGTATTGAGGTGTTTGAGATATGGAGCTGTAACAACTTCTAGTCATCCAGCATCTGTGATTTATGTGCCATTTTCTGTAAAGATATGAAGAAGAATAAAACTAAACAGGAATACTGTGTATGAGTCCAGTCACCAATGTTCAATGAGGGTGAATTCAGCCAAAGCTGAGAAGGAGTTGGATGTCAGCCAGAAGAGAGGTAAGAGATCCAAAGTGGCCCAGAGGTCTGCACTTTCCTCCACATCGAGGCATGGAGGAGATGGGGCTTGGATCTCTCTCTGCAATGAAATACAAAATTGAAAGGGGTATTCTTGTACTTGGAGCAGAAGTTACAGCATGCAACTGGTGAAAGAACAAATCCCTTCAGCATCCAGAGCAGCCCTGGTGCATTGGGTCATCCCGTATCGCATGTGCCCTGGTGTTAGAGAGTCAGACAGACCTTCAGGCAGGCTCAGCCCCTGCCAGGAATGGGCAGCAGGGCCCCCCAGCCTGAGGAGCTGAGGCAGCAGCCAGACACAGCAAGTGCAGGGGAGAGTTGAGAGTCAAGGGCACCCGTGGGATTTCCAGCAAGGTGAGCTCCAATTCGAGAGCAAGGGAAGCCTATTCTGGATTACCAGGTGCAGTGGGTTTAGTGCTGGCCAAATGCCAGTGCATCAACTAGAATTATTTACTCATTTCCTGCTGTGAGATATGGATTAGGAGGAGGACAAAACAGGCTCAAAACTTTAAAGGATGTACAAAAAACTTTATTAACAGAATTAAAAGAAAAAGAATAAGAAAATCAGAATAAACCTTCATAACACTTCTCCTCCCCCCCACAATCTCTTTTCTTTCCCAAAAGAGACAAAAGAGACAAAGCCTGTGACTTTCAGTCAGTTTACCACCTCTTAATGGGTGGTCAACTTACGGGGTACTATTTTAAGGACGAGCCGTTCTAGCACAAAAGCAGAAGTTCTTTTCATCCATCTCTGAGAACAGAGGTTTTCTTCTTTCTGTTCCTGGAAAAAGATTTCTCATCTCTCTCATTTCAAGATTCTCATTGGATAACAGCTACTTCAACATTTGCTTACTTCAGTAGTGGTGACTCTGCTCATGGCTGTGGTTAGAATGCTACATCCCCTCAATGCATCCCAAGAATCACAGGGAAAAAACAAAAGTCTGGTATATCAAATATATCTTTACTATAGCTTTACAAATGAATTTCAGCCCAAGACTAAGGCATCTCTTCAATCTCCTCCCATCTGGGATCTGACTCCTCTTTACTGGGAAGACTCCTCAGTGTCCTATGCTGTCGTCTCTATATGACTTCACCCTTTCCTTTTCCTGGTTTAGGGGAAAATTGGTTTTTCGTAGGTTCATTTGTTCTCAAGCTTTATCAATTGAAACAGTTTTTATAGGGTTCTGCAGTGCTGAAAGGTTGGTCTCATCCAGGCTCTGAATCAGGGAAATTGCTCGCCATGCCTCTTGCTGCCGGCCACATGGTCCCTGCCGACACAACACCGTGTGAGACATGCTGGCCACCACATGCCAGCTCTCCACTAAGAGGTTTTCTTCATGCGGAGCGCCAGAAATAATAAAACCTGCTGCTGCCATTTTTGTCCTTGTGTCTGCAATGTGGCTGGCTAAAAGTGGCCAAACAAATAAAGTTCATTGCGAGTCGCGCTGAGACATCCACAGCAGCGCGCCACTGTCCGAGTCGCGCCGATTTTGGCTGCTCAGCCCCGGCCACATGGCCGCTCCCAGTCCAGGATGGCGGTGGCCACTCCTGGCCCCAGCCACTCCCGGCCTTGGGGCCAAGCCCAGCGCTGACTGCAGCGGCGCTCCCGGCACTGGTCCTGGCCGTGTGGTTGCTCTTGGCGTTGGGATGGAATTCAGTGGCATGGCCCAGCAGTGCCACCAGCAAAATAGGACTGGCAGGTTATCCAGGAAGCGGCCAGCGCCACAGCAGACCCCAGCATAGCCAGTTACCTGTTCAAAGGCCGGAAGCCAAGAGAGCTTTTGCCGCGCTTTGTTCGTTTTCACATGTGCTTTCCCACAGTTGCGTGTTCAGCTCTTTTAAGTGGTTTAAATAGGTGTCAATCTTCACAACTAGCCCACTGATTGGCTCCACCAGGTCGCCACAGGGAACTCCCCTGCAGCCGGTGACTCCCCCAACTGAAAACCAGACTTCGTTAAACCACGCCACCAGGTAAGGAGTTACCTGCCCTGGCAAGAATCTGCGAACGGTCTGGTGGAAAAATCCCAACGTCTTCCAGGGACAGGAAAATTGCTGAGGCAGAGCAGGTGTGCAGAGGAAATAAGAGACTTGAGGTGGCTTGGGCCTGATTTTGTGGAGGGGCTGTAAGCCCAAAGGACTGTGCTTCCCCAGGGGGACAGCGTCCTTGTAGGTTCCCACCAAGGTTGAGGCAGCTTTGACACAAAACAGGTGTGTGGTGTAGGATGAGTGCACCTGATGGGAAATAGTGCCTTGCTCCCACACTGGGGTCCAGCCTGTTCACCAAACATTCCAGCTCCACAGATTGGGAGTGGTGTTGCACTTGGAAGAGCAAAAAGGAGATCTACTAACCCTGTCATCTCTAGTGTTGATTCCTTAGGTGTGCCTGGCTAGAATAATCCTACTTGCAAGGAGAGCCTTTTTCTGCTCTTCTTTTGTGCCCCCTAGGAAGAGAAAGGAATTTGCTCACTGACATTAAGGAATCCTCCAAATTTTGCCTTAAATAAACTACCTATATAAGGCCTGAAGGAAAGGAAGGTGGAAAAACACCCCTATTTGGAAGCAGGGAGGCAGCTGAACTCTGCTACAGTGTGAGGTCTCAGCTTGAGGAGATGGGCTGCAGTGCTTCATGCCAAACCACCTCCAGCTGCCTCACCATGGCCTCATTGAGTGCTCCCAGCCCAGCTGGTGGCACAGCCAGTGCTTGGGAGTGCTTGGGAGGAGGCAGAGAGTCCAGCCCAACCTGCCAGAGGGGACAGCTCTGACAGCTACCCAGCAGTAAGGCAGAATGGGATGCAGTATTCCCCTCCTGCAGCTGACAGCCACGTGAGAAAAACTTTCCCTGACCTACCACAGCTCAGTGCTCTGCTGGAAATGGGCATTAATTCTGGGAAGGGGATAGTCCCATCACTCATGATTAGCATGGGGGGTGGTCCTAAGATTTACAGGGACCTGCCCTGAGATGCCTTTGTGGCCAGCAGAAGACTGGGGAATGCAGTGGGTGTGCTGTGGCAAGAGAAGGGATGGTGATGAATAGATAAAGGTGTGAGGGAGGTGTGTGGGGATGAAACAGAGGGGTCTGGGAATGCAGTGCAGCCCTAGGAGAGAAGGAGCAGGCTGTTGGAGACTGGCCCAGGCACCTTGGCCCCGGAGGAGAGCCCAGGCACACGTTTAACCTGGCTTCTGTTCAAGAACTGCTGTCAGGACTCAGATTAGCATGAAGGTTATTTTCAGTCAAATATTTCTACAGCCCACCCCCTTCCCCTCCCTTAGAGTGATTGAATTTCTTTTTTCCCATAGTCCTCTGGAAGAGAGGAGGAGAAGAACAAGGCAGGGCAGAAGGGGTGCCCGGGATCTCTGAGTGAGAGAGCTGCTTTGTGTCCAGTCAGCTCAGGACGACAGAGCCCCATCTAACACAGGGACCGGAGTCTTGCCTGGGCCAGGTGTCCCAAGCAGCTGTAAGGGCTGCAGACATCCATCTCCTCAGTGAGAGGCCGGTACCCTGCAGTGATGGCCAGGCTGCTGGCCAAGACCTGCTGCTTCAAAGCTCTTTCTCAGGCCCCCAGATGCCCCTCTGGGCTGTTGGCTGCCAGATCCTGGAGCCACAGGCCTCTCACTGCCTACATGCCTGAAGCCGTCACCTTCCCCAGATGCAAGGACCACCAAGATTTATACAAGTTGTCAGCGGAGCAGAGTGGCATCTTCTGGGAAGCACTAGGAAGGAGCCGGCTCACATGGATCACCCCCTTTCACTCTGTCCAGGACTGCAACTTGTACCAGGGCAGAATCTCCTGGTTCCTGGGTGGGCAGCTAAATGTGACAGGTAAGGAAGGAGATGGACATGGGATTGTACCAAGTGCCTGCAGGTGCTTCTATGTGTGTGACTTCAGCCCTGGGAATGTATCAGAAGAGCACAGAGTTAAAGGTCTGGAGAGAGAGGGATCCCCAAAGGGTCCAGTTGGTCCTGCAGTGGCTGTAGTGTAAGGTTGTGGCTGACCCTAAGGAAGCAACTGGGTTTCATTGAAAAGGTTGCAGCTGGATTGGTGTGTGCTGGTAGCTGTGTTGCTCTCCCTCAGCCACTGTGGATCCTACAGCAGTGCAGAAGCTCTGTCCTGCAGCACCATAGGCATAACACTGAACCCTGTGCATTCAGCTCACAGGGTTACTCTAGGTCATTCCTGCTCAGTGAAGGCAAGATATATCTGTAGAAAGCAAAATACAGGAGAAATAAGCCATACTGTCACCACTGTAGTGGGAAGCTCTTCTGTGGACTGGGGCTATTGCCTTAGGTGGGGCTATCAGGGGAACACACTGGGGCTGGTGACGTTGTGTCCAGCTCACAGTGCTGTTGGTCCTCGTGCTCAAAATATGAGACAGAACTCTGAAAAAATCAGCTCTTATGTAATCTATTTGGGAAAGAGAGTAAGGGTTATTGCCTTTGGGATGTGACATCTTATTCTTTCTCCTTTTGTATGCATTTCTTTCTCTTCTGGAAAACTACAAATGGTCAGGAGGAAAAAGCTAGTATGCAATCTTGGGCTGCTGCATCATCCCATGTCTTTAGCAGGTTTAAGGAAAACAGAGAGTGGAACAAGGCTTCTGAGGAAACTGCAGCTGCCAGCAATGTGGAGAACTTTACATGGAAGAACTCCAGCTAAAGCCTCAGCTTACATGTCCCTGGAAAGTCAGGAACTGTGCACTCTGTATTTACTCTGGCTCTTTTCCATCTTGGACAAATACACTCTGCAGCCTTCCAGTGCAGAGCTTCCCTTTGTCCTACATTTGTTATTTTCAGAGCACTGCCACTAAAAAAACTACCCTGCCCACAGGCAGCTGCAAGGCAGTGCTGGGTGGAGTGACGGCTTAGTTAATGTTTGCCAGCACTCTGAAGGCACTGGGGATGTGACCTCCAAATGGACTTCAGGTGTTTTCTGCTCTGGAGAGCATGAGGTCATAGTTAAGGAGGCAGCTGATAGTGGGGATTGGTAGGTATTGGAGTGCTGAGGAGCATAACAGGCTTGGGATGGTGCTTGTGATCTCCTGGCTGGTATCCACAAAGGTTGTCCAAGGCTAATGCTGAGAAGGCACACACAGCCCTGACTTTGACCTGAAAATGCGACGGCCAGTGCTGGCTTTATGAGAGGTCAGAAGTACTGAGGGTTGCTCTGTCAATGATACTGGGTTTTCCTTTCCAGTGAATTGTCTGGACCGTCACGTCCATGTAGCTCCAGACAAAGTGGCCTTAATCTGGGAGAAGGATGAACCCGGAGAGGAGGTACGGGTGACATACAGGTCAGTAATTACCCTTCAACATACGAGAGGCATATTGTAGCATGCATGAACACTGCACAGGGCTGATCTGCTGATGTCTGTCATGCAAGGGAATGCAGCATCCCTTCACATAGATCCAGAGTATGGTAGCTGTTGGCCTGCTTGTGCTAATCTGAAACTTCAACCCCCCAGTTAAATCTTCTGGGCCCTGAGGAGTCTCTGCCCAGCTGGGGAGGCAGATATAAGCCCCCTGAGGCAGTACTGCAATGGTTGTGTATAAGACACACAGGAAAAGTCACACATGTGCCTTCCCACCCAGGTTCCTGTTATATAAACTTCTGTGTAAGTGGTTTTCATGAAAGGCAAATTCACAGCTGCAAACGTGTTGAGAAATCCCACGCTCATCCTCATGTCAGCAGTGCTGCTCGATTTGGCTCTCTGGGGGGCTGCCTGTCCAGCCCTGCTAGGTTGGTCTGGGGCCTCCTTCTTTCCAGCTTAAATTGCCTGCTCTCTGAGTCACAGCAACATAATTCACTTAAATTCCTCCGCACACCAAACAAGCCCCTCTGTCCTCTCTGACTTCAGGCCTCACATACAAATATGACCAGCCACCCCTGCCAATCCCCATGCATGGAGAGCTCTTCCATAAAATGACTCACTGATGCCAAGCTGTTGTTTCTGGGAAGGACACTTCTTGGGAGAGGCATCTTTCTGCTCATTGCTTCCCTGCAGCTGTTGTTCTTGCTTGACCTCAGCTTTAGCAAAGCATGGGACCCTGTTTTGGGGAGAGATATCTAACTTCTCACATGTAGCCTCCAGCTGTGCAGGGCAGTGTGTTACACTGGTTGTACAGGTTGGTAAGAAATGTGCAGGCTGTCATTGAGAAGGTCAGCTGAGGTGGGTTTACTGAGCCAGAGGAATTGCCAGTGGCTGCTGTTGTACAGAAATCATTCTAATTTATGTCTTCTCCATAAATAGGAGTCCATGTTAGAGACTGTCTTCTTTCCTTCCCACTGATTTTTACAGCTCTCCCATGGTCCTCCAGAGTGAGGAGGGTTAGGGTATGTAGGGATATAAGCTGTGTCCTCGTGATTCTGAGGCCCCCCCATCTTTATGCAAGCAGGTAAGATTTGCAAGGAAGTCTCTAACAGTGTCATTGCTTCTTTGGGCAGGGAGCTGCTGGAGCTGACGTGCCGCCTGGGAAATACCTTGAAAAGGCAAGGGGTGAAACAGGGTGACAGGGTGACAATCTACATGCCCCCGTGCCCGCTGGCAGTGGCTAGCATGCTGGCCTGTGCCCGCATTGGGGCCGTGCACACTGTGGTGTTTGCTGGCTTCAGTGCAGAGTCTCTCGCTGACAGGATCCAGGATGGTAAGCGGCAGTGGGTAACAGCAACGTATTTCCCTTGGGGGGACCATGCTGAGCTTGTTGGTTCAGCAGCTCAGGTGGGTTCAGGGCTGTGTGGATGGCAAAGGCTTTCTGAGTGAGACTCCCTGGGCTCTCTTGAGGCTATCTGTGAAATAATGTGTAGTCATGGAGCAGGTACTAGCAACCCAATAAATGTCATGAGCTCACTAAATACCTTCCAGCCCATGGGATGAACTGGTTTTCTCTTTCATGCATGAGACTGAAGGACTGGGATACCATGTCTCCTGCTAGGGGATGCAACACAGGCAGAAATGAATGGGAAACCAAGATGCAAAGCTGCTGTTTTTGCTAAATGAAAGAAATGATTACTGAGGGCTGGCAGACAGAAAGAGAGAGAGGTGAAAGTTCATGGTAGAGCCGAACTGCTCTGAGACTGGTGGAGAGGGGCAGAGTTGCTTATGTGGCTCTTCTGTCTTCTGCAGCCCAGTCAGAGACGGTGATTACGGTGAACCAGGGGCTAAGAGGTGGCAAGATTGTTGAGCTGAAGAAGACAGTGGACCAGGCTGTGAAGCAGTGCCCTGGAGTGAAACGGGTTCTGGTTTCTATGAGGACCACTAACAAAGTTCCCATGACAGCTTTAGATGTGCCCCTGGAGGAGGTGAGAGGCTGCCCAGCGATTTTGCCACTTCTCCTCGGCAAAGTGTTTGCTCTTGGTGCAGGGACACTGAGTGGAGAGAGGATCTTGCCTGGCCATGACAGCTGTGCTGGCATTGACAGAATTTGGGGACGTTGTCCCACAGTAGCAGTGGCAGTTAGAGCTGCACACAAGTTCAGGACAGTCCCAGTAGCCATTAGGATGGGCAACTGGTGTGTCTTCCCAATACTACCAGCCCTGTACTACTGTCAAGGGCAGGCAGTGCAAGCCAGAGCACATAGCAGGGTAGACAGGGGCCTAGAAACACATGAGATATGGGCTGCTACCCTGTGAATCCAGGCTTGGACTGCCACTGCTGTCACACATGGGTCTGCTGGCTGACCTGGCATGTGCCTGTTATCCACAGCACACAGGGTGGTAAAGCTGTCAGCATGGAGCACAGCTTCTGTACAGGTGAAGTGCTCCCTGCCATGCATTTCTTCTGGAGGATGTTTGCGGGGAGCATAGTGGCATAGGTGCTCAGAGGGGAGGGAGACTCTGGAGCAAGGTGCACAAGCAGGTGTGGGCACAACACAGGGGAGGCTGTGAGACCCTGAGGGAACTGCTGTGCTCTTTCCTGCAGGAAATGATGAAGGAGGATGCATGCTGTGAGCCTGCTGTCATGGACAGTGAAGACATGTTGTTTCTTCTCTACACCTCAGGCAGTACTGGCAAACCCAAGGGCTTAGTTCATACCCAGGCTGGTTATTTGCTGTTTGCTGCTCTCACACACAAGGTAACAGATCCCAGCCACAAAGTGCTCATAAGCAAACAGTTCCTAGGCAATGCAGTGAGGACACATGCTCCTTGTTGCATTACAAGTTCATCTTTATCCAGTGCAAAGTCTCTGGGAAGCCCTCCAAGCCCCAGCAGACCACATCTGGCTACAGGTAGTGCTCCATAGCAGAGTTTCCCAAATACATACTACTCTGAGCTTGGAACACTTGAGGCCCTGGAGTCCCCAGATGAAAGTCATCAGGGAGCTGCGGGAAGAAATAAGCGGGTCTGAAACCACAGAAATCAAACGAGACAGCAAGAAGTGAGGCTAGTGGGAGAGTGGCCCCTAGGAAGCTTTCCTGGCACTGAGTAAATGAAATGAAGAAGAGTGCTTTAGGAAGCTGGTTGTGTTGCTGCCAATATGACAGCACTCAGCTCTGCCCTGCACGGTCATCATTCCTTCATGTTTCAGCCTTGCAACCAAGGATCTCATAAGAAATAAATGGGGTAGTGGGAAGAAGAGCTTATTTTGCTTTCTGCCTGCAGGCACAGCAGTGCACTCACCCAGCTGAGAGGGAGAGATTCCAACTCTTGTGGGCAGGCTGGGGTTGCTCTGGGCCAAGACATCACATGGTCCCTCTGCTTGCTGCCTCACAGTTCCTGTGCTGGGCTCCTTGCTGAGCTCAGGGGGTTTTGAGTGTTTACTGTCCATCTGGAGTCCAACAGTGCCTACAGGAGGCTCATGGAGTCCTCTACCACTTTGCCCTTGCCTACAATTCCTCCCCTTTCACATGGTCACATAAGTGCAGAGGCACCTTTCTTACCCAGAAGGTTCTGTTTAGATGCTACAGGATACTTGGACCAGCCTTGTCTAGATACCAGCAAAAGGAAAGAAAGGCTATATCTCCTTTGGGAAGGAGCAAGTTTGGCTGTGAGGTTTTTTTTTAAGTGTCTGTCTCCTGCATCTTCACAGTTTTGGAGTTTGTTTACTTCAATTTTATTGAATTAATTTAAAATTTTTTAATGATTTTTTAAAAAACTCTTTGCAGGAAGAAAGTGTCCCTGCAGGGGTGGTAGGAAGACAGAACACAGTAACATTAGGGCTGACAGAATACACTGCTCTGTTGTGCCCCTTGCCTGTGCAGGTCCAGGTGAAACCCCTCACTGTCTCTCTTTTCTTGGTCAGTATGTGTTCGACTACCAGGACAGGGACATCTTTGGCTGTGTGGCAGACATCGGCTGGATCACGGGACACACCTATGTGGTCTACGGCCCCCTCTGCAATGGTGGTACCACTGTCCTTTTTGAGAGCACTCCTGTCTATCCTGACCCTGGTAAGTGAGGTGACTCATGGGAGCAGAGGCATTCCACAGCACCCTGAGATCCACAGCAGGCAGGGAGCTGATGGCTTGAGGCCAGGAATGAGCAGCAAAGGCTCTCTTGCCTCAGCAGCAGCCCAGCAGAGAGCTGCAAGTGGAGTAGTCTTCTCCTCTGCTTAGGAAGCCACTGCTGCTTCTCCAGGCGTGGAGCTGTTAACCCCTCTCCCTCCCTGCAGAAGGAACAGTAGCAGAGCTAGGTGATGTGAAGAAAAAGGGGCTGCTGCTCCTGAACTGCTTCCATCCTTTTCACCATGTGATTAACTTCCCACCATGCTGAGGGTTCTGGCACTGCTGGAGAGTCTTTGCTCTCACCTCTTCTTCCTCTGCCTTGATGTTGGGCTGGGAGGACCTGTGTGGATGCTTACTGGCCCTGCTTCCATTCCAGGCCGCTACTGGGAAACAGTAGAGAGGTTAAGAATTAACCAGTTCTATGGGTCACCCACCGCCATCCGCCTGCTCCTGAGATATGGCAATGAATGGGTGAAGAAGTATGACCGCTCTTCTCTTAAACTGCTTGGCTCAGGTAAGTGCAGCAACACAGGCTGGGGCACGACATCACATTGTGCCTCTTCCCACAAATGCCAAGAGTAGTAGAACATGAGACCCCAGAGTCAGGAGACCGCACTGTTTCAGTTCTGCCCCCTTGTCTTTCCCCTTGCAGTGGGGGAACCCATCAACAGGGAGGCATGGGAATGGTACTTCCGCGTGGTTGGTGAGACACGATGCCCAGTAGTGGACACTTGGTGGCAAACTGGTGAGATGCATATGATTCCTTGTTCCAGCTTCTGCTCTCCCAGGCCTTAGGAGTGACCTGCTGCTTTGCTGGCCAAGTGATAGTGGCTGTTGCTGACAGTCTTGTATGAGCAAGGGTGTAAGGTCCCATGAGCACCCAAACATAAAAAACAGTCTTTAAAGCTAACCCAGATAAATATGGGGATTTGAGGGTCCATCTGAACAGACCCCTGCTGAGCTAAATGAGCACAAACATCCTTCTGCGAAGTTCCTTCCCCAGCTCTCTGGCAAAGCCAGCCCCAGCCCGTGCAGCATGTAGTATGGGACAGGGTAAAGTCTACTGGCCAAGCAGTTCTACTTAACATTCCTCCTCTCCCCGACTTTGATGAGCATTACTATTTCTCTTTTCCTTCAGAAACAGGAGGCATCTGTATCTCACCCCGTCCTTCTAATCCTGGAGCTGAAATACTTCCAGGCATGGCAATGAGACCCTTTTTTGGGATCAGCCCCTGCCTCTTGGATGACAAGGTCCGTTTATAGCGTGCAGTCCAGGTGCTGGCTCAGCCCCCTTTCCACCAGGTAGCTGCAGTGCATACTTGCTGGTGGGAGTGGAAATCTGTAAGCATGTCTTCCCTGCTCATCTCTGCTAGACAGCAACCTTCCTTACTGTAAAGGGACAAACAGGGAAGCTCTTCTTCCAGCTAGTGCAGAAGTTGAGTTGTTTTCTAGCTTGCAGTCCTGATAAGAGAGGCTGTGTTTGGGCTCCCCGACACATTTTTCCAGGAAGGACAGGGCTGCGCAGGGACAGCCAGTCTCCCTGGAGAGGGAGGCAGTTTGCTGCAGACATATGCTGGGAGAGACTAAACCTGTCTGTTGAAGTGTGGCACACAGGACCCTCCTGACAGGGTTGTTAGGCAGTAGCTAAACATCCCAAGTACCTTCAGCCATGGTTATTAAAAGGAAACTATTCTACAGGGAAATGTTCTTCTGGGAAATGATGTCTCTGGAGCTCTTTGCATCTCACAAGCCTGGCCTGGTATGGCACGAACCATTTACAATGACCACAAGAGATTTCTGGAAACTTACCTGATTCCTTTTCCAGGTAAGGATAACATGTGGCAGGACACTTGCACATGTTTGGTTGGGTATGGTTGGGTCTGCTTGCTGGCTTTCTGTATGGAGGCAGGATTCAGGAGAGCTGGTACTGCTCCTTTGCTCTTCCAGAGACCCTCCACAGTCCACAAGCCTTTCATCTCCCCAGGTCTGATATCACAGGACTGCCCTGCACCAACATTCCCAACTGGATCACACATTGGATTTGTCCTTCTGCCTCCAGTCACCTTGAGCACAGACCTCTTTCTGCTCTGTGACTCACCCAGAGGCACTGAGCAAGCCCAAGACTGTGTGTGTCTTGATGTAATGCAAAGACAAGCAGCAAGGCCACAGGCACTTGCACTGGAGCAAATTGCTCCCAGCATATAGTGATAAGACAGGCACAGCATTAGCCAGCACACTGCAGAATGAGGGCAGGAGCCTGATGATAGAGCAGGTACCAACAGAGGCAGAAGACTAGTAAGGAAGGAAGGCACATTTACCCATGAGCAGTTGAGGAAGAAGCAGATTACACGGGCCCTGAAGCCAACAGACAGGAGGAGGGGAAATGTGCCAGTATGCTGGAAAAAGCCCAGTATGGCTGCTGGGCAGCTTGCATGCCCCCTCCAACAAGTGACTATGGCATGGTTCTGGCTACTGCAGGATTTTTCTTCACTGGGGATGGTGTGTATCGTACCAGTGAGGGCTACTACCAGCTAACAGGACGGCTGGATGACGTCATTAACATCAGTGGACACCGGCTGGGCACTGCAGAGGTGGAGAATATTGTGGTAAGAGATGTAGGTGGGAGGTAAAACCATCCAAACTAAAGCAGTCAGGGGCAGGAGGAAAAGACCAGTGCTTGCAGACCTACTGAGGCAGGAAGGAAAAAGGGCAGAAGCCATCTGAGGCCCTTCCTTATCTCTCTGCACTATTGTGGGCTGGAACAGCCAAGTAAGGTCAAGAAAGACAGCTCCAGGTGGAAACCAGCCTGCTAAAAGCCCTGAGTCAAGCTCCTACCCTGTTCTCTTTCAGACTCACCATGTGGCAGTGGCAGAGTGTGCTGCCATTGGCTACCCACATGAGATCAAGGGAGAAGGTAAGATGCTTTCTTTCCTGACCCAAAACATCTCTTGGGGCTATGGCACTGCAGTGGAAGTGGCACTGGTAGCAATGCTGTGTCCACCCCATACAGCATGTTAGCAGGGGGTATCTCAGCACAGCCATCACAGACCAGCTAGGCTTTGCACAAGGTGGCAGCAGCAGTGCTTCTGTGTGGCCAAAAGCATGTACAGTTCTGGCTACAGAGCAACACCTGAGGCTACCAGCAGAGAGGGATTCTCATGGCACTAGGTCCAGGCAGAGTCTCGGGCATGGCATGCACCATGCTCAGTAACCTGGTGATCCTTCTGCCAGGAGCCTATGTGTTTGTTGTGCTGAAGAAGGACAGTGGCTACACACAGGAGAGACTTGCTGCTGAGCTACTGGAGCTCATTTCAAAGAAGATCGCTAAGTACGCAGCTCCAGATTATGTTCAGGTAACACAAGCAAACTGGTCCAACACCCACTCCAGCAGATTGGCTAAGCCCTTTCCTTCAGCCTTGACTCTGCTCCTCCCCATCACAGGTCACACACCGGCTGCCCAAGACACGCTCGGGTAAAATTATGCGTCGGGTGCTCCGGAAAATTGTGGAGAACAAGGCCAATGAGCTTGGGGACCTAACCACCCTGGACGACCACGAGGCTGTGCAGCAGATCATAAAGGGACACAAGGATCTTGTGGAGCGGCAGAAGGGCAACTAGCTTGGTTCTGCCAGCAGCCTCCTCCTCCTTCACTGCAAAACCAGGGAAATATCCAGACAAGCCACTAAACAAGTGGTGGCCAGTAAGTTGTTAGATCACATCTCCACTGCAGTCTTAGTGACCTCTCCACAACACACGAGATCTTCAAAACCTGTCTCCATACACCCATATAGATAGAGAACATGACTCATCAGAGGCAGAAGAGTAAGAGGAAACAAGGTGTTTCATTCCATGAAAGCAGAGGGCAGAAAGCTCTCCTTGAGATTCCTTGTGCCTTGCAGGAGCTGCAGAGGTAGCAGAGGCAAGATGTCCAGTCCTGGATAGGGATACTACTCCTACCTCTGCTCTGCTCTTTAGCGATAGTCTTGTCCAGGACCAATGGCAATATAAAAGCATCTCCTCCAAAGCAAACCCCAGAAAATAAATCAGGCAACAGTCTGATTAACAAACAGTTGATTCTTCTCCATAAAAACAGTTTGAAAACCGGCCCCAGATTTTAATACAAAAATGTTCCTTTCACTTGTAGCTGTGTGTGGTAAGGAGAGCAGAGACATGCCCCTTCTCTATGCTGGCATTCTCCTCCCCTTGTCTCCTGCTGGAAAACATAATTCTCAACAGAGCCACAAGGTCCATAAAGCCATTCTGCAGAGCTCCTAGTAAGGCACAGAGGGCAGAAAAGGAGACTGCATTCCAGCCTTACACCAATGTATCCTAGACAACATGGAGGGTTCTCTGGCTAGTGTTTCTACAAGACCCATGAGGCAGCATCTTCTCTCAGGGAGGACTAGCAGTTTAGCTCCTTCCGCCCATGAGAACCAGGGAGCGAGAAGGAGGCTGGGAGAAGGATGGCATAGTTGTGTCTACTCTTGGCAGAACTCCACACCATGAATTCAGACATACTCTGTGTCTATCAGCAAAATCCAGAACTGGTCTTGCACTGTTTGACACAGCCGCTGGCTTGGCAGCTCCATGTCTGCTATTGAGAGCTCTTGCACGTGTGCAGGTTCTGTGGCAGATAATGGCATGTTTTTCAGTGTCCTTCCTCAGAGGGGAGCCGCTTCATCTTCTCACAGCGAATGAGCTCCCATCTTCCCTCCCCGTGAAGTTTCAAAATCCAGCTGTGGAACTGCAATTCAATAGCACAACATTGAGGGATATCCACCCACACTGAGGTCCTGCAGCCTTAGTCACCCCTCTCTGCTCACCAGAGACCTGCTTTACCTCACCACCACGAGGGAGGCATGGAGCGCTGCCTCTCTGTCTCACCTTTTCCAGGCTGGGTCTGTGTCCCACACTGATCAGTGTCATGCCCAGGTGAAGGCACATTTGGTACAGTTCATGCTCTACCTCTTCTGTCAAGGCACTGGTGGCTTCATCTAACACTGAAAGAAAAGTCATAAGCCCCACAAATCCCCTCCCAACCAGACATCTCCTGTAGCCAAGAGCAACTCCCAAGAACATTCCACATATTAACTGGAGCTCCCCAAGAGCATCTGCAGAAGGCAAGTGAGAAGAAACCTAAGGACTCTGGTATTCCTCTGGCACAGCAGGTGTCAGGCAACTAGGAAAGCTGTTCTTCCCCTCAAGTACTTGAATCCATCCAAGCCACACCATTCACCTTACTCCTCTCCCTCAACAGCTGTCAGACACTGCCTCGTCCCTATCATGGCAAAAGTCAAGATATGACCTTCTCCAGGGAGACCACGTGCCAGAGCACCAGGCTGAACAACAGTCAGTGAACTCTTCCAGCAAAGACCCTACGTGTAGGATGGCCTGTGGCACCTTCCTGACTATTAAGGGTAAATACTACAGACTTGGAGCAAATAAATTCAAATCATCTCTACAGCCTTTTAGTTTGCAATCCACAGGTAGGTTCCTTCTGCCCAGACATGACTGAGCTGTGCCATGGGCTTCAGGGGAAAAAGAGGTACTTACATGTAGCTACCTGCTACCAAAACTGCTCACCCACATCCAACCTGGCCCCCATGGCAATTTCTCCAACAGCTCAAGCCCCCAGCAGAGCCTATGGAATTGGGCCCATTAGCTAATCACAGATGCTTCTGTGGTCTCTCAGGACTATTTCTCCCACTGCTTCCTGTCTTCTTTTGCCACATCAGGGCTAAACCTTCCATAAAGCCCCCACAACCATACAGATGTTCATGAGCTTCAGATATGACACCTGCTGCCACACTCCCCAACACATGCACTTCTTTACATAGCAATGATGAGCAGGCTGACAAAGTTCTTCTTCTGGTGCCACTGGAGACAGACCATGAACATTAATTGCCAGTTCCCTAAGAAGAAGATGCCTGATATACAGCCTCTTGGTTTACCACCCTCCACACAAATAATGAAATGTTTTCATGTTTCACAAATGAATCCTCTGCGTGCTATGCTGCTAAAATAATGGCCAAGACAAAGCATATTCCTAGCACAAAAGGGATTTCACGAGCTGTCTCTGTACCAGCTTCTCTAAACACCAAAGGCCTTGTCTTTTTTCTCCCTTCATTTGTAGTCAGTCACTCACCTGCATATTTTGGCTGGAGATAGAAGAGCCGTGCAAATGAGAGCCTCTGCATTTCCCCTGGGGACAGGATGTCATACCTGCAGCAGGGTCGAGATTCAACACCTTTCTCAAGAAACAGAGCTCGTTTGCTGAAAATCTTATGGCTTCTGATACTGGAGACCAGCAAATAACTGTCCCTGTGTCTCCCTTGGGCCCCCCTCCATGCTGCACCCCTCTACACAGCTGCCTGCAGAACACCACAGCTGGTGATTTTTGGCATAGATGCTTGGGACATGAAGGCTTTGCTCCTGCATAGTATCCATATCTCACAGAACACAGATGGACACAGATAAATCCAGCAGCAATGTGCTTCTGCTTAGAAGTGTTCCCCACTCAGAAATCACCCAAATACACACAGACAGTAAGCTCCCTTACCAGTTCCAGTCCACCTGTTCATCCAGTCCTCCAGCCCTTGCCAGCAAATCAGTCTACAGAGAGCACAGCAGACTTGTGAACACAGCTCCCAACCCTATCAGCCTATGGCCCTGAGCACAGCTGTCCTCTTTTTGCTGGTCACCCTTTCCCCACTTGAGCTGAAGTTGTACCATATCTCTCCTCCTTTTTCTATGCCATAGACAGTTGTGTCCCAGGTACAGACAATGTCCCCACATAAGTTCAGCACACAATCATGCTGTGCTGCCACCAAAAATCACCCCTTCTTCCCTCACTGGTGGCACCAGGAAAGAAAGCAGAGTGCTGCCACTGACTCACCAGCCCAGCCAGCTCTAGGAATCGCACAATCCTCTCATCATCTGCAGACCCTAGGGAGAAAGACATACAGCATAAGGAGAGGCAGTGTGTGCTGAGGCCACTGCTGCATGAAGGAGTTGGTGGGGCACGAGGGAAGAACTGGAATACCCCCTGAGGTTCAGTGTAGTTGACCTGACCACTTAGTTATACCAGCTGCTGAGCTTTGGCAGATAGAGCCCCAAAGATTGACCTTCCTTAAAAATGTTAATCACGCTTCAACTGCCAAGGCCCTCCCCAACAGTTACTCTCCTAGAGCTGAGACTACACACTACAAGTGGTGCAGTCATGGGAATGGGATTCAGGTGAGAGCCAGAAAAAGGACCAAATGTGGGAAGAGAAATACCTCAGGTTGGGTCAGCTGTGGAGCAGAACATACACTTGAGCTAGTACAGTCAGCATCTATGGAAATTGAGTAAAAGGGTTGTGCATCTGCCATGGACCTTTCTGAAGCTGCCAGAGAACCACAACAGTAGCTGATGGCTGTAGTTACTCTCAGCAAGATTGTGACTCCCAAGTGTTTGAAAGCAGCAGGTAACACTGCTGGACATCTCCAAGCTACAGCAAATCACATGTGGTCTGGCTTTGGGAGAGGGCAGAGGAGAGAAAGGATCCATGCATTCTGCCTGGGACATTATTTTGAAAAAGTGGAACAGTAAACGATGGAGGTGGATGAAAAATGAGATGAAGGTAAACATGACTTGCTGTCAGGCTGTACCAAACAAATCAGATGTATCCCAACAGCAACATGTATCATGTCTAGAATCGCAGGAAGAGCATGGCCAGCTTGTCCTCATTGTAATATGACAGCAAGGTCTTATCAAGTGAGTATGCTCCCTCACAAAAGGAGGGGGACAGAGAATTGACCTTAACACACACTAAACTGCTAGGGAACACCAGAGCAACAAAAGCAAAATAGATGAGTGTTCCTGGTAGGTTACAGCAGGGGAGAAGCTGCACTGGGTATAGGACAGTGAGGCAACACCACAGCACTGGTTAATTGCTGTAATGGATTTTCACAAACCTGAAAGTGGATAGATCTCCTTCAGGGGATAGATCACCTGTTTAACAGAGCAAAAGAAACCATGTCAGAGAGAGCTGGACACTGTCCACCAGAGATGCAATAGCATGAAGACAGGCACAAGGGAAGAAGCAGCCATAGGTATCCTCCCTCTTGCAGGCCTGTTTGCACCCCATGGGTTTGCAGGGCATGATCACAGCTGGGAGCAGAGCTGAGGCCAGAGCAAAGACAGACCCTGGGCTCACCTGCTCACGCAGGCTTCCATCAGTGAAGAAGGGCCGCTGTGGTAGGAACACCACTCCTCGGGGGCCAAAGCAGGTCAGCATCCTGATGCTCCCTGCACAGAGACACTCATCACACCTGCAGTGCCAGGCAGCAACTCCCCACTGCCTCATGTAGTCCTGTCCCATGAAGTAGCCAACCAGCCCCCACAAAAGTGTGTTTGCAACACAGAGCAAAGCAATGAGAGCCAAAGACTGTGACAGAGATGGGTGGCTCAAACCAGTGTATCAGTGACACATTCACCATCACATGGTGGCACTGGCCTCACAAACTGCCCCACTGCCACCTTGCAAACTAAGGGTAGCCTTGGTTGGGAAAGAGGAGGCTGAGGCAAATTGCAGTCCTTACCCCGTGTGCTCTCCCAGAGTCCTCCAAGGACCCTAAGGAGAGATGTCTTCCCTGTACCAGTGTTTCCCACAATCATCACACTGTTTCCTTGTGAGATCCTGAGGCTCAGGTCCTTGATGAGCAGCTTGCCAGAGGATGGTACTGAGAGTGTCACTCGCTCCAGAAGGAAAGCTGTGTCCTTTGGCACTGGGTCCTCCACAGAAGGGCTGCTGGGCCACCACCAAGAAAAGAATGAGAGATCTGGAGGTAAGTGACTATGCCATGATTGGCAAAGCTCAGGCACCTTAGACCTCCCGTGCCTCTGTGACAGTAGCCCTGCCCCACAGACCTGGGAATGGCTACTGACAGTGAGCACTGCCTGCTCCAAGCAAACACATGCAACAGACTGTGACACCAAGGGCTACCTCCATCCCATGGCAACCCCACACTCAGGCACATAAGCTGCAAGCGAGACAGTTGTTGAGAGGTGACTCACCTGTCCAAATCCCAACTGGTTTTGGCTTCTGAGTAGTTACCATTTTTTTTTCTGCCAAGGCTCAGCAAGCCCTCCTGCAGTTCACCAATCCTAGAAACACAAGAGGTTGCATGGACGTCAGGGACAATTCCAGCAGCCTTCTCAAAATATCCAAATTTGTCCATGCTTGTACATGAGCAACTGGGGTTTTTTTGTTTGTTTTATTTTTTTTTAGCACAGACCTGGGCAGGGTCTTGTCCTGCACTGCCCTTTCCTCCAGAGATGTGCCCACAGATAAGCTCACCTGTGTGTGTAGCCAGCTACATCAGTCACAGTGCTGGAGAGATCTATGAGCTGGCTGAAGCAGCCAATGAGGTAGATGGAAACAAAGGCATTCTGGGGAGAAAACACATGCCAGAGTAGGGGTCAGTGCTGAGCTGGGGCCCTGACCCTTATTCCATGACTGCAAGGAGGCAGCCAAGGAGTCCACACATTTGGCTACATCAGCTGTCTCAGCAAGATGAATCAGGGGTGGTGAAGTCACCCAGAGTGGTGGGAGTGAAGATGACCACATTTGAAAGAAGCAGGCCTTCCCTGATCAGTACAGCAGTTTTGCCAGGTAGACACATGTCCTGTCACCCAGGGATGGTTTTTGCAAAATGCCTGATGGCCTGCTTAGGGCCCAGCATGTTTGTCCAAGTCACACAGATCCATGCCACCAACCCTGTCTCAGCACCGTATATGGCTCAGAGCAGGGTGTCTCAGCCTGCAGTGCCCACTTGGCTATTTTTAGCTCTGCATTCTCTATCACAAGCCAGTTTTCAGTATCTGGTAACGAGTCAGGCCAGGAAGGTGAATGCAAACCAGCTCAGCCTCACTGGTGGCCAGGCTAACCACAGGCAGTAGCCCAGGGCATAACCCAGACCCACAGCACTGCACAGACCCCATCCCCACCTGCACTGCTGAAAATCAGACTGACTTCCTGGTTCTTTTTAGACACAAAGGTCTACCCAGGAAACACTTATGTAAATGTGTCCTTGACAGTTCTCACCCCCAAGTTAATCATATGCCAGCTGGCTACAAGCTCCCATTTCCATGACACTGTGAGTAGGGACAGTCTAACCTGAAGATCAAGTGCTGCAGGTTATCTAGCCCCAGGGCCACCAGCCCCACATGAAATCTCCATCCTCAGTGGCTGCTCACCCACCACGATGGGGTCACAGAGATTACCCTTAGCTCACCTTGCTGACAAGGGCACTGAGCTCTGTTGGACTCAGGTCACCGTAGACGCCAGAAAAGATGGGAATGGCAATGACCACGTAGCTCAGGATGCTGCCCAGATAGTCAAATGTGTTTATCCCAACTAAGTACAAGCACATAGAAAGAAGACAGTGAGTTAAAGTAGAAACCTCTGTCCAAGCCAAGTCCAAGTGCTGAGCCTGAGCCCCATCAGAGGAAGAGCTATGTTCTTGCTTTGGCCCTTTATGATGAACCTGAACAGAAAACCCCATTTTGCAGGATAGCACAAGCTTTGTGCTTGTGCTAAATGGGTGAAAATCCATTTGCCAAGCAAGAGCACTTTGGAGCAGACCCCTGAGCAGAGAATCATCATCCAGACACACAGCTCAGGGACGACTATGGGGCAAAAGACACTTTGCCTGCTTGTTGCTGTGCTTCAGGGGCCTGACTGACTCACAGTGAACAGGAGGGGAGGGCAAAAAGGAGGTTCTGGGGTGAGATGGTTTGCCATGAAGTGTGAAAAACTTAAGATCCCAAATTCCCACAGACACTTCCATTCAGGGTTCTCCCTCCCATACACTACTCACTGTGCTGCTGAGATTGGGAAGAGCTGTCTTTACAGGGGTCATTTAAAGACAAAACCTGGACCCAGTGAAAAAGGGAGAAGGGATATTTTCAGGGGACAACTGTGCCTAAGGGACAGGCTCTACAGGGAAGAAGTTTCCACAGCTCCCAATCACATATACAGTCCCCAGAGCTCAAGCCCTTCCCTCCTGGCCTTTGAATACTTGCCCCACAGAAAGCCAGATTCTGGGTCTTCCACAACTTTGCCTCTTCATGAATCTTTTACACAACAGGATTCCAATTTAGCACTTCAGGAAGCACCCTCTATTGACCCTCAGGCTTTCACATGTACCAGCAAGAGGCAGAACAAGAAAACACAGCACCCACCCAACTGCGTGTGGGCCACCACAATGGAGTTACCACACACCCCACTTCACCTCCAATCTGCCACTCACTGTATAGCCACAGCTCCTTGCCTATCAGCTCCCTCTGGGTCTTCAGCAGG
The DNA here is from genome assembly GCA_009812075.1 of Sialia sialis. Classification (NCBI taxonomy): domain Eukaryota; kingdom Metazoa; phylum Chordata; class Aves; order Passeriformes; family Turdidae; genus Sialia; species Sialia sialis. The sequence goes on along the minus strand of VRYO01001269.1, from coordinate 8,295,527 downwards.
CTCTGCAGCCTCCGGTCTGTGCGCATGTGCTCCACTCGCCCAGCCCTGTAAAAGTAAGAGGCGACATGCCACAGATATCCTAGGACCAGGGGCTTTAAAACTGAAGCTTTGAACGGGCCTGGCACCACCTTCTCCAACTAATAAGCTCTTTATTGACAAGGAACTGAACAGCCAGGACTGCCTTCCTGAAGGGTATCATTAAGGAACTCTGGCTGAAGCAAGCAGTCCTAAAAATCTCTCCCAGAGCCCATGGCTGCTGCTGTTGTAGCAGGAGGAGGTAAAGCCAGGCCAGACCCTGTCAGCAAGGCTCCAGCCTGAAGCAATGTACACCCAAGGTCCCAGTTCCCAAATACAGCCTGGCTGGAAAAGAGGGATGACACTGCTACACAGCTGGACCCAGAAAGAAGAGGGCAGAGGAGCATCCAGGGGTGATAATCAGCCCACGTGGCCTGCATGGCCAGCAGCCTCAGCCCGCCTCTTGCCATTTCCCACTCCACAGGAATGAGACAGAGGCAGTGAGCAGTGCCCAGTACCCCTGGTACGGGTACCCCAGCTCCATGACTCCCCCCTTCCCAGGGCTATCTCCATCAGGTCACCCAGCACACAAGTTAACAGTGATGCTCCAGTGGCCAGGCTGAGCCAGGAGCAAGGAGGTATCTCCTAAACCACCCCCTTCAAGCAACTGTGACAGCTCCTTCTGCTGCTTTGCAAGGCCTGGGCTGCCCTCAGGTGGCAAAATGCAGAGAGAGCTCCACATCTCGCTTCAGACTCCCACCTGCCATAGCACCTATTGTCCCTGACATCCAACAGAGGCTTGTGCCCACTACACAAACCACACTCCCACCACAGTCTATGCAACGGGGAGTCACTAGGGCCCACAAAGATAAGGCCAGAAGCAGCACAGAAACATCCAAAATAAGATTTTTCAGATCTCATTTCTGAAGATTCTCAGTTCATAGAAAAATCCATTTTCTTTCTCAAAAATGTACCTGGTTAGAATTCAGTTTGGTTTTACTGCCTTATAACACATCTCAGGTAACTACTGAGCTGCAATTCATGTATTAGGAAAGAAGATGGGCTTGGACACAAGGAGTTAAAGGTGAGAAAGGAACCGGAAACCAGAGCTATAATTCTGTTGCAGATGAGGAGAGATTGCTGTATTGGTTTCCTCTTTTTTTCCCATTCATTTCACTTTAAAAGCAAGTTTGCCAAAGGCTTAGTAACAAAAGAAGTAAAAAAGTAGCAGTGCCCTGCTTCTGTTTCTTCCTTACCAAAACAATGTTTAGGCAGTCTTAAGAGGACAAGATCAGCAGCTAGAGAAACTGAACAATCAAAACCAGCCATTCACCACATGCTCCTCCTCTTGCAGGATTCTAGGAATGCAACCTTTAAAAAAATTCCTTAATTTTTAATTATGATGCTTACCATGAAAATCCTGGTTGTGTGCAACTCAGCTACATTCTAGTTTCACACAAAATGAAGCTTTTCTATTAAAACATTGTAATGAACCAAGACATTCTGTTTTCTGGTGTAATAATCCATTCTCTACTTAGTAATAGAATAAAAAAAATCAAAATTGAGACAGAAAGTACTGCATCTTAAATAAGGGCATGTAATTACAGTATCTTTTCCATTACAAAAAATGATCATCAACCAGTAAGAATCAATCAGAACACAAAGAAATAACTCAGACTTCCCAGTGCAAACCAAGATTGATTTTGGTGACTTAAATCAGTGTCATGCCTATCAATATAAGTTATTATGAAATCAGTGATTTTGAATCAAACCACTCTGGGGACAGCAACCTAACATTTCATACAGCATGAAGGAGCCAAATACAGATCATAGGCAGGGAAGACCAGAGAGAACACGTGCTACAATTCCTGGAAGAAGTGCAATTTCGCAACATAAAGGGCAAAGGCAGACTCGTGACAAGAGAGAAACAACAACCTCCTGCCACCCCAACACAAGCTACACCAAATTCATGCCTCTTTTCCTGGTGAACCAAGCAGCAGCTCAACAAGCTTCAGGGCTTCACCAAATGGGGATGGTGGTGCTGGGCTCCTGATTGTGTGCTCAGCTCCTGGATGAATGGCATTGAGCAAATTCAGAGCACCAGTACAGCATACAGTGGGTCAGGGCACAGACTGACCAAGAGGAGCAAAGCACAGCCAAGGTGGCCAGGTATCAGCTAGCACACCCACAGAAGACATGCAGGCAAGCAGCAGCAGGATGGGTCCAGAAGGAACATGCAACAAGTCCTCAGTGGAACCAGATGCAATAAGACTATGAGCAATTTCTACTGGCAAAACATCAGTAATGATCTCTAAGCCAGCACCAAATCTGTATTTGCCTCTGAGGATGTTAGAAGGGAGGCAAAGGAAAGATAGCTGTCTCCAGTTGCTGTGGATTATTTCTGCAGATGATGCACAGAATGCAAAGAACAGAGTGTCAGGGCTGCATGATGCTGCAGTGGAAGGGACAGAAAGCTGCAGCAACAGAACTTGGGCTCCTTTGGGATATGTGAACATAAAGATGCTCTGAACTGGGACAATCCTTTTGAGGATACAAAGAAATTAACACTACTAACCTGTAGAAAGCAGCTGGTTCTGCATTGACACGAATCTGCATGTGCTTGAACCTGTACAAACAAAAAAACATCATAACTGTGCACAAATGCTCAGTGAATTATGTAGCCAAAACCATTCCTAAAGGAAACTTATCCTTCATGTTAGGCCAGTGATCTGAGGCATTTCTTGACAGAAATACTCAACAGGCTCAGAAAGGCACTAGAGACCAAGGCTTAACAGGAGATGCCATCATTCAGGGCCAGCTCAGTGATATATTTGTTTGATACCCTGCTCTCTGTGCACATCTTCTTAGCCCCTGGGCTCACTGTTTGCTGCTAGTTGAGAATCTCCACCATACAAAATCACTGCAGCCAACTGCCCTGGGCTGGGCTCCCTGTGCCACAACAGCTTATGCTGCTGTCCCTGGATGCCTTGAGCCCCAGGAAAAGCTACAAAGGGCCTGCTACACACACAGCCAACCCTACAAGGGGGAGGAGGTGAGTTACAGAGCATATAGAAAGACTGGGTTGTGAGACTGAACCAAGGGCATTGCCTGACATGACATAAGGCTGTGAATGGTTGGCAGGGGCTCAGTACACAGACTTTGAGGCACCATTGTACATGTAGCCTTCTCTGAGAGTGGGGAAAGTCACAGACAAAAGAAGTAGCTAGATACACAGCACTGAATAGAGACAAAAAAAAAAAAAAAAAAACACCTTTCTGCCATGGAGCTGCCATGGGACAGTGAAAACACAGCTCTGCTGGGACTCACCTGAAGTCTCCCTCCAGTTTTTCCTGCTGCACAAGTTTAGACACAATTGGGCTCATCAACACTTTGTTAATCATTGTCCCAATGACGAAATACCCAAAGATGCTCACCGGGCCTAGCCAGCCTGTGCTGCAGAGGAGAAAGAGAAGTCAGTTAATAATCCAACCAAAAGGACACTCCTGCACCATTAGGCTCAAACAACTGGAGCCTTCAGCTGTCTCCTCTCTTGGCTTTCACAGAAGTTTGGGCACCAACATTGCATATCTCAGCATCCCCAAGGCAGAGTTCTCTTTGGAGTGTAGAGACCACTCACTCATGTGTACAAATATCCATCTGGGGAGTTGACTGGCAGGCTCCAAAGAAAGAACACAGCAAAGAGGTGTGCAAGCAGGGCCAGGATACATCCTTACCTGTGAAAGCACTGGTATGTGTAGTAGGCCAGTGTGAAGGGTGAGATGACGAGCTTGCTGGCCATGGAGCTGAGCTGCCTGCAGAACCTCTCCACATCCTGGCTGATGCGCTGGTCCCTGCCCAACACAAAGAGCTATTGACACCATTACAGCCCAGAAGCAAGAACCCCCAGCAGGGCACAAACCAGGCTGTTTCACTGTGAACAATGTAGCCTGGGAAGGACCTGCAGCTCCCCCACAGAGGACCATTTCCATGGCCCAGCAGCACCCACCCAAGGGCCTTCATGGCACCCAGGAAGAACAACTCTTGCCATTGCTTTCACCCTGTTCCTCGTATTTATCTCTTGTTCTATTTTCAACACCTGTTCAACAATTGTTCAACACTTGTGCTGAAAGTGTCTGCATCAATGTCCTTTACTCCTCTCCCGGAACAATCCCCATACTATGAAAAACTACTGTTTCTCCTCCTAACCTTAAGTACTGGGCTGAGATGCCATCAGACCCAGCAGGACAGGCTAGGGCACAGGCCAGGCCAGGCCTTCACCAGTTGTTGGATATTTGCAAACACTTCCATCAAAGCTACCCTTTCACAAGAGCCGATGCCTTGGCTCTGCATTAAATGCCTCTGGCTCCTTTGCTGCAAAGAAGGAAGTGCTTCCACTCACCCTAGACCCCGAGAGGAGGAAGCAGCACACCAAGTCCTCTCTCCTCACTAGAAGCAGGAACATGGGTGACAGACCCTCAGGTCCCATCTATCCCACTGCTGAGTAGGAGTTGCACTTGGGGTAACTAGGAAGAATTTCAGTATATTTACTCCTCAGCACCTCATCTGTCCAGAGCAAATGGATGAGGGCTTTCCAGTGGAAAGGCCATAACTTAATGCTGGAGCTCAGAATGAAGAGCAAGGATGGTCTAGTTAGTCCCAGTGCAGTTACAACCACAAGGACATTCATCTTTTAACATTTCTGCAGTTCTGGAACAGCAATGGATTTAATTCTGGGGCAGCTCTCACCCTGACTGACCTTACAGTCATCAATTTTCCTTTTCCTCAGACTGTAATATTCCCATAAAATTGTAACTTAAATTGTGCTATAGTCTTATAGGAGGATATTGCTTTTTACAAGCTATTAAGTAACATGTAATGAAAGCACATGAAACACATGAAGACATCAACTCAAATGATCTGCTAGGTGCTGCAAGTGTTTGTATGCCACTCAGAACCCACTTTTCACTCCTTTGAAGTGGATGACTTCACGCATTTAACACTCAGTTTGGTTTGCACTGCATAATGGGAGGTCTCTGTTGCCCTAGTTTGTTCTCTAAGTACCTGGTGAAGGGAAAAAACTCTCATCAAGGAATTGCAAGATGGAGAGAATTTTTGCAGTGGCACCAAAACCACACTAAACAGTAAGACTGAATGTTGGAGCAGAAGCAAGGGGTAATGAGACATGTTCCACCGTAATCCCACACATTTGGTCTGCAAAGGCCAGAAGAGATATCTCTTTTGCTAAAGAGAAGATTAACCCAGTTGTCTCCTACATTCCAGTGCAGAATGTGAACACATTCCCTAGTTAAAAATAAACCTGAGGAGAATAATCATGTAGTGAGGGGCCTCTATCCTCCGCTTCCCCTCACACCCCCAAAGAAAAAGACAGGCATGCAGGAGTTTCTGGCTTCACTGCATGGGAAGTGCTGCATGCCCTGGTGACAGACATTATTTTTTAACTTCTCCTTGCAACTCTATGCCACTGCAAAACACTATCAGAAATGAACATTTAATGACAGTGGGAGTAAACCCAACAGCAACCTAGAAGGGCATCAGCTTGATAATGATGACCAACTGCCAAACATGTACAGCTGTTTTACCCAAACTGAGACCTCTCCCCTTGCTTGCTGCTTCCCCTTAGACACCCAGCATGTTTTCTTGCAGCAGCCACACAAACCACCCAGCTCTGCCATGAAGGAGCAAGGACAGGCAGCAGAAGTGCAGAAGCTGTTTTGGTTTCTTGAAGTTTCCACTATTAGCAAGAGTTAGGAATCCCTGCAAGACAGCAATTTTTGCCCAAGACCCTGAGTATGGCCTCCTCTCTTGCCATCAACATGGGAAATAGCACCAATGCAGTGACTAGATCAGAGGTGCCCACTCCAGTGGAGGAGAGCTTGGAGTCTCACAGCAACGGTATAACAACACATGATCTGGAAAACATTCCCCCTTGATTTCTAGTTTTTCAGCTAGTATTTAATAATAACTTTAAATTCTGGAAAGGGAAGAATTAGGGAGATTCTACACTGAGATTAGCTTAGCTGGCTAAAGCATGGTGCTAATAATGCCACGGGATCAGTCCCTGTGTGGGCTATTCATGTAAAGAGTTGGACTCGATGATCCATGTGGGTTCACTCCAACTAAGAATATTTTGTGATTCTGTGACCTCTCACATGATGTCTAACATAGGATTTTTAGCTCTTCACAGTATACAACTATGACAGCAATGCCCTGCATGCAAGGACAGGCTGGAAGACCAAGGTCCACACACAGCTGTGAGGAAAGGAATTTGACCTTTGCTGCGCAGCCTAGGGAGATCAAGAGCTCTGCAGTAAGCAGGGCAGTGCACAAAGCCAACTGGAGTGGGACCTCCTGGAGGTGGAGGCTGGAATCCATAAGGAGAAGTTGAATGCTCCTCCTCTTATATTTCAGGTCACCACTGACATTTCCTTCCTAGGAACAGGAAAGGGAAATGCAACCCTCATACAATGCAAAACAAAGCCCTTCCTGGATGTGGCTCCCATGGGTCATCAAACCACTAAAATACAACTGAACTGTGCTCAGCTGCAGATTCTGATGCTTAAAGTTCAAACAGAACAGGGACTGTCCTAAGGCACCAGCTGAGTGAAGGAAAGAAGAGGCACAGCCAGGCTCTTTGTAACATCACACTGTCAAGGACTGAGTTTGTAGACAGGGTGTTTTATAACAGCACTAGATTCCTGTTCCAATGTCTCCACTTTCCTTACAACTGAAACATCCTGCCCCTAAAACCATCATGACCAGCAGTCACAGGAGTTCCCAGCAACAGGTATCACCTCCCACCAGGGTAGAATAGGGTTGTGCCTAGATGGTAAAACCTTCTAGGGCTTAAGCCCCTACCCAGAGACAAAGAGAAGTCAGGAAAAGGCGCACAGCAGCCCAGAAGCCAAGCAAGATACTGAAAGAAGCTGCTGGCAGCCTACGGGTTATCGATGTCCTCACGCAGCATGTGCAGGCTGTAGTAGACCTGGCCTTGGAAGTAGCAGCTGTGGAGGTATTCAGTGAGGGATTTCCTCCAGTTCACATACATCATGTTGCAGATAAATTGGTTGAAACTTTTTAGCTGGAAAAGGGCAAAGAGATGGATGGGGAGAGATAAATGAGAACAAACATTTTTTTCAAAATGAAATAAAAACTAGCAGTTTGTACTAGTGATTCAGGGCATGGACGGACTTGAATCCTTTGTGACCAGGATCATGCCAGGAGCTATGGGTAGCTTTTCCCTTCCTCTCCCAAGAGACACGTGAAGTTCTGGTCTTACCGTGGAGTTCACAACGATCAGAGTCACGGCAACGGCAGTCAATGTTTTGAACCCAGAGAAGTCCTTGTTCCCTAGGACCTCATAGTACTGGCTGGGGATGACGCCGACCTGGTAAATAACCAGCTGCTCTGGAGGAGAAAGGCAAGCAGGGGAAGGAATTGATGGACTGCGGTGACAAGGCAAAGTGGGGGAACCACAGGGAGCAGACGTGGGGTGCAGCCCCCCATCCCCACCACCCGGGCTCACCCAGCAGGGCGACACCGAGCAGCGTCAGGAACATGAGAGCGCTCGGGGATGGCCATCCAGGAAAGAGCACGGCCAGGAGCCGCAAGAACCGCTGCAGGAACAAGCCGTCCAGCCGGGAAACAGCCCTGCAACGAAGGGAGACGCGGGGGCCGGCAGTGAGCTCGGGGGTCCCACCTCACCTCCCCTCCCCTCCTCTCCGCCGCGCCCCGGCCCAGCCCGGTCCCTTCTCACCGCCCGCCGGCGCCAGCGCCCCCCGCGCTGCCGCGGGCCCCCGCCATCGACGCCCGCTGAATGGGACTGGCCGGGCCAGACCCGCCCCCGCGGGCGCTCTACTCGAATATTCATCACCTCTCCTCGCCCGGCATCAGCCCCGCCCGGGGCCGGCCGCCGCTGCCGCCGCTTCCGCGTGCGGCGTCACCATCGAGACGCGCCCGCCAGCTCCGCCTCTGCCGCGCCCCGCCGCGCCGAGGAGCGCCCCCTGGCGGCACGGCGCGCTGACCGCGGGCACACCGCCCCCTGGCGGCGGCCCCTCCGCCCCCGCGGTCCCTCACGGCCGAGCCGGGCGGGCGGTCCCCACACGGCCGAGCCGGGCGGGCCGTGCCTCCTCCCCGCACGCTGCTCACAGACACGGGCCGCGGTGCCGGGCAGGGTCCTGGACCGAGTCACAGACCGCAGGCCCGGAGAGCCCGAGCACTAACGCTCTCCTGAGGAAGGAGCTGGACAGGACGAACTGATCCCTCTGGAGATCCCAGAGGCTGAGGGACAGTCGCCGTGGGCAGCAGGTATTGCCCGCATGTTACAGGGGAGACAAGAAAGAAGTACCAGTACTAATTCTGCACAGTCGTCTTGTTTTGGGGTGGGCAGTGAAGTTTCAGGTTGCTCTCAAAGGACACTCAGCTTGCAGCAGCCATTGCAGGGACATTGGGATCAGGCAGCGGTCCCCAGCGTGATGGTGAACGGCGCTGTGTGCTCCCCACTGTGCTGCAGGAACGGGAACGGAGCAGTGCGAAACCCCAGGCACAGGGAGGGACTTCAGAAAAGCAGCAATGAGCTGTGTCAGTCAATGGACCCTCTCTGGCTTCTCAGCGACCCCACTTTTAACACAGAAACCAGCAATATTTTTTTTCCAGGTTTGGGCTGGAATCTGGTTTCATAACCCGAAACTCTTGAGTTATGAAATATTTCAGAACAAGTAAATTTCTGGACAAGCCTGATGATTAGAGATGAGAAATCCTATGAGCTGTCATGCCTTCCTTGCTAGTGTGTCTCTTACCTACCATCCTGTTGATGCCATTTCTTCTGCAGAGCCTTTGGGCTTCTTCATGTACTCTATGGGTCCCCCTTCCCATATGGCTAGTAGCTGTGTTCTTCTGCCAGTTCCCTGCCTCTCAGCCCTCCTTCTCTTCCTTCATCTCCATCTCCTTCATCTTTGCTCTGCTGCTACCTGCTCAGTGGTACAGATAATGCATACTTCACAAAATCAGTGTATATGCTCTCAGGGATGAAAGAAGACACATCAATGTGTTTCCTCAGCAAATGGCCGTGTCTCTAAGCAGTGCCCCTTTCTCCTTGCCCTCATCTCCCTTCTCAGCTCTTTTGGAATTCACAATGCTATCAGTCATACCTAAAGGTTAAGCTCCAGAGGGCAGAGATCAGCCCCGTGAAAACCTGACCTCAGTGATGACTAACTTTTATTCTTAAAGAATCATGGGGGTTTTTTTTCTCGGCTGTTGCATCAGACCTGGGTGATGGTTGCTCCTAGGGAGTCACATCCTCTCATGGGGCAGTACTGCAGCTGTGGAAATTGTGTGTGTCACCTTGTCAGTGCTTACCAGGATTGAACTGACTCCTTTGCTCTGTTGTCCACTTTATGAAGAGGGGATATTCCTTCCCTTCCTTCCTCGACTGATGAAATGGCTTTCCAGCACCAGGGGAGTCAGAGGATCTAACACAAAGATGAGATGGCCACAACTGTCTATCCCAAGCCTGCCCTCCTGCTTCTTCCTTCTCCCTGCCCTTTGTTCTGTCGCTGGCACCCCACGACCTCCACTTGATAAAACACACGCTGTGAACTCCCTTTGGCGTATCAGCTTCACGATTTTTCCTGGGAACCCTCTTAAGGCAGCCAAGATCAAGAACAAAAGAGAAGTGCTTTCTTGGTGCCTCTCCACCCCCGCCCCCTCTGAGGCTGTGCCCTAGACACTCAGCTGCTGTCAGCACAGAAACATTTACATCTTTTACAGCACTCCAGCTCTACTTCTCACGTTTCTCCCCCAGCAAACACCATGGCCATTTCAGTATGTGCCTGGGGGCAGGGCTTGGGACAGGACTGGGGAATCACAACTTGAGCAGAGTTTTATGGGTCTGTTTGCACTGAAGGGCCATATCTCAGCTCCCTGACTAGCTACAGACCCAAGAGAAACTCTCTGTGTATTGCTAACCTGTTACCAAATTGTGTGCCATGAATCCAAGGAAGCAAGAGCTGGGCCTGGCTTGCTAGGTCCTGGGCTCCTTGAGGCAGTGCAAGTTAATTCCTTGCGGTGTTTAACTGTTTAACCGCAGCCCCATCTGCTCCTGCTTGCTAGGTGTGAAACATCCCATCCCCCATCCTCCCCTGTCTGTTCCATGCATTTTTGCATGCCCTGGACTAGTGAAGGAAGCCAGATTCTCCTGCATCTCTGACTTCTCAGCGCCTGGCTCACGTTTTTTCCCACTGCCCCTCTGTGTTTCCATTTCCCTGTGGTCCCTCTCTGCCTGCTAGCCTGCAGCTGGGATGCAGAGAGAAGCCTGACAAACCAGTCTTTCTCTGAAATAAGCAGCAGCTTCTGTCATCACAGAAAGAAACAAAGCTGCAGCCTTGAATCTGTAGCTTGCTTTCCCTCTTTCCCAGGTCTTTCTTAATGCTGCTAGCTTTGTGTGATGTTGCGTAATGAAGCACTGCCAGAAGATTATCCCCTTCCTGGGCTTTCCAAAACTGAATCCACCATTTCCTGCCCATGTTTCCAATTTCTAGTCTCCTCATAGGTACCTGTCCTCACTAGAGCTTGCAGCTTCTTCAGCGTGGGATTACCTATAAACTTTAGCCTACTGTCAGACCCTTAGTAAGGAGGGGGTAATGAAAACTCCCATCCTGAGTTTCAGCTCTGTCTGTATTAGGGTGTGAACTAAACCAGCTAATTTTCAGCTGCATCAGTAAGCTGAACTGACTGACAGAGTACCTCACAATCCTGTGCCACCCTAAAGTAGAGGGTGGGAATGGGAAACTAAGGGGGAGCAAACAGCATAGGCCAGGCTCAGCATGGCTTAAACCTCCATGGAGCCGCACCACGGGCTCCTGCTGTGATATCTTAATGATTCTGCCTTTTCCTTCTCCACACTCTGTGTCTTAATTAGCCTTTCCCCCTCCTGTGGGCCAAACTGCTCTGCTTTCTTTTCAATCCTCCTTCCTTGTGCTTTACCTCTAACAGTGTCTTTCTACTGTACACTTCAAAGGCTTTGCTTGCTGCATCTCCCCCATGCTGGCATTGGCTGGTAACACCCCCAAAGCAGGCCACGTCTGCCATGAACTCACAGTCATCGAAACGGTTTTGGGCCCTTTGGATCTGGGTAAGAAGCAGGCATGGGGGAGGAGAGGTCAAGGATTTTCAGCATTTCACCTACGAGAAGAACTGTTAGTAACACAGGAAAAAAAAGTGTGTGGGGGGGGAAAGGTTCCCCCTCCTCCACCCACCCTCCCCAGAGGAGAGCCCGCTGAGGGCAGAGTGCTTTTATGTGCAAGTAGGAGGGAAGGAGAGTGTTAGAACTTCAGAGGGAAATGCTTTGATCTTGACTTTGAATCCCCTTCAGTTCCCAGCTCTCCCTCACTCTCCCACCTATGGCCAGGACCACAGGATGCAGCTAGGATTCCTAGTCCTTGCTCAGTGCTATGGTACTTCACTTGTTGTTTCACATTTAACTTCCTCCTGTGCACCTGAGAGCCTCACAGAGGCCTCATGGGGCAAGAGCACAGTGCCAACACCAAGTTCAAACTTTCTCTCCCATCTCACAGAATGGGAAGAAAAAGGGAGTCCAGTTGGGCAGAAGCCAGAAAGGAAAAGAGCCCCAAGATGAGCAGAGATGAATTAGAGATGGGACCTACTGTCAGGGTTCTGGTACCACAGGGCAGGGGGCAGGCAGACCTGGCTCTCCTGTGTGTCCTGGTGCATTTTCTGGTCAGTGCTGAACATGACCCAGAAGATGAACTGAGAAGCAGTAATCACTATGAAAGGGTCAGGGAATGTCTCTCAGGCGACATCACTGATGTCCCCTGGTCCCACAAAGAGTTATTTTAAGTTGGAGAGAGGAGAACAGCAATGAGATCCCTTGGTGTTCTCTGCAGGATGGGAAGGAGGTGGCACTGATGGGTGCTGGACGATGGAGAACGACCCTGGGTTCTGTTTCATGTCAAAGGAAGAGGGTGATACGGTGTGGGAGAGACTTAGGGGCCTCCAGTCTCTTGTCCAAAGTGGGATACAATGTGCAGGCAAGTTCCCCACTTCACTTGGGAGATGAAAATCCTGACTGAGCGTTGCCCTTAAGTTGTCCTAAAGTTCAGGCCAGATACTTCTGCCATCCATGTTACCCCTTTTTTTCTCAGCTGAAGTTACTCCTGTTAACTGCTCTCCCTTGCTGAGGTTGATGCACTTGAATATCCCTGCCTGCCAGTTCTCACTTCAGCACCACTAAATAGACTTTTTCCTCACATCATCTCCTATTTATAATTCAATCACTCCAGTTCTGCTTCTCCTGGCTGAAAACTTCCTATAGTTTGGTACTTTCCCTGATGTGAGCAGACCTGTCTGCTGGTGTCCAGCACTGTCCCAGGCATGCAGAGACCAAAGCTCACAGGACTTCTGTCTCTGAGCATCACTTTAAGGGCTTCAGCACAGACACGAGGCAGTTGGTTCAAAGGTGGTTTCAGATTTAAGAATGAAAAATACCAGATAAATGTGAATGCCAAAGCAGGACTTCTGTCATTCACAGTAAACAAGTTACTACAAAAATTGTGGTGGACTCGATGTTTTCCAAGTTTCTCTTGTGTAATATCACACCAGAACCCCTTGAACTTCCTTCTCCCTACGACTGGTGGGCGTGTTGCAGCTGCAGCAATCTGACTTCTGTTGCCAGTTTGTGCTGCAAGCTCTTCTCATTGCTCTTTCCTTGTGGAGCAATGCCAGGCACAGGAGAGAAAGCAACCAGGACAATAGACACTTAGGACCTTCCTAGAAGCTCCCATGCTCTCATTTCCATCAGCCACCCTACAGTCCCAGCTCCCCTGATTTCCCAGAGAGATTCAAATTCTGCAGTGCTCTGGAGGGAGAAAGGTGGGAAAAACAGAAGCCAGGGCACCAGCCACCAGCAATGGCTCTAAGAGGACAGACGTGTCAATTTAGCCCATGTATAGATCATAAATGGGTCATAATGTAGTATGGATCAACCTTTTCCAGCTGCAGAAGTGGTTTTGGCAATTGGTCCACAGTCTGCCCTGCCTCAAGTGGCATTTCACTGTCCAGGTGTTTCAGTTATATTCCATCCTATCCTGAATAGTCTCATCTGGTCCGCCCATGGACAGCCCTGCAGTAGGTAGGGTGCTCTGACTCCCTCCACTCCTGGACATCCCCTAGGTGGGACTAGGGAACTTTCCTAATGGGGTGGATAGCTGAGTGTTTAAATATTGTCCCCATGTGTGACACTGTCAAAATTATCACATTCCAGTGACAGAACCAGAGCAAGCCCTATCTTATTATACAAGAACTCAGCACCGAGTCCTTGAGACATTCTTCTTCATTAGGTTCAAGCCAACAAGAATTATGTCTGCTGAACAAAGAGGTTGCTCTTGACCTGGGAGAAGACTCCATGCCCCAACTTGGAGCAGTAAAACCTGCCTTACAGCACGACTGGTAACATGGTGCCTGGAGACTCCCCACAGCTGGACATTTCTGCACCTTTTCTCTGAGCCCTGACTGGGAGAGGACAAGCAGACAGGTTAAAACACAACAGACAGAAAAGCTTCTGGCAGCTATAGCTAAACTGCAAAGGTCTCCATGGTTGTAGTGCTGAAGCATCCTGCACCAAAGCAGGAAGCACTCTGGTCCCCCACTGAACTCCTCCAAGGAACAGAAAAATGCTAACTACTTGTTTATAAGCTGGAAGCGAGTGTGTGCAGTCATCTGCATAACAGAACTGCCCAAGCTGTCTCTTTGTGTGTTTTCCAGCTCCTATGTTAATCACTGACCCTGCTGACTCTGGCATTTACCAGTGTCTCACTGCCCTGTGAGCACCGCTTTGCATTTGCAACCCAAGAACTTAAAAGGATGAAGGCTGGGAAGGGAAGCTTAGCAGCTGTGGATATGAACACCAGCCTGCCAGAGAGGAAAAGAGTCAGGACTGGACAGGTTGATAGAGAGAGTGGAGCTGGCTTTGAAAGATTGTCTGAAGGGGATAAAGCTCACTAGGGAATGATTTAGGGCTCTCTTCCTTGCACTGTAGCTTCTCTGTGTCCAGTGAGAGAGACTTCTTTGAGTCCTGAAGGCCAGGGTTCAGTGTCACCTGGGGTGATTACTCCTAATTGAGGCTGGGAGGACTCTCAAGCAGCCAGTCCAGAGCTTCCAGGGAACCCTTTCCTCCGGTTAAACCCTCCTTGCCTTGCCTCCCCCTGCATTCCTAGGATCAAATGTGAGACAAGAGAAGTTGGAAAAAACGCTCTGGGATATGTGCTTCTGGGCATTGAAGGCAATGCTTGCCCCTTGGACTACGGTGGAAGGGAAGGCAGCAGGAGAGGAAGCTGGACACATTTACCCTTTGAAACATCTGTGTTAAGTTGCTTCCTGAATTGCACAGGAATCCTGTACATGGTGTCTCCGTGAGCCCTCCTGCCCTCATTGCCAAATGCTGCAGCAGAAATGAGTGTCACAGTGAGGTTCCCCAAGGGCAGAGGCATGTGGGGCAGGAAGCCCTTCCTATCTCTGGCATCAGGAGTTACTTTGTGCCCCTCACTGGATTTGGGGCAATTCTGGCAGGTTTCAGGCTGGTCCCCTGGGATAAGCTGGGAAGAGGGAGAGGAAACTAGATTCTGCCTTCAACCAGAGCTACACACACACAGGGGACCGACACTGTTAGTGATGATCCCAGCTCCTACCTCTTGACCAAACTATGACCGCTGTCATTGAAATGCATCCAGGCCTCACAGCCAAGACCGAATGGGCTCCTTGGGTTCCTGTTTTGGGGTGGTGTAGGTTGGGATGAGACAGGTTCTGGAGGAAGCTCTAGAGTTCTGGACATGTGAAGAGGCCAGAGGGTGGAGGTGGTGTTGACAACTTAGCAATGCTGGAGTGATGCTGGAGAGAGGTGCCTGATGTGCTGGCTGTTTGCACAGCCTCACGTGATGCCCAAGAGACAGGATGAAGCCATTGTGAGAGTGGGAGTTAAGGAGGGGGATCTTGGCCCCAAGATTAGGCTGAGGAGGCAGCAGGGCAGAGATAATGGGGAGAAGGACAGCTCCACTGAGGGCCCAGGCACCAGAAGGCAGATGTAAAGCTGTCTAGGAGGCTGCTCTGAGCTGAGGATAGGGAAAAGGTTTCTATCATTTGGGTGCCCCCATAGACAAATGAGGTTTTGACGGGCAGCTTTGTCTGCCTTAGGAGTCCAGGGGTCCCACCAGCCAGGCCTTGCTGGTGAAAGGGGCACTGCTTGGGAACGAGAGAGGAAAGGGCATCTCCTAGCTATCAGGACAGAAGGACTGTGACCTTATCAGAAGCAAGCTGGGAGAAGGGGCCAGACACACATATAGGCTGTGCCAG
>VRYO01001269.1:8253832-8279131 GCA_009812075.1 Sialia sialis | reverse complement strand
GGAGGGGAGGGGCGGCCCGGCCCGGGTCGGCCCGGCCCGGCGCCGCACGCGGCCGCCCGCTCCCGGGGGTCACTGCGGGGCTGGCACCGGGGCGGCCGCGGCTCCGCGCCGCTTCCTGCCGCCGCCCTTAAAGGTGCGGGGCGGCCCAGGGTGCGGGCTGGGCGTGACTTGACCCGCGGAGTCAGGTGAGTGCGGAGCCGTGCTGAGCGCCGTCGGGGCCGCGGCTCCTCGGCATCCCTTCCAAACCCGCGGACTGTCCCGCTGTGGCGGCACCATCCCCGGGCGGGCGGGTGTCCAGTCCCGTTCTGCCCTCGGTCTCCGCTCAGCAGTTGCCTGGGCACCGGCGGCCTCTCCCCCGGCCCGGGGCTGTGTGTCCCTTTGTCTCCTGGCGAGGGAAGCGGCCGCCTGTGCTCCCACCCGGGGTGCGGGGCCGTCCCTGTCGCGGGGCAGCCGCACGGAGCCACCTCCGCCGCCTTCGGGAGAGGCGTGAGCAGCCGCGGGTGCCCGGGGCCGGGGGTGTCTGTCAGGCGCCGCCCGCACCCGAGCGCTCAGTGCCCCCGCCCGAGGGGCGGCCGAAGCTGAGCTTGGCTGCAGCGCTTCGGCCTAGGTTAAGGTGGGTCTGAGGCTTTTCCCTCTCCCGGTGAGCGACGTTCCGTTCGTGAGCTTCGGTGAACATGTGGATGTTGGCACATGGAGCAGGCATCCTGCTGCCTTTGCTGCTCACCCCTAGAGCTGTCGGGCGATATTTCTAGCCTAGACAGCTCCTGGAGACTAACCACTTCTGTGTTCCTGCTGTACGGTCCCGGTGGTTCAAATATCCTTCTCTCAGATGAGAGCCTTTACCACTCGGGGGGCCTGACCCAACAGCTGGGGCTGGGGAGTGAGCCACTTAACCCAGGTGGGCTGGAGTGCATGGACATCCCTGCTCCTCTGGATACCAGGGATCCTGGGCAGCTGGGGCTGAAGTCTCCTGGATTCCTACTGGTGGGAGCATTTTTGGGACTGGCTGGGGGAACTTGCGCTACTGGATGCCACCAGCCATCAGTTTAGGTGAGGGAATGTGACCTGCAACTGTTTCCTTATCTGTTACAATGCAAAAGCAGCCAGGTTAGGTAAAACCTTTATCAGCAGCAAAAAGTTCTCTTAGTTACTTCTTGGTGCTGAGGTAGTTTAGTGAACCCTTGTCTGTCGTGTTCAGCATGCTTCCCTGGGGGTGTGCAGGGAGAATTGTTCCCTTTGCATCAAGTCCTCTGTGCTGGGGAGCTGCTGGGTTTGATCTGGCCATGAACCAAGCTCCTCAGCTTGTCTGACTTCTGCTTCTGATTTACCTCTCCACCTGCCCCAGGAACTCCCTGCTGCTGATTCAGCTGTGGGTTTTGCCTTAGGATTGCTCTGGGCAGCAGGAGGTGACAGTGACATTGATGCTGTAGATTTATTTGAGGCTGAAGAAAATTATTAATGGCCATTAAGCTGAGCTTCTAGCTCTCCCTCTCTCTATCTCTCCCAGTCTATAAGGGGGTGGGAAATGCCCACTAGGACAGAAATTGTTACTGGTGCTTTCTAGCCTGTGTCAACTATATCCTCACTCTCTCTAGGGTGAAAAAAGTCTGTCTTGCCTTTCTTGGCTTTTCTGGTGGGACAGTGCTTAGCAGTCCTTGGGTGCTGCAGGGGGAGATGGCTGGCCCCTAAAGCATTTGCCAGGCCATACAGAGGGTGGATTTGGGCTCTGTCAGCCCTGTAGTTGTCCTGAGTTGTGCCTTTGTGCCTCTTCAAGCACATGTCACTCAACATAGCCTTAGTCAAAATTTCTATAAACTACTGTTAATTTCTACAAACTTCTAGAAAAATAGCAGACCTGACATGAAGTGACAAATCCATATCTTCTCAGACCAGGATTTTAGGACTAGTTTGTCTTCCCTGCATCACAGCCGTGTGCATTCTCCTTTTTTTGTCTCTAGTAACTGATGCCCTACAGCTGTGGGAGCAGCTGTAAGAATGTTCTAGCCTCTGACATGCAGGAGATTGTGGAGGAGTTTGGAGCAGGGGAAGGGATGCAATTGGTGACTACCTGTGATTAAAGGCAAGGGGCGGTGGCAGCAGCACGGAGCCTCCTTGTGATGAAGAGCTTGTATGTGTCCATGTGATTCTGTGGCACCTCATGTGTTTTGTGGTTTGGTCATGGTTAGGGGCCATAGATGTTACAGCACTAATAACCATACCTGCAGCAGGGCTGAAAATTGGGAAAGTTCATGCAGGGCATCTACTTTACTGCAGAGCTGCTGCTTTTCCTGCCTCTTCCTTCCTCGCGTACCCACAGAGCTGTGAGTGCATAGTGATACCTGTGAAGTGTTGAGAGAAGGTGAGCTCTGGCTGAGCAGGCTGCAAAGTGATGCTGTACATATTAGGCATTATATGAGAATGTTTAGGAGCAAATGGAGGAGATCTGGCTTCTTGAGTGGGGTGTTGTGGTCCCTGGGAGAAAACTGTCCCAAGAGGGAGAGAATAGGCTGGCTGGGGAGAGGCCTGAGCTGGCTGGCAGTGATAGGATGCTGAAGAGGGCTGTGCTGATGAAGCTGGGGCTGAGAGCCATGCAGCCATCATGAAAGCCCCTGGGATGGTGGGGACAGAACCACATAGGGATCCAAAAGCTGAACAGAGGGCAGCACAGGTCTGATTCTATATTTCATGAGTGGGAATTGGCATGCAGAGGGAGGTGGGACAGGACTGGACCTGCTCAGGCAGGGGGAAGCACTCCATAAAGACTCTGAAATGCCCACTCAGTGCTTGCACTCTGCCTGTACTTCTGGGTTGCCTCCTGCATGGTAGCTCTAGAAGCCCTCCTTTTGTGCCTTCTCCTTAGCTGGTGGTGTGTGTTGGCTGAGCAGCAAGTGACATCTAGTGTTGGCTCATGCAGCAGTAGCCGTGTCTTGGGCTGGCTCTGCCACGTCCATCCCAGATTCTGTGACAGTTTTTGGTGCATGAAATGGGTACAGTTGCAGTGTCCTGTTCTGAGGGAGACAGCAAGCTTCTTACCCCTTCTTCTTTTGAGTTTGAACAGCTTGAGCCAGGTTGTCCATGGCCCCACACAGGGTCCCAGGTCCTTTCTGGCAGAAATTATGAACATTTTCCCTTTGAGGGAAACTTTTCTCTCTGAGTGCTGGTAGGGGAGTAGTAAAATGGAAATGATGAAACAACTAATGAGAGTTGGGTGTAGAGGTGATGCCAGGCCAAAGCTAAGCATGCAGTTGTAGGAGGTGACCTGGCTACCCACCCTATGGGTGCAGTCGTTCCTTAGTTTTTCTTAGGCAAGTGGAGGCTGTGTGCCATATGTGCTGCCCACAGGAGGTCACTGGTGAGCAAGCTGAGCCCATGTCCCACTCCCAGGTATGTCCGGTGAGCACCCAGACTTCCTCTTTTGTCCTTGAAATGTGAATGGTGGCCTTTCCTCTACCTTTTTCCACTTGCCCGTCTGGAATGTGCACTTCATCTCCAATGACTTCTTTCTATTTGCCATCCTTCAGGATGATCCAGAGGCACCAGCTGGTGCAGTCTGTGCTGCAGGAGCTACAGGAAGCCACCGAATGCTTCGGCCTAGAGGGCCTTACCAGTGCTGCGCTGGAGGCAGAGAGGACCTTGTCATCTTTTTCCCTACCTGGCTACTGTGGGAGTCAGTTCCAAGAGGAGCTGGAGGTTGACCGGGTAGCTAGGAGCCTCTATCCTGAGGATGCCCCAAGTAACATGCTGCCTCTTGTTTGCAAAGGTGAGGGAAACCGCCTCTTTGAGGCTGCCAGTGTGCTGCTCTGGGGCAACCCCAGCCTCAGCCTGGAGCTGCAGGTGCGTACTGTGGTGGAGATGCTGCTGCACAAACAATACTACTTGAATGGCATGATTGATTCCAAAGTGATGCTGCAGGCTGCCCGCTATTCCCTCTGCACAGAGGAGACCCCGGAGATGACCAGCCTCCCCATGGCTATCCTGGAAGCCATCTTTGATGCTGATATCAAAGCTACCTGTTTCCCTGGCACCTTTGCCAACATGTGGCACGTCTATGCTCTTGCCTCAGTACTGCAGTGTAACATCTACTCCATCTATCCCATGAGCAACTTGAAGATCCGACCCTATTTTAACCGGCTCATCCGGCCCAGGAAGTGTGGCCCACGAACCTCCACGCTACACATCATGTGGTCAGGGCAGCAGCTCTCCCGGCAGGTCTTCAAAGCGCAGTATTTTGTGGCTGTGGTTGGCCTGGAGGAGCTGGAACCCACAGTACCTTCACCAGAGCCTCCTGTCCAGCCCATGAAGACCCTTGAGCTGCTGAACAGTGACCCCCAGTTGACCTACTCCAACCTGCGTGACCGCTACAGCATTACCAAGAGCACCTTCTACCGCTGGAAGCGCCAGTCTCGTGAACACCGGCAGAAGGCGGCTGCCAGGTTTGCAGCTAAACACTTCCTCCAATCCTGCTTTCAGGAGGGCAATATAATCCCCCTCCAGCACTTCCGACAAATGTTTCCAGAAATCTCCCGGTCCACATACTATGCCTGGAAGCATGAGATGCAGAACATGGTCAATGGTGATGCCTCTGCTCTGTCTGAGGCCCACAGGTTGCAGGAACTTCACAGGGTTGTCCCAAAAAAGGCTGATGTGAATGAGCCGGCAAATCCACAGGGGAGCTTAAAATCCTCAAGTCCTTCCCTAGATCCCATTCAAGCAGGAATCTTTATGCAAGGAGCCAAATCCTACCTGGAGAAATGCATTTCCATGAACACTCTGGTGCCTTACAGATGCTTCAAACGCAGCTTTCCTGGCATCTCCAGGTCGACTTACTATAACTGGCGAAGAAAAGCGATCAAGGAGAACCCCAACTTCAAACACCCCCAGTCACCCTTGGATAACCAGAAAACTCTAGCTATAGGAAAGCCATTTCTGCAATTGAAGCCAAACAGTGTGCCTGTTAGGAAGAGGCGGAATGGAGACCGGCCAGCATCCAGGAGTCTCCTGCAGCTCCATCCTTCTCTGTGCTGGAGAAAGCAGCTGCGAGATATGGCCAGGAGGCAGGTCCAGCAATGGCATCTGCCGTTCTGCAAGTACCGCGTGCGCTATCCATCTCTCTCCTCCACAGCCTACTGGTTTTGGAAGGGCAGTGGCCAAACCATTTGGCAGCATCGCCTGCCCTGGAGCAGCTCCAGCCTGCCATTGAACCGTGTGGCTTCCATGGCACCTCCAAAAGCAGACCCAGGCCTCAAAGCACAGTGCAATTTGGAGGTAGCCACCAAACACATAGATAAACCAGTGCCTGCCATGCCGTGCAACACCACCATTTCAGGCTATGCCATGTCGGAGAGAGCCAACAGCCGGATGTTTGTGATGGATGTGATTGCCACTGCCCAATTCAAGGCACAGGCCAAGCTGTTCCTGCAGCAGCGCTTTGAGTCGAAGACCTTCCCAACCTACAAGGAGTTCAGTGCCCGCTTCCCACTCACAGCCCGTTCCACCTATTACATGTGGAAGCGTGCCCTGCACGATGGGCTGACATTGGTGGATGCCTGAGTGCCAGCTGCCAGCTGGCTTGGCCACAGCTCCTCTGCTGATGTGCCCTTTGGCTCTCTGGTGCAGTGCCCAGTTGGGGTCTTGCTATTTTTTGTTCTGGTTTGGTTTTGTTTTGTTCCTAGTCTCTGGCTTTCTTTTTTGTTTGGTTCAATCAGGTATGGGAGTATCCTCACAGTGCCTATTTCCAGAGGCTGGACGTGTGGAAGGAGAAGGCATTGAGTTATCCCAGTGAAGGGCCAGAGAATTTTCCTCTCTTTGTGCTCAGAGAATGAGCAAAGGAGGTAGTACTGTGTAATGGGATGCTGCTGGGCCTCATGAGATGGAGGATGTGAAAGTCTCTCTGCCCCAGGCAGTTGCTTGAATGAGTAATGTGGATGTGCAGGATGAGCATGGAGGTGCCTAGCATCTCATCAATGAGCAGAGTAATACTGGCTCAGCTTTAGGTGAGGAGAGGTTTGGGGAGTGCTCAGCTTTATGTAAGAAGCATCTTTGGTCTGGGCTTTTCCCAGCTAAGGAGAATAAAAGCTTCACTTGGGATGAGTGAAGCTCTGGCTTTTAATACCTGCCTCTGGCTGCCCTGATCTTTTCTAGATGGAGCAGAGGCTGGTACCTGAGAGGACTTGTTTGTGTCCTCGCTGTCATCTGTATGCTGGGAATGCTAAGATAGGAGTCAGTGTCTTTTGCAGGCTCTGGAGTCCCTGACTTTCAAGTCTTGTAGGAATAAGCTTTTCATACAAACCTTTATTCTTTCAAATGGCAGCTGCCTTACTTTTCTAGGGTCTGTCTTCCCTGATGTCTAGGAGAATGCAGAGAGACTACAAATTGTGTGCCCAGTGTCCCTGCATCCCCTGTGCTGTGCTGCAAGCAACATGGATGCATGTATCTCACTTGTAAGGAATCAAAGCAATAAAGACTCTTCCACTCCTAGTCCTGTGTGGTTTCTCACTCTCACTGCATGGTTTCTAGGCAAGGCTTTCCACCTCCCTTTCTGCTTTCTAAAATTGTCTAATGGGCAGGAAGAGCCTGTGCACACCTCAATTCCTGCTCCTGAGAAGGTTGTCTTCTGGTTACTGGTGGGAAGTGTCTGCTGCCTGATGTCTTCTTTCTGGAGGCCTGGCTGGAGTTCTGCTCTCCCTGGTAAGAGCCTAAGGCTTGCCTCCCAGAACAGGTGCAAGGCTCGAGATAACCCAGTGTGCACAGCACTGTGTGACAGCAGGGATGCAGAGACAATGTCTGAGATGGTGGTGGTGGTGTACTGGGAGGCTGAAACCAGTGGTTTGCACCTCTGCTCTGTGAGCATCTTGAGGCATAAGGCTGAGAAGGTCTCTGCCTGACTCCAAAAAGCTTCATCCCCTTAGTGTGTGAGTTCTCCTGTGGTGTCTGTCAGTATGGCTGTGCAGGACTGAGCTGTAGGCTGTCTAGGACTGGCTGATACCACTGACTTGTGGTGGCAACTGCAGTAACTTGTTTTCCCTTAAGGTGTGTGGAACCTGTCACTGGCTACTGCAGCCAGTCCTGTTCCTGGCTTTACTCCTTGTGAGCCTTCTAGGCAGAGGAGCCCTATGCTAGACAGTTCTGCTGAGCTTTCTTCTGCAGCAGCTTGCAGGAGAAAGGGGTGCTCAGGGTTGTCCTGTGGTGGAGCAGCTGTGTTGAACCAGCATCTGGGGCATGTCTTAAGAAAGCATTCAGCTCCTTGTCCTTGGTGGTGGTGGGATCTCACTGCCCATCTGCTCAGCATGTCCTCTGTGGTCCTAGAGGCGGGGTTCTGGGGCACTTGCTGCTTCGGGAAGGGAGGCACATAAGGAGCAAGGAGCTGCCAAGCAGTGCTGTGTGCTGCTGCACAGAGCCCTGGGCTCTGTGTCGGGAAGTAATTGAAGTAATTAGCTGCCAGGGAGGACTCATCCATGAACTCCGCTGAGGGAGTGAGCTGCTAATTACTCCAGAAAGATTACCTATGTCTCCAAACTGCTGGAGGCTGGAGATAGCTACTTGCAGCAGCAGTGGTGGTTGTGGCAGCAGCTGTGAAAATGGATCAAGACCCCGAGAGTGTTCCCTGCCTTGCCTCTTGCCTGAGCCAAGGGAAGCAGCAGGGAGGTTGGGTTTCCTGACAGTGGGTGCCAGCATGGGCCCTCTTTGGACGGTCATGAAGCTGAGGCACACTGTGCCTGACAGCAGTCTTTGCTGGGGCATCCATCCAGCTGCTGCTGGGGGCAGGTAGGCATCAGGAGAGCCTGGGGGAGCCTTTGTGATGTGGCCCAGTGCTCTGCAGGGTGAAGGAATGGCTTCTGCTTCACATCACCCAAATCTCCCTGAGCGGGGAGTGATGCATGCATCACACCTGGCCAGTTGCAGGATGAATCTCTTCCAGGTACTGGGCTCCACAACCCTTTGCAAGACATTTTTTAGAAGCCCTGGTGAAGAGATCTAAGTGTAATGTTTTTCCTGCCCTTAGCTGGATGCCTGGATGGGGTATGGTGGGGAAAATAATACTCACTCCCTCCCTATGCCTCAATGGCAGCAGGCCATGTTGGATCACTGCCAGTTGGCACCACCTAAATGGTGGATGCTTGTTCATTACTGATGTCGTTTGTGGCTGAGCAGAGCTTAAATGGGGGGGAAATTTTAGCACTTGATTTGTGAATGTCATGCTGCTCTCACACTGAGCTGGTGCTGGGAGATGAGGCAGGCTCTGCTGCTCTGCATCACACTGCCAGCTACCAGATGGTGAATCTGTCCCTTTGCACCTGGGTAGTGAGGTTTAGCTCAGGTGTCACCTAAAGTCCTTCATGGACAGGTTCCTTTAACTACTGACCCCAGAAAATATGAAAATTAAAATGTAACTGAAAAGCAGAGGCTGAGGGACTGCAAAGCATGGGGACCAGCCTTTTGCTTACCTGTAATTTAAGGCTCTCCTCTGCCCAGCCACTAAGGCATCCCATTTGCATCCTTGGGGGGAGTGTGGAAGGTGGGCAATGCAGTGAAGCAGAGCTTGCCCAGGTGCTGTGGGAGTAGTTGATTATACCCAAGCAAAGCTTTGGGGCACTTAGCTGATAAATATTAGCTCAGGGATGGCTTTGCCTCCAGATTTTGCACAGGCAACTTGTTTGTTGGTGCAAACAGTAATAGTGTTGATCTTAAAAGCACATTAAGGTGTCAGAAGGGTTGCATTTTACAGGATAGCTCCTGTGTTTTGCTGGGAACCATCAGAGGGGAGAAGTAGCAATAGCAGGAAGATAGAGAAGCCAGAGACACCATTCAAAACTGCATATGAGTTGACAAGCATAGCAGCAATTCATTATCAAGACTATCTTGTGTGCAGAAGGAAAAAAAGGTAAGAAGGAAAAGAGGGGGGAAAAGGGATTGTTTTTATCAGTCCCCTGCATAATTCCCTCCATAGGTCTACAGACTACAGGCAACTAATGCAGCCCAGCCAATTCAGTTGTTCAAACAATCTTTTCCTCCTGTGCCCCAGTGGTTTCTGTGGGGAACCATCTACCTCTGTCCCAGCCAGCCACTGCCAGGTCCTGTTCTCTGCTCTTCTACTGCCTGCTCTGCTCCTTTGCATTAAAATTCATCTCATGTTCTATGGCTGAAAATGTCTTCTGGAGTCCAGCTGTGGCCCATCACGGCCCTGCCATTATGCTTCATGAATATTTTTTGCTGAACCAATTATCCAAACATAAGATCTGCCTTTTTCATGTTGGAAGAATGGCTCAGGCCTTTCCCTGGTTGCTGCCAGCTGAGGACCTCCCTGCCTGCTGCAGCAATTCCTGCTCGCAGCACCCCATCACATTTCCCTGCATTTCATCCCATTTCCACCACTCCTGCCTTTAAGGTAGCCCAGTTTCTCTACTCTTCTTCTATATTTCAAAACCCTCCTAATTCGTCTCATTAACAAATGACACTAAGGTACCCCTCTTTCCTATGCCAGTGTGATAGCGAAAATATGGAAGATCAATCCTCATCTAGATCCTCAAGGATTTTGCCCTCCAGTCCAACTGATCTTCTAAAATATCAATAGGCCATTTAGTACCTGTCTTAGCTTTCTTGTACCAGCTCCCACCTGACAACTCTTGGTGGGGTTCCATCCCAGCCTGGCATCTTCCTTTACTGATCTCCCCATCCCTTTTCCATCACTTCAGTAACTGTACTGCTGGGAAAGGTAGGATAGCTGTGGCAGGATGGACACACGCTCCTGCCAAACTCAGGTGCTTGAGGATAAAGTTGTATCTTCGTGACCTTTCTGTTACGGTGGGAGTCTGGGCAGGGAGCCTGCCTGGGTGGCAGGAGGGACATCTTGCCCATTGGGCTGTCCCTCAGCTCTTCATGCCAGGAGCAGGCCCTACTCTGTCTGCACTCTGACTTCTGTGAGAAACTCGGATTGATCCCTTAACATTTTGATTAAGCAACAAGATCCATTTTAAAATGAAGCCAGGAAATACTGAAAGGATTAAAAACTGGTTAAGTATTGTGTCTCCAGAAGGAGAGGGAGCAATTGCAGAGTGGGGGCATTTCTGCTGGGAACCCTTCAGAGGATGGGAGCAAGCTGAGTGCAGCCCTGCAGCCAGAAAAGCTCCTGAGCAGAAATGGGCAGGAGTGAGGCAGGATGGGGGGAGAAGAGAGGCTCTTCCACTGCTGCCTCCATCCCATTCTGTCCCATTCTGCCTCACCCAGCCCCAGTTCTGTCATAGCTGGAGGGGCAGTACCATCTTCTCTGCTTAGAGGAGCCTGGCCTGAGGGGAGATCCTGCTGATTTTCGGTGGGGAGACACAGGCCTCATCTGGCCTAGGAACTTCTAAGCTGGGTGCCTCTGACACCTGTTAGTCTTGAGTCTCCAAAGTTTCTGAAGTACAATCAGTGAGAATTTTTAAATTGCATCTTCAAGATACACCTTCTAAAGGGCATTCATGGTCTATCTATGAAGACCTTCCCTGCTTCTGAGATCTGGCCCAGACATGAAGTAGAGCAAAGCCAGCGTCAGCTCAGAGGAGCAGCACACCTGCAGATGTGGTCCCCAAATGTCCCTGTGCCTGGACACCACCAGGACAAAGAGTAGAGCAGTTGGAGAGGGGACTGTGTTGGGTACAGTCCCTTGGCACCACAAGGGATAGATGAGCAGTGGAGGGTGGTGCCAACACCCTCCTATGTCACTCTCACTAACCAAGCCCTCCAGAGGCATCACAGCCAGCCCTGTCACTCACCAGTGACTGTGGAGACAGCATATGCATTGTCCCCACCTAGTACCCTATCCCCTCCTGACACCACTTGCCCTCTTGCCCCACGGGGACAGCTTCACTCCAGCAGTGTGTTCCAGCACGTGTGGCTACCAGAATCTGTGAAAGAGGGATCTGGTGCCTGCATGTGTGGTGAGAGGAGAGGTAATGAAGCTCCTGATTTCCCAGAAGCTGATGCCTGCTTGAGTTATAGCTCTTAATTGGCTTCTCTCTGCAAAAATCCTCTCCCATCAGCCCCAGGAGAGATGGCATTGCCACAGGCTGTGCCTCCCCATGCTCTCTACACTGCAAGCTGTTTTGGGGAGCAAAGAGGAAAAGATAAACTAGGTGAAGAGATGCACTGCTACGTGATTTTTAACGGGTTTTTTTGACAGAAATAAAATTTTGCCCTGTCTCAGATAATTAGCTATTTCCTTACTGGATTACTGTGAAGGGAAAACACTCACTATGCTATTAAGTAAGCCAAAGGACTCACTCTGCTTTTACTTCCCTGTATCTCTTTTCTCACCATCCTCCAGATGAGAGATGGGGGTGAAATAAAGGCATTTCTGCTCCACCAGCATGGTTGCAATCCCACCCCACTGATGGGTGCTGGTGGGAAGAGCAAACGGTGGCTTTGCCTCTACAGGGGGCTTTGTTGTCCCAAGGAGCGAGGGCTCTGGGAGTGAAGCAGGAGGGACACCCCATAACCTGCTCTGGTAGTTTCCACATCACCCACCTTGGGGCTGACCCCAAGGAGGAGCAGGTTGGCTGGGGGGTGTGTCCTGGTGGATCCCATTGGCTGGGGACAGTGTCCCACAGGGTTCTGAGTCCCCCACAAACCACACCAGTTTCATTTCCCTTTGCCATCCTCTCCCTCATCCTTGTGGGAAGAGGAGTGGGATCCAGCATGACCCTACCGCAGCATCCCCCATCACCACTTCCCAGCTCCTATTTGTAGCCACTGAGACTATTTTGGCACATGACAGCACTTTCTGAGGGGTGAGCGGTGGCAGCAGAGCAGGCGACAGCTCAGATGTATTGATCACTCAGATCTGTGCTGAGGTGCTGGTGCTTTCTTCCTCAGCAGCTTTCTTCCTGGCTGCATCCCAGAAAGAGGTAGGATTCAGAGGCTACCTTGGCACAGGCACAGGCTTCATCCACCCTGTCCTTAGCTGCTTCTGAAGAGAAAGGCCCCCAGGAAATGCTTACCTTGATGCTGTGGAGGTTACAAAAGGAACTCAAGCTGGAAGACAACGTGTTTTCCACTGCTGTGAAAAGAAACCAAATCCCAATACACCTCAGACAGTGCTGCTCTGAGCTCCTGGCTGAACAAGGAGCATCTCCAAGGTGGGGGAGGGATGGAGGGGATGTTCAACCAGGCAGTGGGGCTGGCTTGGTCCCCAGGTTCTTCTCCTCACAGCAAGGAGGGCATCTGGGACACCCGGTCATGGCACTTCTGGCAACCCAAAGGCCACAGAGAGTGTGAAACAAGAGGTGTTACTGCTCAGATTTGGGGAAGAGGGCAGGGAATGGGCTTTCTGGAGACTGTCTGTGGCTGTCTCTCGTGTCACTGGCTTAGGATGAAGGCTGGTAGTACTGGTGGGACAACTGAGCCAGGGCATGGGCATTTTGGGAGCAGTGGGAAGGAGGGTGATGGTACGGGGCTGCTGAGGCCAGGGGGTTGAAATAGCTGTGCTGAAGTGCCTGTGCTGAGGGTGCCAGAGACTACCTGTGTTCACAGGGACAGACACCTGCAGCCATCTGGTAGGGAGCTTGGTTACAAACAGTTGTCCTAAACGTGAATGGAGAAGAGGGAGTTGTTCTGCTATGTCATGGAACTCTTCAGTACCACTTGCAGTTATTTTTTAGAAAGCTCTGAGATGCAGAGAAGGACAGCAGGTTGTGGTAACAGGACATCACTGTTTTACCAACCCTCCTCCATCCCTGTGTCAGAGAGCCCCAAAATCTCCCTCATCAGCCACCAGAGATCTCACTTCATCACCACCCCCATACACAGACAAAGATCATCTTTGCACTTTCTGCCCTTCACATCACATCCCACAGCAGTGACCCGCCAGGGTCCCTCCATTCCTTCTCATTTCTGGGCTGGACAGTACTTTAGGCTATTCCTCCTCCCCCTCAAATTTCTGAGTATCCCCTGTGGGATCTGGACCATTATAGAACTCTGCTGCTGAGCTGAGGGTCCTGGTTGGGAGAGGGATGCCTTCTCTGGGAGAACAGGAGGAAGGAGGTGAGGAATCACTTCTTCCACACCCACTGGTAGAGTTTAACTTTTTATTTTTTAAGCTCAATCAAATTTCTGGAGCTTGAACCTTCCCTGACTGCTGTGTCTTGTTGCCTTTTTGCTTCCTTCCCTTCTGCTTAGGCAGCTTCAGCAGGCGCTGTGAGTCTATAATAAGTTATTCAGCAGTGATCATGCTCTTCCTCGGATTTCAATTTCCACATGTTTCCCTTCAGGCTGTTTCCAACTAATTTCTCCATTTGCATAATGCCCCCCTTAGGGATGCTCTGGCACAGCCCCTTCTCCCCCGCTTTGACAAGTTCATCAGAGATTCAGGCTATTAGCGGAAAAGATTCTAATTCTGTTGGCCCTTTAGCCTGCTCCTTCTCCATGCATCTCCAATTAAAAAAAGACAAAGAAGCAGTTTGGGGTTCAGAGGGATGAAATGCCCATGGGAAGTGGGCTGAAGACTGCTGGACCCCCCACCCTTGGAAGCCCCTGGAGGGAACCAGCTGGAAGAATTACAAATTCAGAAGTAAATGCTGTATCTTATTGTAGATTCTGTTCTAGTGGCCCGAATAATTTTGTCTGGACTAGAATCCCTGCTGATTCTGGGGTACTTGAAGGAGAGAGATGGGGAGGGCTTTAGCTGGGACAGCACTGAGCTGGGGGTGGTGGGGTTGGTCACCCCTGCTGCAGATGCACCCACAGATGTCCCCTCCACTGAAATAGTGCTCTTGCTTGGTTATTTGGAGGGATGAACATCCAGGAAGGCTGAGCACATGCAGGAGAGGGGAATGAAAACCATCACATGGGTGCTGAGTGAGTCTGCCCCTTATTGCTCTTCCCTAAGGCCACCTCATCTCTTTTGGACATGCCTGCCCTTCCCTGCAAACTCTGCTTCTCTGTCCGCCATCAGAAGCAAGATCTGCTTATTTCCCCTGATGTTTGTATTTTTCTGCCCCTATTCAAGCAGATTTTATGCTTCTACTACACACAGATGCTCCAGTCTCTCTCGCTAATTCTTGTCCAACTACACAGGGGGAAAAATGTCTATCCCACCATCCTGCTCTCAGTGGTATTTTCCCACTCTGATCTACACTGAAATGTATCTCCCTCCAAGATACTCAGACACCAGCTAGATCATAACTTCCTTCAGGAACAGCATAAACACCTCCAGGTTTGAGTGAGTGCAGTGCTCTTGTGACGCTCACCTCTTCGATAGCCAGCTCCGTGTTATTATAAACAGTGTCTTTTCTCCTGCTTTTTTTATTAGTTCTTCCATGGTAAAAAACATAATGGGAACTTTCAAACCAGCTTCTGTACAGGTCTCTGATGCAATTCTCTCTTTTATGGCTCAAGTACAATGGCAATTGCAGACATTAACATGCTTCTTTAGGATGAAATGTACATTTGAATGGCACCCAGCTGGAGGAACATGCTGCGTCTCTTGCAAAGCTGGCTGCAGCCTGCCCAGAAACTCTGGGAAGGAGGTGAGGGATGCCCAGAGTCTGCCTGCAGTCTCCTGCACATGGGGAAAAGAGGCAACAGGGGAGCCAGAGAGAGGAGGGATGGTCAAAGATGGGTGCTGGAGAGTGGGGGGTGAGGCATGGCTTCTTAAAGCCAGCCCTTTGGGGCAACCATTGCCTTCATACCCACCTCTGAAGCACTTCATGGGTTGCTGACAATATACAAATAAGCAAAGTAAGATGTATGGGGGGATGCTTGGTATTTCCTTGTTACCAGAGGCTTTTGGATGGATGGAGATACCTCTCTCCAGGGCATGGGAAGGAGTGTGTTGAGGTCGCCCTGTGTCTCAGACTCCTTCCACATCTCTTCCTTCACTGGATCTCATCCCCTCACAAACACCACTTCCACCCTAGATTCTGCAGGTTTCATCAGCCCTTTCCTTCCATCCCTCTTTGTGTGCAGGGCCCTGACCTAGTACAAGGAGTGGAATCTTTCAAGTCAGCACCCCTTCCAGGACACTTCTTAGGTAGAGATTTCCATTACAAATCTTTTTGAAGGCCAAGCACTCTGGGACAGCAACCTTGTAAGGGCTCTGACTTGGGATCACCATGACAGTCACTATTAACACAGAGAAAACCTTGCTGTCTTTACCAGCTTGTGCCAGCAATGGGAGAGATGGTGTGCAACCACCAGCCTGCCTTCCTCCTTGTTTCTGATTTGGGATAGACCAGCAACTGAGATGTCCTCCTGTGGATCAGGGGGTCTGTCTGCAGAGAGATGCAGAGAGCATGCCTCTTGATCTTGTCCATGCTCTGTCCTCCTACTTCACTGCAGCTGAGGGGTCAGCCCACCCCACAGCACTGAAGTGAGAATGTCATCCCCATCACAGGAGTCTGGAGACCCCGCCAGGACTCTGGCCTCCCAGAAGAAGCAGCAGTCATTCCCTGGTACCACACCCCCTCTTTTCTCTGTGTGTACCCTTCCCGAGCCAAGCCTGGGCAAGTGATGGATCTCCCAGCTGCAGGGACGAGAAGGGAAGCTGTAGCCCCAAACTGGGGTGGTCACACCAGCCCAGCAGCAGCGTGTGGTTTCTGTCCTTCACATATTCCACCAAGCAAACGTGCTCTTCCTTGTCCCAGTGGCCAGGCTGGTGCTCAATTCCCTGTTGTTAGATGGTCGCCTCAGGGAAAACAGGGGTCTACTGTTTGTCTGAAAGAGGAAGAAACCTGCATGGGATATCCATGCTGGGGCCCTGCTGTGCAAGCAACCCTTGCAGCACTGGTGCTCTGTGCTCCACAGGAAAGCTCAATCCCAGAAGGGTCAGTGGCCAGGGATGGCAGTGACATGCAGGTGGCAGCTACACGTGGCCCCCTTTCGAGAGATAAGCGATCAGTGCTACCACCACCCCGATGTACACTCCTGTGCCGATGGTTATGGAGAGCGCAGCAAGGAACAGAGCTCGGCGGGAAGCTGAACTGGCCAGATGAAAATCTCCTTTGGAGACAGCCTTGCTGGTCTGGAAGGAGAAGAAATGCTTGTTACTCACAGCTGTACCAACCTGGCCTTTAACCAGCATGCAGTTGTTTCATTATTGAGTCAGTGCTTCTTGTCTGGCCACTGCACCCCATGGAGGCTGGGAACAGACAGCAAAGTGTCTGTCAGTCTGGGAGGGCTCAGAACAGCAGTGCCGCCTGCTCACATTTCTCCGTGTATTTTGCCTCCAAGGGAAGCATGGGCTTCAGCTACTTGTCTGAAATCACCCATCTGGGCACACGGATGGTGGGTGGCTGGACCCTTGTAAAACCTCAGTGCATGGGGTGATGGCTGTATGGTACTGACCAGATACCAGTGCACCCTACACAGAGATGTAAGGAGACCTGCCTAGGCTCAGGGAGCTGACTCTTGATGGCATGGTCTGTTGGCAGCTGTGCTGCCACCTGATTTTTCCTGCATGGGCCTTTCAGCTGAAGCCTATTTGGTGTTGAAGGGCTGATGGAACCAGCGCTGGAGACAGATCCTCATCTCTCTGGAGAAGAATGGCAAACTCCAGCTTCTCTAAGTGCTCAGGGCTAATTCCAAGTTGCTCTTGTTATTACCTACTACTTCAAGTTCAAGTTGCCAGGTGTGCATGAATGCACTCAATGTACAAATATACCAAAGATATGGTTCTTGCCTCAGTGAGTGAGCAAAGGGGGTAGTTGTAGAAAATGAAACTAGATATAAATTGCCCCATCATCACGTGGAGAGTGCATTGTGGTTATCTTGCACTATGTGGAAAAATGTGTAATCATTTGTTCCTTGGGGTCCTTATCAATTAATGTTTCCGCTGCCTCTCACCAGCCCTGTGCCAGGCATTCATGTGATATATTTTTCCATTTCTCTTCCTATCCTCTTGATTTAATTTCTTAATGCCTCCCCCCATCTATTCCTGGTACAGCATCATCTATGCAAATGTGGAGTAAATCCCCTGGCTCTGCATGAATTATTCTGGGTCAACAGCGATGTAAGTGAGCCCAGTCGCTGGGCTGAGCACTCAAGGACCCAGCAGCTCCTCTGAGCTGCTGCAGCCCTAGGGCCATTGCCTCTCCAGCTCTGCCAGCTTGGCATTGGTTCCCAAGGTAAGCCAGTGTGCATCAGAAACAAGTGCAAGAGTGATATGGACACCAAGCTCCCTTTGCATCCAGTCTCCTGAGCAGCCTGGCTCCTGTGGCATGAGCTTCTTCAGTCTGGGTCATGGTGTAGAACCTTCACATTGCCAGAGAATGGGAGGACAGGTGGGAAAATGCCATTTTCCTGAACCTGGCTGGAGGGTGAGAAGCTGGGTGAGCTTCTCACAAGGGGAGCCTCAGTTCCCCAAATCACAGCCAGAAAACGCAAAGGAAAAGCTTGACCTCCAGTAACCCACAACAGAACTAGAGGGGCTCCAACCCCACAATGATTGTGGAGACATCCAGGAGCACCCTTTGTCTCAACCCTCAGAGTTATGGCCATGGCACAGAGATGAGCCTTAGATTCAGACAGATGTTGGTCACCTCCATGGGTCGCTGTAGCTTTCAGGACCCTTGCTTCAGCACTTGGCACACGCAGGCAAACAAAGGGATTCCTTACCCCTTGGGAGAAGTAGAAGGCAGCAATCCCCAGGGGCCAGAAGCAACACAGCATGGAGAAAAGAGCCAAGCCCAAGTGGTCCCGGGGGGGAAGCATCAGGAAATGATCCTCGCTTTCGCTGTCGCTGGAGGAGTCACTCTGCAAAACCAGATGGATTCAGCACATTCCCACCTCCCTGTGCTGCTCTGCAGGCTGCATCTCAGCACCTCGCCTCCCAGCTCCCACCCTCTCCTGATCCCATCACACATTCTCATAGAATTCCCACTGGCAAATTCAAGGAGTAAATTTCAAAAATATTTTACACTCTTCAGCATAGTTTGATGAGGAACAACATAGCTCAGCAAATTCAAGAGTGAAATGGATTCTCGGCTCCCTGCCAGAGCAAATGCTGGGGGTCTGGGATTTCCCTGCATTAGAGAGAGTCTTAAACTGAAATATCTTCAGCTTTGGCAGATCTGACTGTTTGTCAGCTTAAACAAACTTAAACCAAGTGACTTATCCCCATTAGAGAGCAGGAGATCAATATCCTGCTAAACTAATTTAGGAAGTGAGGGAAAGCATTTGAAGTGGAGCCTACATTGCGGAGGCAGCAAGCCCTGTCCCCTCAGTGAGTCACTGCTGTGGCTGTGGTGAGCCCTCTCGCCTTTGGGCACCACTGGGCCAGCCTCAGACCACCCTGCAAGTGTCATGGTCGGGAAGGGACACAGAGGTGGGGACATCCCTGCTGCCATCTGAGCGGGCTACATCACCAACACCAAAAGAAGCAGAGCTGTGCTGGTCATCAGGAATCAGCTCCAGTGAGCTCTAGGACCTTCTCCTACCTCTCAAGATCCTGGATGATTTTTCCCAGCCTTGGCACCACTGCTCAAGCTGTAGTGGGGCACAGCACAGCAATGAGGCTGCTTTGTCAGCTCTCATTCTTCCTATGCAGGATTCATCCTGTCTTTATATATATAAAGCTTTCTGTCAGCTGCTGCCATCACACATGTGAATTTTGCTGTTATGCAAGAATTGCTGTTTCTCTTTAGCTTGAGTGTCACAGCAGCAGCAGGCTGTCTTTGTCAAAGCATTCCCATTTCCCAAGGGTCCTGCAGAGACCCACCTCCCTTTTGCTCCCAGCAGCAGCCAGGCTGCTCTTAGGGAAGCTGACCTCCTTCTGAGGTCAGCAGTGAGGAAAAAGGAACAGAAATTGTAAGGAGGAAGAAGAAATACTCGGTGTACAGGGAGGCTGGTGAGACAGGAGATGGTAGGATTTTGGGGGGAGTTCTGGGTAAAGAAGGGAGAATAAATTATCAAGAATTTGAGCCAATGTCCAGAAAGAATGACCACAGGAGTTTAGTGCTATCCCACCTGTCCAAGCTCACCTCATACTCCTGGAGCTCCTCTTCCTCCACCTCATAGGAAACAGTCTGGATGCGGATATCACTCTCTACCAGGCAGGACCCTTGTGCCTCATGCCCTTCAGGAGTTTCAGGAGACTCTTTGCTTTCTGTGAAAGTGGTCTCGCAGCTTTCCATCTTGCTGTCCTTGGCCTTGAGAGCAGCCTCATCCTTCACAAGGATGAAACTGGGGCCGTACAAAGCTTCAACAGCCAGCTGCAGGGAACTGGCATCCAGCAGCTGGTGAGTCCTGGCACCACCGGTGTTTTGGAATATGTAGGAATACAGTTTCCCTTGGCAGCGGTGACTGGGGTAGTCCTGGCTGTGATGCTGGTGGTAAGAATAGCTGCTGCGAAGGTGGCCATTGGATTTGGCCAAGAGCGGGTTTTGGAGCTCACGCACACTTTCCATGCTGCCGGCAGTGGTGGGGAGATCCTGCAGGAGCAGAGGGGGTGGGAGGGAGCAGGCTGTTATTTCAGCAAGGCAAGGGAGCAGAAAAGCCTCTCACCTGTGCACAGCCAATATTGAGAGGACAGTGGGAACAGAAACTTTGGCAATATGGAGAAAACAGGACCCCTCCCCACCTCTGCACAGCTTGAATGCTATTCCCCAGGTGGTAGCAAGACAAGGATGCAGCCCTGCAGTAAGGTTATCCGATTCAGGCTGGATTAACATGAGGACTTGCTGTATCTATAATGCATCTTAAGTTGGCCATGTGCAGCCTCACAGGAAAGGACCTACCACATCTTTTCTGCTGGTTCATAATGTGTGCTGTGACAAAGACTGACAGCACAGTAGATAAGAGACTGACAATCACTCAAGGAGCCTCCCTGGCTTCCCAAAGCAGAGAGCTGCATGGGGAATTATATCTCTCTGGACATTACACATACACCTAACTGGCTTTCAGGTACATGGGAACTTCTCTAGGACTCATCCAAGGCTGAGCTGGCACTGGGGCAAGTGCAGTGAGCCACCAAGGGTAGCCAGGGGGCTGCTGTGAGGACATGGAGGTGGTGGTTAGGCTGGGGTGGGAGCGTTGGATGCTCTGCGAGGAGGAGCAGAAAGATGTGGAGATTAAAGGGGTTTGGTCCACTTTGAAATGATGAAATTTTAAGCAAATGATCCGTCACATCAAAGTGCTGTTTAATCCAGCTCCACCCCTGGGTACAGCGGCAGTCAGACACCCTTGGCTCTAGGCCACCAGCTTCAAAAAATGCTGAGTCCAAAGGAGATCCTCAGCTACAAATGTCAACACGGGTTTCTTCTTCAGGGAAATTCACCTCCCTCTCCCTTCCTCCATTTCAGAGTGCTGAAACCTTGTACTGCTCTCATTTTCTTTTTCCCGTGAAAATTTCTCAGATGAAATATTTCCACCCCTTTCCTTCAGAGGAGCATTTACTCTTTTGGCTTCCCAACCCACCTTGGAACAAAGAAAAAGTACAATGAAATATCAGCATTCTCGGGAGAGAGAAACAATTACTTTGCCCTCTTCAGTATCTGAGCCCCAGGTTTTACAGTCTCTTTAGCATTTTCCCAGCTCCTCAACCATGCCACCTTGCAACCTCAAATGTTCCTGTCCTCCTTAGATACCTTGGTCACTGACTTCTCTGCAGGATGCTGTGTAGCAGGGTCACGCTTCCTCCTGCTGCAAGAATCCCTCAGGTGCACTAGGTTTTCTGATAGACAGCACACCACCTTATCTTTAAATCTCAAGGAAGAAACATAAATAGAGAAATTGAAGACTTTAGAGAGTGAAAAGTCCAAGTGGTCCCGTTTCCTTGGCCAAACTACCACATCACGCAGGTTTGGGAGCCACACAGGGTTTTAAATGGACCTGTCCACTGGCTTTGTTCAGGCAGTGGTCATCACATTTTGGAAATCTGCTCAGGAAAATTGAACTGTTCAAATGCGCTCTTGTTCTGCTAAAACTCTGTGCATTTTGGTGAATGCCCTTCACTTCTCCCTTGCCAGAACCATTCCCTGCCTTCCACAGTCTCCCACCTTACTTACAGAGCCAATAATGCAGTAATGGCTCATGCAGCAGATGGCCATTAAGTATTTTCAAAATATTTAAGGGTGATGCATATTTGTAGAAAAGATGGTTTTATTTTTTGCACAGACACAGAGGAGCTCAAAGCTACATCTCAGTTTTCATGCAAGGAAACCATGATCCTCTTCTTTGCTTACCTTAACATGCAAATTAGATTTCTAATAAAATAACTTAATTTTTAACAGAACAGTAAGGAGAGAGCAGTCACCAGATGTCATTTGAGAGCAGCAGCCAAAACAGGAGCCCAGCGCTAGCGAGAGGAAATTGATGGGTTTAGTACAGCATCCACGCCTTATCTCCAGAGATGATTCTGGCAGCAAGGCAGGGTAGGAAGGAATGGGATCTTGCCGGGAACTGCTGCAAGGAGTCAGTTCCAAATGTGTTGAGGAACACCAGCAGAGGGACTGCAGGCAGGCTGCTGGTCACTGGGCAGCAGGTACTGCCTGTGTGGAAGTTGCTGTGCTTCTCACTTGGGGTCCTCAGCAACAGGTTTGAGAAGGAGCAGAGCTGCACAGAAAAGCCATCCATTCCCAGCAGCAAGCACTGGGAAACGGAGTGTGGGAGGGGGAAAGAAGGGAAAGAAGCTGGGAGGAATTGGAAACCTAAAAGGCAGTTTGGGAGGTGCCAGGGAACCAGTGTGAGATGAGTGCATCTATGCAGCTGGACAAGTCCCAAAGGATGCTAGAAGGGCTGGTGGGAGATGTCTCACTGACCTGGCCTGTGGGGAAGAGGCAGCAAGGCCTTGCAGGCAGCAAACATCCTGAGGTGAACACACCTTGGAGAGTAACAGTGTGGGTAGGAAAAGAAATCACAGTAAAAAACTCCTGAAGTATGGGGAAGTCTGTGAATGTGGGCTGGGCAGGGCTGAGGCTTCATCCCAGGGAAGTGAGGTGAGCTCAGACCCCTCTGGTTTAAGCCTCTGGCCTCAAACTGTCCTGGAGTTGTCCTTAGAGCAGAGCTAGGATCCTGGAGCTGCTGCACAAAGCATGCACCGGGCAGGGCTACAGCTGGAAGCATTTAGCCTGTGCTAGTCCTGCAGCCTGTGGAATTATAAAAGATTTACCTGAACCAAAGTCTCTTTTTCTTGCTGCCTTCCACTCTTGGGAGTTGGGGCTGATGCTCGCCCTGGGAGACTGCAGGGACAAGGGGAAAAGTGCAGAAGAAAATCTCACAGTGCTTCTGACAGATAAGTGAAGGAACTGCAGCCTTCATACCCAGTCCTGGCATTTGTCAGCCGTGGTGGGGGGACAGTGAGGACCTGTGTCACAACATGTTTTACAGGACCGTGCTCAGCCCTGCTGGAAAGCAGCCAGGCTGAAATATTCCTCTCCAATAATGGTGAAAATGAGAGAGTCCCAGTACCAGAGGGGTTAGAGATGCTTCCCACTCCTCAGTCACCACGATGAGCACATCACAGAGAGACCATGTACTGAATGGTCTGGGTTTGCAGATGGGGACAAGGGCCATCAAGCTTCTAGAGATGACTTTAGAGAGGAAATGGCAGAGAGGATGAGGACCAGCCCTGTGGCCACGTGCAGGGAAGGAGAGAATCAGACCAGCTCTGCAGTTGTCCCCAAACCCCATTTGGGTTATCTGAATCCTACAGGGAATTTAGCCACAGAGGGACTTTAAAAAGGAAGACTATTAATGAAATGAACCTGGTGATTAAAAAAGCTTGTGAACGGCCAAGCTTGGGGAAAGAGTAACGAAGTCAGGAGATGGAAGTAAGAAGGCAGTAAAAGACAAATTTGTCAAAGAGTGGCAATTCTCTGTCATGATAACCAGCAAGGCTGGATAGCACGCATATCCATCAGCCCCATGAGCCCTGGGCAGTGCTGGCAGCAGGTGATGGAGGTGAGATGCTGCTAGATGCACAGGGAGGATGCACACATACAAGCATACATGCACAGCTTGGGCACACCTGGGAGGAGGCAGACTGTGGTGCCCTCGTTGAGCTGAACCATTGCTGCAGCTCTAGTGCTGCCTGACAGCTGCTGGCTCCCTACAGAACTGCCTCCCCCCGTGCACGGCTGCTCCTGGAACCAGCTGGCTGAGCAGAGCCCCCACACTCCCCAGCCTGGCTGCAGCAGTCCCCAGCAGAGTGGGAAATGCACAGCTGTGTTGTGTATTCTCAGCTTCTTAAGGCAAGTACTGGGTAAAAATGAGCCAAAATAAGGCATGAAAATAGAGAGGTAGCAAATTTAGCTTTGTATTTCACAGCTCTCACCTCCACACCACATCCCCTGAGGCAGTTCTCAGAGGGACCCTTGGCACAGATGCCGGCTATGATAAGCCCGTTAATGATGAATTAAGTAGCTGTTCCAGGAATCAATCATCATTTAATTGCCCTGTCAAGCAAACACTCTGCCTTGCTTCCCGGGCTCATTAGCAGGTTGTGGCTGTACTGCACGTCCCCAGACTCCAGAGTGAGAAGGTTAGCCCATCCTGGCTGAAGGCTTTTCCCTTCGGGACAGCACCAGGGGAGCTCGGTGCCCTCAGGTACTGGTGCCCCACTGCACTGCCATGCCCTGGCTGGTCTGAGGGTGGGGGACAGTGTGAATGCCTGTTCCTGATCCAGCTGACATGGTACAGCTGCCATAGCCCCAGGACAGATGTGGACCACTCCTGATGGAAGAAGAAAGCATAGGAGATCTGTCGAGCACTTGTCCCTGAGCCCAGACCTTCCTAGAAGCTCTCAGGAGGTGCTTTGGATCTTCTAAGCAGCGGCCCAGGTCCAGTCAGGACACAGTACCTCTGCCTCTGGGCAACAAGATTGTGATTCTGCCTAAGGGAAAAGCATCTCACAAAGGCTGCTGAGAAGCAAAGGCACAATATTGCCTGGGCAGTTGTCGTTTTGGAAAGGGGGGTGGAGGAAGGGCTGTGAAAGCTCATGGACCATGTGTCTGGCAGGAGTGGACCAAGCCCTCTCTTGGCCATAGGAGTCCATCCAGCAGCATGGATACGTGAATGTCTCAGCCCTGAGCCCCGCAGGGTGCACCACAGCTCAAGGGGAGAAGGAATTGCTTTCACCAGACCCTCAGACATGATTACAGAAAGCAGTTTTGCTCCAGCCAACACTGAAGCACTCCCATGGGTGGTCATCTGACACCACCGTGTCATGGGCACAGCACCAGCACGCAGATTGAGGGGCTGTTCATCCCTGGGGTGCAACAAAGCCCTCACCAGTCCGGGAAAAGGTGGAAAGGTGGCTGTGGCATGAGCATCAGGTGAGGTGGCCTGGGGGCTGGAAAGGTCAGAGAGGTGCTGTGGGGGAGGCAGGTCTCGGTATGGAGCAGGAGGGAAGGGTGGTGAGACACGATGGCCCCAATGGGACTGGTAGAGATAGTACCCAGAGAAACAAAAGAGCACATTAGGGACAGCAGTGGGAAGGGAAATGGTGGGCAAGAAGCATGGGGCAGAGGAAGCAAAGTGATGTCTGAGCCAGACAGAGAGCTGGACCCTGGCCACCGACGTGGAGAAGAAAAGCTCTATGAAGCTGCTGGAGGGGAAAGAGATGGTGAAGACCAAGAGGGAAGGAAAAAGGTGACACAAAGCCTGTGGACTTGGATTAGAGGGAGGTGAGGTATTTGTGATGTAGAGAATCTGATTCACATCTTTGATGCAGATGCTCTGATAGAGCTGGAAAGGAGTGAATAAAATGCTTGTTCTGATCTCCTGACAGGTGGAAAGCCAGTACCAAAGGGCTGCTGGCTCCAACAGAGACTAAATTGCTCTGAGAATTGGGATGCGATGGGCTGCTTTTCAAGTATCACAAGTCAAATTGGGCAATTTCCAGGTGAAAATCAGGTCTTTATTTTCTCTGATAAAAATGTTTCTCTGCGGCAGTGTTCTCACCCAGCTATGCTCAGAACTAAGGTGTCGCTCCTAATAGTGGAGAGCAGCAAATCCAACCCCGGGGCTGGCAGGGAAGAGCCAGGCTGGTTTTGGAGAAGCTCCAGGGGCTCTACAGGGCTGGGGCTCCTGCTCCTCCTTGTCCCCAGCTCCGGTGCCAGTAATCTGGACACACTGCCGGTGCGCATCACATCAACAGGGGAGCAGTGGAAACTTCATCGCCTCCAAGCAGGCATCCCCATAACTCCCGGCTTCACAGCGGGAGTGCCTGCACACAGCACAGGCTGTGCGGCGCCCGCAGCCCAGTGTTCCTGGCTGCCCTCGTGTCCCCCGCCTCGGCCGCCACCGGCGCTCGCCAGGCGGCCACCAGGTGTCCCCGGAGCGCCGCGCAGCGCCCGCCGCGCCACCCGCACCTCCCCGCACAGCCCCGCA
>VRYO01001269.1:8239704-8252832 GCA_009812075.1 Sialia sialis | reverse complement strand
TGCTGGGGACGGCTACGGCGCCCCAACACCCCACGGCTGGCCTTGGCTCCTCAAGTGTGAGCACGGCGCCGGCCGGCACGGGGGCTGAGCTCACCGAGCTTGCCGGGATGCACCTCGCAGTGCCCCTCGAACACGAGAGATGCGGGAAGAGCTGGCGATGCAAGGAGAAGGAAGCACGGATGGTGATGGAAATAAAGCACATGGTGGTGTGGGTGGCTAGGTGTATAATTAGCAAGTTTGGACTCTCTCAGTATCCCTTTTTTAAAGCAGGAGACGCAAACAAGTAAATAAGGTGGCTGTCGGAAGTTTCTGCAGGCTATCCTGTGTACGTGGGATCAGGGAGAAGAGTGGGCAGTGTAGGGGGGCTGCTCTTGCAGCTGGCCCGGAGTTGGAGGGCAGCAGAGTGGCCATGGGGTACGCACCTGAGGCAGAGGAGAATGGGTAACCTGGCTGGCAGCAGTGGGCCGGGGAAGTGGGCCAGGACAGAATCAGTGATGGGCAAGTTCTGAAGGTTCCAACAGCCGCACTGGGACAGTCCTTTCAGCCTCACAGCACTTCTGATGGGTTTGCACCCAAACAAGGAAAAACCCTGCACACCCTCAGCACAATAACCCCCTGCGAGGGGCTTCAAAGGGGCACATGACACCAAACAAAGCTGATGGATTGCTCTCACCAGAGGCTCCTTCACTTTGCTGTATGGGGACCCAGCATTGTTGCTGGCAGGTGGTGGAGGTCAGAGCAATGACTCCCGGGTGTGATTCCTGCTGGGACTGTCAGCATCTCCAGTTCTTTGAGGCATCAGCCAGAGAAGAC
Organism: Sialia sialis; assembly: GCA_009812075.1. Taxonomy (NCBI): domain Eukaryota; kingdom Metazoa; phylum Chordata; class Aves; order Passeriformes; family Turdidae; genus Sialia; species Sialia sialis. Next base: position 8,252,019 of record VRYO01001269.1, on the reverse strand, counting down.
AGCTTTGGAGGCTATTGGGCTCTCACTTCTCATCTGAGCCAAAAAATACCAGTCCAGGGTCAGGAGAGACTATTTCCCCTGCCTGCTACGGCATCTAAATCACTGGAGAAACATGAGCTCAGACTGGATCTGGGCTTCAACCTTCACTTCCTCAGCTCATGACCACCTTAAGGAATTACCCTAAGACTGCTTTCTGGAGAGAGGGGCACTGGCATCCTGAACTCGATATAGAAAACCTACTTAGAAACATCCATGTATACGGAGCCACCGAGAGCCAAACTCACTGACACCGGGGCTTCAATGCTGCGGGCACAGAGGCAGCCCAGTCCCTCGTCCAGGGTCAGGCTCCTTGCTCGGAGTGCCCAAAGGGACAAGTATCCCACTGGACTGCTCACAAAGGTCCCTCAAGATGTGTTTATGTGTTTACTATCAAGACATTCTTTCCGCTGCTGGAAGATGCACAGAAGCTCTTGCTGGCAGATTTAAATTTTGCTCATGGCTGATTTTCCTCTGTTAATGACTACAGTCCTCGATTTCACATCAGGTTTTCTCTGTCACTCTTTATACCCAGTATTGAACTGAACACAGTGGTTATTCTAAATGACTTCATGCTCTTCTCCAAGCAGACACTTTTACCCATACCCTTTTCTCCAGTCCCATGACATCTACTTCAAAGATCTTCTCCTGCCCATGAAGTCCCATAGGCCATTTATGACTGCTGTTACATGGGACCCTGCATCCCATCCTCCCCAGAGACCACTCTGAGAGCATCAATATCCTGTGCTGGAGCAGACCTGTGCCTCTTGGTCCCTTCCAGGACCAACTGTGCTCCCCTTGGCCCTGCAGCCCAGCGTGGGGCCATGTGCAGGTCTGCATCCCAGGGATGATCCCCCTTCAACCTCCTGGCACTCAGCACAGAAAGGTCAGACAAATGGGACCTGGCTTTCTTCCAGGTGAGAGACTTGCACCGTCTGAGACCAAAATGGGGATGGGGATGTAGCACCAGAGGTGGCAGCAGTTGTTGGGGGCACAGAAAGATGTCCTCCCCTTCACAGCTGTGGCTCGCTGATAGAGAGGCTTAGCCACAGCTCCTAACTCCATCCTCTCATCTCGCTGCAAATCCCCCTCTTATCAATTGAAACTGGCAATGTAAAGCATCTGTTAAGGACTGCTCATTTGTCTCTGTTTAGAACATATCCGTACTCAAATGATTCATTAGCACCCAGAAGGCTAGAGCATGCAGCACCCTCCTCTCCCCACTGCCCTGTTTATTTTATCTATGTCTCCCTGCCTTCAGCTCAGGGCTATTTCATCTTGCTTACTGTGTCCTGATTCTCCTGGATTCACACGGCTCTTCTGTAGTCCGGATGTTTAATTCATCTGCCAATGATCAGTTCTCTCTTTAAAAATGAACTAAGTTGTGGAGATGACACCTGTCTAGCTTACTTTTCCAAACCCTAAGTTTTCAAAATCAGTGTGTATTTATCAGCAGTAGAATGATTTCCTGGTCCAGCAAATAAGTGGACTGCTTTCTTCCTATCTGGCAAACATCTGCAGACCCAGACAAACTTCAAGGTGCTAAAATTATTACTTGGGTCAAAAAGTGCAATCCAAACTAGATGTTGAGAGTCTCTTCCATATTCCAAAATTTCATATTGTCAAAGGATACTCAAGTGGAGATGTGCCCTCTGAGTTTGAGGTGGGGCAGTTCACACTGGTTTATTCTATCATCAGGAATATAATGAGAGGAAAGGCAGCAGCTGCCCCCAGCAATCCCACAACCCTTGTCCATCCCACAGTATCAGACTCCAGGATGATGCAGAGGATAGTGCTAAATTTTCTTCAACACAGTATGGAAACATCTGTTACAAAACAACACCACATTTTCTTTTCCATGACTTTGTCAAGTTGCCTTGCTGAGGGCCCCTCTGGACTGCTCCTTCACTTGCTGTATGGATGCTTCCCATTTCTTCCTGGCATATTTCTCTTCCCAGCCCATGACACTACCCCTCTGGAACAGGACTCAGCTTGCTTCTTGCACCCATCTAGAGTCATAGTGTGTTGAAAGAGGCAGCTGTGCACTGGGTAGGCTGCACTCTTGCTCCCAGGTGGGCTGAGCAAGAACACTCTCCTCATGGTGTTTCCCTCCCAGCATGTTCCTGCTGGGTGGCTACAAGCCTCAGCATCACCCTCTTGTTCTTCCCTGCCACCATGGAAGTCATGGAGAGGAGGAAGGGTTTGCAGAGAAAACTCTGCCCAGCTCAAGAGCAGCACCAGTGTGGCTGCCATACGCAGCACTGAATCTCTGATGTGCCTTGGGCCAATTTTTCACACCAGCTGTTGAGTTTCCAGACACATAGCTTGGGGACAAAATGCTGTGACCAACTCTGGTTTTCAAAATATACCTGAAGTGTTTTACTCCAAAAGGAAGCTGGTTTAAGTGATGCACACAAGAAACACTGGGGATTATTGTAGCCTTTCCTTCCAGGCTGAACAGTGTTTGGTTTGCTGCCTTTTTCACCTGACAAGAGAAACAGCAACAGAAGGGCAATCTGAAGGAAACCTGTAATGGATGTTTTTTCCCTCTCTAATGCTTTGCCTTGGCCTTTCACTCAGAGAAGTCAATCATTTGCCCATCTCCAAATCTACAAATAGAGAAGTTCTGCCAGAAGACTTTGCCTGAAATTACCACCCCAAAAGCAGCAATGGACTTGCAGCTCCTGCAAGTGGTACCTGCAAGTCACAGGCTCAGGTCCAGAATCTTAGAAACTAGGCAGAAAAAGGGGAGGCAGAAAGAGCAGAGCTTTGGACTACCTAGTGAGGTCAAAGATGGTCCTGAAAAGATGTGAGTACATCCCAACACAAGAAGAGGGGCTGTGAGGGGGGCAGAAAAACCAAAGTGGCCTGAAGTGCCCATGCCCATGCCAGGGGCCCACAGACTGCCCTGCTGTAACACATAAGCTCCTGGGCTGGGCAGGACTGGCCCTTTTGGGGCTTGCTCCAGGGAGCTTGTCGGTGCTAGAGGGAGATTTTAATGGCCAATATCTTTCTGAGTACTTGGCCACTTTTCTGCAAGTGATGGTGATGTCTGCAGGCTGGGCTGAGGGCAGGAAGGAGTTGGGTACCATACAAAAGCAGGGACCTGCTGTACAAATTCACCGTGCTAGAGCTGCAGCAAATTACTCATTCTTTAATAATGGTGTTTATTACCTGCCTCTGATGGTGGCTCAGGGAGACAAAGTGAAGTGGATTCAGCTCCCCAAAGCTTTAGCTCTGCCAGCCGTTTTTATGACACAAAAAACTTTTGCCAGAGAAATGCAGTCATTGCATTTTGGCTTGGGTAATTTCTTCTCCTGACAATCTACAAAGTAACCAGCAACTATCCCTCAGAGACCAAGCTATTTTTTTTCCTTGCGTGTGGCAGTCAGGCTCAGACCCCACTTCTCTGGTTTTCCCTGGTATTTATATAGTGCTGCTACCTTCCTCTTGGGAAAAAGGTTTTTACTGATGGCAGATCCAAGCTAAATGAAAGGGGAATTTATTTTTTCCAGAAGCAAAGGAAGCAGCCCAGTAAAATGGGTTTGGGAGAGCAGCACGGCTTTCGTGAAACCTGCAGCAGCTTCGGAGAAGGAATTATAAGCAGGCACTGGGTAAAGAGGCATTTAAACTCCCGAACGAGCGGCTTTTCCCCGCAGACACAAGATGGGAGGTCATCCTCAGGGCCATGGGGAGGGAGATGCTGTCGTTGGTACAAGTCACGGCACCGTCAGGAGCTGTCTCTGCCGAGGTCCCCGGGCTGTTCCCGTGCCCAGCTGCATCCCGGGGATGGCCGGCAGTGCCGTGGCTCCCGCCGAATGCCGAGGCTTCTTAGAAGAAGGAAAACCACCCCTAAACTTCAGCCGGCGGCTGAGCTGCCACTCGGGGAGGGAGTCCCAAAGGCAGGCTGGGTGCAAGGTGTCACTGCAATTGCTCCGATATATCTGGCCTCCAAAACTTTGGTTGAAATCCCTACATTTTGGCCACCCCAGAGCCTGTGACGAGGTAATTTGTCCTGGTTTCTCCAGGTTGCAGCCGTTCATCTTTACATCCCGCAGCGTATTTTCTGACCCCCCTGGCGCCAACTCGGGCTCGGCTCGGGGCTGCCCTTCCCCGGGGACGCGCTGCCCTCCCGGCGGAGCAGCCTGGGGACGCGCTCCCGGACCGCCCGGGATCCCGCGGGGGTGCCCCCACCCGAGAGCTGTGCGCGGGTCCTTACCTGCGTGTCGAGGAAGGGCTCAGCCGCCAAGTTGGAGCACGGGCGGCACGAGTGGCGAGGCGGCGGCTGGCATGCCGGCGGGCGGCAGCGCTCGGCGGCCCCGGCGCGGCCTGTGGCCGGGTGGGCGCCCGGCGGCCCTGCGGCGGGCCCGGCCGCGGGGAGCGGCGGCGGCGGCGGAGCCCCGGCCGGGGCCGAGTGCGGCAGCGCAGCGGCACAGCGCGGAGCCGGCGGGGAGCGGCGCAGCTCCGGCTGCGGCCGGACCGCGCTTCACCTCCGCGCCCGCACAGCCGCGCTGCTGCGATCGGCGGCTCGAGGGCTGGCTGAGCGGAGCGCGCCGCTGCTCCCGACGTGACTGCTTCTCCCGCTGCTCCCGAGAGCACGGCACTAACTCTCTCCTTGCTCTTCGGATCGCTGCACTTGCCAGGGCACAGCCCTTCCCACTCCCCCAGCGAGGGAAAGACCCGGTGCCAGCGAGCAGAGTTTAAAGGAAAAGGATAAAAGCGATTTCTCGCTGTCCGAGGGGACAGGCAGCCCGGCCTGGGGGCTGCGCCCCAGGGACAGCCAGCTCGTTTGCTGGCTCAGTCAGGTGTTTTTCTGCCCTGCTCCGTGAGGACCAGGGTGGCAGGCTGATTTGCCCCACACACACCTGGGCATCACTCCGATTAGTGGAGGTAACCCAGGTTTGCACCAGCACGGCAAGAGTCAACACCGCAGCCCCAAGAATCCATTCTTCCCGAGCCCATTTCACCCCCAGCCCCCCAAATGTCCCGGGAGCTGGTGATGCTCCCTCACGCTCCGGCAGCTCCCTGAGCCCTGCACCTTTGCCCTGCTATTCCTGAGCTCCCTAGATGTCCCCCTAATAGTTTTCCCCACCTCAGGACCACCCAGCACCGAGACTGTTGGCAGATAGACACGCGGCTGAAGCCTGGTCTAACCACAGCGACCTGCTCGAGCGGCAGAGAGCCGCCTGCCTTCACCCATCCTCAGGGCTGCTTTGCCACGAGCAGTCCGTGACAGGCACACCCGGGAACGACCCACAGCCACCCGTGTCCGCCAGCAACACCACCCAGCTGTCATCCTCTGCAGCCCACAGGGAGGCTCCCCTGGGGCTACGCTGTGTCTTAGTACAGCGCGATTTTCTGAAGGTCCGGGCTTGTCTCTAACACCTCCCAGCTCCTTCCAGGAGCTGAACTGACAGCTGATGGGCTGTGTACCAGGAAACCTGGGTCTCAAGGTCCCATTACCGGAGAGGCTGAGGCACTGGCTAGGGAAGGAGATGGGCAGGACAGCCTTCCCTCTGCTCCAGCTCTCAGATAGCTGCACATCTTTCCAGTAGCAGCAGAGACATCCTTTTGCAAAGATAAAAGGGCTGAATTAAGCAGGCTAACAACAGGACTGAAGTGCATGTGTTTCCCAAATAAGTAGTGACAGGTGGCCAGCTTTCCCTACCTGGGGGTAATATCTGTGTCCCACTGTTGGCAACCCGCAGGTCTGCGGGAGGATTTGAGCCCAGAACGCAAGCCCCAGGCTGGGGGCCTCAGCAGGGAAGCTGTCTTGGAGGATGTCAGCCAGAACACAAAGGCTGCTGCTGTCAACAGGGGCATCTCCAGGGAAAACAGGTCCTGTGGCCAGACCCAGCCAGCAGAGCTTGAGGGGAATCTGAGAAGGAAATAGTTGTCCCCATGTCCCTAGGGAGTGGGACAGACAGGAAAGGGCTAGGGGTGCATTAAAGGAAGTTTTGCATCTCTGCCATCCTAAATCTGTCACTCCAGATTAGAAGAACATTTTGGAAGTGACCTCAGGATGTGACTTGGGACACAGGGACAGAGTGGATGATTTGTAGGGGTTCCTTCAGCCCTGATGACTCCAGCTGCAGCAAAGTCCCGGCAGGTGTGAAGTAAAGTTCAGACTGCACACACCACAAGGTATAGTGTGGGGTGAGCTGCAGCCCTCTGAGGAAGCAGGGGTGTCAGTGGGACTTGCTGTCCAACGGGTGGCCACAAAGATGTTTGGTGGCAATCGTCTTCCCCAGGTCAAAATCCCCATAAGGGTCCTGCTTCCATCCTTGGGAGCTCCTGGGGATGTGACCACCAATGACTGCCTCTTTCTCAGTCCTGCTGTTTGCATCTTATGAGATCCCGAGCAGCCCTCTCCAGCCAGCATGGGGTAATTGAAGGCAAAGAGGCCTCATTCCTCAAGGACAGACTCTTGGCAAAGATGGAGGGGCTGTGGAGTTACAGGGAAGCAAGACATGCTCAAAACCCATCTCTCCCTGTCCTGGGGGAGTGTGAAAGACAAACTCAGTTGATGGATGAAGGATCTTCATCCATGGCTTGCCAAGACGCAGAGAGCTTTGTTGGCTTTTCCACATGCAGAAGGCTGGGAACATGGAGGATAGCTCAAAGAGGCAACACTGCCACAATGGTGTGCATGGTCACCTCCACCACAGCTGTCCCTGCACAGTTCTGGCCAGCTCCTTCCATCAGCTGGAAAAGGCTGCTCCATCCTTCACTAGAGCCACACATATCCCTGGAGTAATGTGCAGGTGCAGCAGTTTCCTGGTCAGGCAGAGGAATAGCCCTCACCAACTTTTACAGACACACTGCTTAGCAGCAGAGCTGCATCTCTGTTTCTACTGCTTTAACAATAAGAAGGTGACATTAGCATCCCAAATCAAAGCCTCTCCGAGCTCGAGTGGCTCTGAGAGAAATGCATGCGTACATAGATAGGTAGGTGCTTGTGGAGGTATGGTAAAAATCAGCCCAAGTGATGTGTTTTGGGGCTTTGCTTTTATAACCACAGCCATTCAGTCCAGATTAGAGATGGGCAGTGTCCCTGGGAGGTGACACGAGGCAAAAGGCTGTGTGACCTAGAAGAGTCAGCCAGAGATAAAACACTTCTGGGGCACTGAGGATAAGCTGCCAGTTGGAAACTTTCCCACCCAGAAAAAGAAAAGGGACAGACTCTGAAGGGAATGTAACAAAATGCACAGAGCCTCCCACTCCACTGAAACTTCTAGTTGTATTTATGTATCCACTGGGATGAATGAAATGAAAATGGATATCAAAATGGTCCTTTGCTCTCAGCTGCAAGGGAGACTCTGTTGAGAACCCATCCAGCAGAAGGAAATGAGATCTCATTGCATTAAATATTAGCTGATGCACTATCCCATTGGACTTGTTATACAATCGAAATGATGCACTTCTTAAAAAATAATTAGAAAAAATGTTGCTGGAGACATAAAATACAAGAAGAAAAGGCTACACTTGTGTTTCAGACCTGCCTGGCATGAAAAGATGGGGTTTTGTTTTTGATTATGTTCTCTCAAACATTAGAATCTGCCTGCCAATACGTTCTGAGCTTCACATGCTTCATTTAACTACAGACATAGCAACAGATAAATATGCTATGACAAATTTGGTAACATTACTTTATTGATGGCCAAAAAAAAATCCCCAGATCACTCAAGACTAAAAGCCTGAACTCCTGCCAAACAATCACAAGCGAAGTGCTGAGATGAAAGATTTCGCGCCAGAAATGGACAGACGCTACTAAAACGCCCAAAAAGTGGAAGATTTCTGCGAACGAGAGGGCTCAAGCTCAGAGCATCCTCAAAGAAGCAGAGTGTGAAAGCACAGTGGAAGGGAAACAAATCACTCTTGAGATGACTGGTCATTACTGCTCAGGTGGCTGCATCAGCAGGGCAAGAGAACATCAGGCAGGACTCACTTGTCAGAGGCACTCGGCGCACCTTGTGCCGGCGAGGTGTTGGGGGGATTTGAAGTACCTGTTTATGATGGCTGAGGGGAGCGCTGCGCAGATTAAAGTTACATTTGCAGCTATTAAAAATGACCAGATTAGTGAAATCTAGAGACAAGAGAGAAGCTTCAGAGGGATGAGCCAGAGCTAATTAATTGGGCAGCGTGATGGGAGAAGAAATTAAGCGTGGACAGGGGGAAGGTAAAACATATTGGAAGGAACAACTTCAGTGCTTCATAATCACTAGTGATTTCTAAATTAACTGGAAGCATGAAGGCAAAAAAATTACGTGGGTGTATCTGTGGACAATAGAGGGAAAACCATCTGGTTAATGTACAGTGGTGAGGAAAAAAACCCAGAACATGCTGTCAGATTGCTTTCATAGAGGGATACAGAAAATAATAAAAATATTACAGTACTGTGTTGGTAATGATTCAGCTGTAATGGATAAGTTGAGGTTTTTCAATTAGAAGACAGATTCAGATCATTTATTATGAAAAATACAGTTAAAAAACCCCAAGTCTTCTGTAAAAGTGAAGCATTAAGCCCTGGAGGGCAGAATGAAGTTTTGAAAGTGTTTATGAGGAAGTCTGGCCATTTAGGAGGCAGCAGTAAACAACACATAAGATCCAGTTCCCTTACAAAACGTAGCACCCAGCATCAAATCCTGTCAGGACTCTGATATAATGTGAATAGCACCTGATAACACAGATAACTCTAACCTCACATGCAGTTAAAACTCCTGAGAAGCCTGTGTTTGCAATATATATGAATAGCATCCTTCTGGAATTAGTGTCATTTTCCTCCTTCTTCGCAAACGTTGTCTTCTGAGGAGGCTGGAGATGAAAATACTTCAGCGCAGTAAAATCCACAGGGAATCCCTTCCTACCCCTCCCTTTCTCCCCATCACCCATGGCCCTGAGTGTCTCATGTAGCCATGTGAAAGAGGGTCCTCACCCCTTGTGAGTGATGCTGAAGCAGCACTCAGGTGTCAGCACTGTTCTTTGGCACGCGATGGGTGGAGGAAGGAGGAACTTTTGGAAGGCACCTGAATTCTGCAGTAATTAAGCTCCCAGTTGACATGCTGTGAATAGACATTCAGTGTGACCTTTTCCTTGCTCCAGCTATGAAATCTTGCTGGATGCCTAAAGCATGTGGCAGAATCTCCAGCTCCTCACAGCATAAGAAACTCCCACTCTCCTGGACAGTTGCCTCAGGAGGGCAGGACTTGGAGGTCATTATAGAAAAGGGCAAGTCCTCATAAGGGCAAGAGACCTCCATGAATTCTTAATGTCCCCAGCAATGCTGATGCTCCTGGACCAGAGGCAGCTGTGGTGTAGGCTGGGAGAGCTGAGGAGCAGTGTGGGATTTTACAGGATATGAAGGGGGCAAGGAGAGAGAAGGAGGTGGTGCGCATGAGTGCAGTCACTTATGTAGGGGCTATGTTCAGGGAAATTGCAGACATCTGGAGGACGAGTGGGATATGGAAGGGAACCCTGTGTGCTGTCTAGCTGCTTTGCATTGCTCTGGAAAAGCAAAGCAGCTCTAAGCCCAGAATAGCTGCTCCATATGCTTTGGCTGTTTTCGCCCGCAGCCAGAGCTTTGTGTAAATCTGGCCATGAAAAATAGCAGTCTCTTACAAATGCTGAGCTGGTGGGACTACTCGTCCACCATGGATGACCTCAGAACAGTCCTTCCAACCTGATTCTCTGTGATTCTGCAACTGCTGAAGGTAAAACTCTGAGTTATGAAGAAAATCATGGGGGAAAACCACACTACCTCAAATCTGTACTCCCATGTAGTCTGAAACTAAAAAAGCTCAGTGAACTTCAGCTGTAAAAATGTGGATATGCTTGGTACAGGGCAGAGTGTTTGAGGCCTGTCTGTGCACTTCTGCATCCTATTATGTTGAATTTAAGTCATAAACTGAAGACTTCGCTTTGACATAATTCTTCCCAAGAATAGAAGTCTGTAACATGTGGTTGCCTGACAAATCTTGCCCATCTCTGATTGTGAGAGAAGTGAGGTCAATGGCTGACAGATGTGATCCAGCCTTCCTGTTACCAGGGCTGCTTCTGCTGCTGGTGCAGACTGCAGCCCCTGGTCCCTAGGGCCCTGGAGGGCACAGAGCAAATAGCAGGATTCAGCCATGTTTTCAGAGGAGATGACAAAGAGAAATCTCCTCATGTCCCACAGCTGGCTTTGAGACAAGAGGGTTCAATCCTGTTCTCTTAAAAGGGCCTGGACTGTGGTGCTTCACTTCATTAAAGATCCTCCTACTTACTGTTTTTTTCTGTTCCCTCTCATTTTTCGGAGTTGTCACGCTCTGCCCAAAAAACCCCACGCTGGGTGAAGATGTGTTCCAGCCTGTGCAGGTGGGGACATGGACAGCCACAGCAGCTGGGGGCTCTCAGACTGTCCACATGCTGTGATGTAGCAGCAGAGGGTTTAAGTCCAACCCCAGCAAGTACAGCTGCTACCTGAGGTGGCCATCACTTGCATGATAGCAGGTCTCCCACTAACTAATTGCTGAATAAACCCTCTTTAGAGGCTGTCAGAGTGATCCCTGGGGACCTCCTTATGCAGCTATTAGCAGGAGGCAATGCCTCTGGAAACGAAGCTTTACCAGGCTGCTGAAGCCCCAGATTAAAGGCAGGCAGCAGGGTTAGGATGAAAATATCAGCGAGCAGCTGTGCAAGCACCACAGGGACCCTCCCCATTTGTGCTCAGTCCCTTGCTGGCTCAGAGGGGCAGAGGTGGGCTGCATCCCTGTCTTTGGGATCCTGTAGTCTCCTGCAGATCCTACAGCATCCCTCTGGGGGCTTGTGCTCGACAAGTTGAGGGCACCTTCCACTTCATGTCTGTAGTGGGGAGTGGACCTTGCACCACCTCCTGATGCAAACCCCTGCACACAGCCCTGCAAATCTTCTGATTTCTCCTTCTTTGCTCATTTCTGGTATCACATCTCTGAGAGGCTGACTGTGAACATATTAAGGAAATTAAACTTGCCTAACAGGAACAGAAGGACTTTGCCCCCAAAACTCTTAAAAAGTATTGAAATTCACTCGAATAAGCAAAAAAATGACTGAGCTGTCACACATGAGGCACATGAATCATCTTCAGGGAGGAAAGCAATTCTGGTGATGTCTGGGGCTTGAAGTAACTGTAGTTAACATTATAATGACTCATACCACATATGCGTCATATCGTTTTTCATTAAGAGCAGAATTCTGATGTCCTGTGACTAACTGGAAACTGGAATTGTGCTCCCAAAGTGGGAATGCGGACTTGTCTTGCTCATAAGTTCCGTCTTAGTGTCAAAGGCATTATCAGCCTTCAAATATTAAAACAATAATAATAATAATAATAATAATAATAACAATAATAACAACAACAACAATAATTCTCAGATCAAACACTCATTCAAGTGACAAATTGAGATGGGCTTTGGAGCTGTCATCCTCAGGAGTGCCATGATTTCAGTAGGAAGAAAATGGATAAATTGAGGGCAGGAACCTCCAGAGAGGCCATTCTTCTGCTCTCAGCTCATTATTGTCAAACCAGGCTTTCCAGCCCGTTTCTGATCTTCTGACAAGGTCAAAATTTCCATTTTTGTCTCTCCACAGAAAGACCTTGGATTCCTTTTCTATAGCCCTATGACCCCCACAGCATCCTCCCAACAAATGTTTTGATGTGCAAATCCTTGCTAGTCAGGCATGAACATCAGCTCTGGCAGCCCAAGCCACTCAGCCAACATCACCCAGAGCAGTCTGTGTGTCACCAAGCCTCTGTCTGTCTGCACTTGCCAGGGACCAGAGCTATCACTGACCCTTCACCCTGTGAAACAGGGTTCTGGAGGCTGGCAGAGTTTGGGGTGTCAGAGGTGAAGGGCTAATGTTGCACAAGAGATAAAATACAAAATGGATGAGTTGGGGGCAACAACTGCAGGGGATTAAGGGAATGAACTAGTGGCAACTCATTGAGCACAACCCCAATGTTTTGAGGGCAGAAGCTGCAGCTTTTGTGGGCTCAGTCCATTACACCTGGCCAGGGGAAATGTCATGGCTCTGGGATGATGTCAGCTCCTCTGGTCAGACCAGCCCTCTCAACCATTTCAGCCTTGTTGCTGCCCCACGAGGTCAGCCAGTCTATTTTTGGGGGCTGCTTGCAGTCTGTTGGGGTGTGTCTGAAGCACAGTGGGCACACCCAAGACAGTGCCAATGGACCATTGCCCCTGTTGCAATGCCAAAATAACCTAATTATATCAAAATTTGATGAGTGGTGGGAGAAAATTAAATTTC
>VRYO01001269.1:8214362-8238704 GCA_009812075.1 Sialia sialis | reverse complement strand
GCGGCTTATAATTGTGAAATTACTGTACCAGGAAATGGGAAGTAAAGGTGAGGAGATCCCCAGGAACAACCTGTCACAGGTTAAAATGGGAGAGATGTTGCTCTGGGATATGAACCAAGGATGCACTGAGCTGCCAGGGGATCAGTTTTGGGCGCCTACACCACAGCTATGTTTTGGTATGTTATGTTATGGTAGCATAACTCCACTTTCCAGAGGGCTACCATGGGCTTTGAAGCACTTGTTGGCCATGGTTGCCTTTTTTGTGCTGGCAGGGCTACAACACCCATTCAGGGATGGAGTCCTCTGTGGGGGATTACAATGAGCACTCCGAAAGTGACTGCTGGAGCCTGCAGAAGGTCACAGGCTGGATACCATAGGATGTTGTTCAGAAAGCCCTGTGTAGCTGGAAAGCACCCTTCCTGCTCAGACCTGCCCTGGGGTAAGGCTTTGAAGAGATGGGTGAGAAAGCCTGGTGCAGAGCAGCAGCAGATGTGCTGAGCAAGATGGACTTCCCACAGCTGTCCTTGGGGTCTCATGTTCTCAGGACAATGGCTCCTCCAGGTTCTGGGCCCTACTGAATATTGTGCTGTCAGCTTAAAGCCACTTTCCACAACCAAATCGTCCTCCAGCATAATGACAACATTGAATCTGGGTGTTAGAGAGTAGCTGAGGGCTATGCTGGAGTTACTGTACCAAACTGCAGGAAGAGAAAAAACACAGTCTGGAAGACACCTGCGGTGCTAAACACACCTTGCTCTGCCATCTGAAGAAACAGATCAGCCAAAAAATTATCAAACTTTACAAAATATACCACCTATAGGCTGAAGGAAGCAAGAGAAAGTGCATCTCAAAGGGAAATATTTATAGAAAAAGTGATGAACTACAAAAACAAGTTGCTTACATTTGAAGCTCACTTCAATCATTGCAGCAGGGCAAGGACAGCACTTTGTCTGCTGAAAAGCAAGTGCTGTCATGGGTGGCACTGATGCACCTTCTGAAATCCATAGCAGGCCAATAATCATTCACATCAGCTGCTGAAATACCTTGTAGAGGCTAGATTGGCAGGAGGAAGAGTCTTACAGACCTTGGGAGGTGAGATTGCCTGGAGATAGAGACAAAAATGCAGCAGCAGTGGGATCCAGAGGGAAGCAGCAGTTGTGTAAACTGTCCATTTAGCTTTGCCTCCCTAACCCCAGAACATCCATCCCCCAGGCTGGATCGGTGACAAGGCTGCAGCATCTGCAGCCATTTTGGTACCACACTGAGTGAGACCAGCTCCAAAGTATATCCACAAGCAGACAGGCTGTGGTGGGGAGCTTCAGTCTAAGGAGAAGTGGCCAATGTATTTGTTTTCTTGTGGGTGCTTGATTGTAAAAGCAAACTGTGCACAAAGTCCATACAACTACTTGTATTTTATTTGGGTCCCTTCTCAGGGTTATGGACTTTGCTGTATCATTAACTTCCTCAACCTCAGACTAGAGATCACTTATAAACAGGAAAGTATTTCAAGTGTTGAATGTGCCAGGCTATGACATAAATGGGTATATTTTGGAGGGACTGTGCTATAGTCCATTGACTCAGGATACTGTTATCTGTGAGACACAGATATAATCTCATTAAAACATTTCTAAAAGGTGAGAACACAAAATAAAAATATTTTGCAAGCCTCTCTCTCATCAATGCATTTCTAATACAGCATTTCCAATATGGCATGTCAAACCCATGAGCCCAAATGGTATCACTGCTGCCCCAAAGGCCTGCCCACCCTTTTCCTTCACCTCCCTGCACCAGCTGGTGAGACCCACATGTACAGCCCTGTGGGCTTGAGGCCACAGCTCTGGGCCTGAACAGGTAGAGCATGAGCACCAAAATTACTATGTAGCTGCTGGATTCAGGTGTCCCAGCCAGGGTCATCTCACAGAAGCATGTCCAGGACAAGTGGCTGGACATCACTCCCTATTGCAGTATCTCTCAGTGGTCCAAAAGTCCCATGTTTTTAAAAATAAGCTTCTACTCCAGACTGATGTGCCAACTCTGCAAAGTTGCTCTGATTCAGCTCTTTAGAGCCAAGTATCATTGCCCTGCGCTGCACCCCATACCAGTGTGCTTTCAAAGCATCAGGGTCCTGCAGCACTTCTGCTGGCTTTGGAAACAGGGGAGGTGGGGACCAAAGTGCATTCTTTGTTTTCATCCAGTAGTGCAATTTGTACAGGCTGTACCCTGATTTACTGCACCCCCCGATGACCATGCAGTAAACACCTACTGGCCATTTGGCTCAATTACTGTAATTCCCTCTCCACAGGGCTTCTCCATTGTGCCTTGCAGGTTGTTCTGGAAGCAGCAGCACACTGGCTTACTGGCTGGAGCTTCATTATCATATCATCTTCACTTCTGCCACCTGTAAAGCAGTGGATTGATTGACTTGGTCTCACTAGTCCCTAAAGCCTTCATCAGTGTTTATTGTGGATATTTTAAAATCCCATTCTCCATCCACACAGGAACTGCCTGTCAAATCTTGTCAGATCTCTGTCCTCACCTTAGCCCTCTCTGCTCTCTCAGCAGTGCTGCTATAGAGCAGGAAGGGCGGGGCCCTGAAGACACTGCTCGATATATATTATTCTTGTTTCTCACCCAGCTGCAATGTAATTTGTAATGGTAATTACTTCAGTAATTACCATTTTCTAACACCCAGAGATGTCAGTGACAGGCAGTATGCTGGCAGCAGGTATTGCATGGACATGAAAAAGGGAAATGTAGAGGGCATATCTGAGATGCTGCACATAATAGCACAAAGCCAGAAGTGCACTCAGAATAGCACTCACCAGGAGTGCCTTTGAGAGAGCTCAGAGCTAGAGTGGTCAGGGGACCAGGAAGAATGACAAGAAGCTAAACAGAAAAGAGAGGAAGCATAGAGTTACGGAGTTGAGGATGAGAAGTTCAAACCTGACTCAAGAAGAAGCCAATGGAGAGAAAACAATTGATATCACGTCCTGGAGACAGAAGCAGGTGCCACTGGGCGTGGGTTGAAGAAGGCAGAGATAAAAGAGCGTGGTTGGGAGCTGCAGAGCAGACGCTATCAATGCATGATTTTGTCCAGCACCCGATTAGAGCTAAAGTTGTCCCTGCACTGAAGCAAGCCAGACTCTAGAAAGGCCAGGCACAACTGATTGGCACAACTTGGACATGAGCTGGGTGTGCAAAAAGAGGGACAGAAGATGGATTAAGGTGCTCACTCCGTCTTCAAGCTTCAATTACAGTGTGAGAAGCATCACCAGGAGAATGCCACCCTGCTGGTATGGTAGCTTTTTAGCATTCTCCTTGCCATCCTGTTTTTCCCTCCTGCTCTGCACCAATTTCCTTTAATTTGCTCATTAAAGGGAGCTGGGTTATTACAACAAATTGTGGCATTTTCTTTTTAAACCTGTGAAATAGCCAGAGCCCTGAAACTGCCCTGAACTCTAATGGGTACAATCCTGGCTCAAATAAATTGCTGGCAAGCTTCTCACTGGCTCTTGCAGGGCCAGGATTTCACCTCAGATGGACCCTATTTTTCAATTTAAAAGTAAAATTATTACTCTTAATAGTCATTAAAATTCTGTCTAATCCTAGCTTTACAAGGGGCAAACCCTGAAATTCATTAAGAGTTGTGTAGAAAGCAGAAAGGAGCAGACAGGAAAAGTGCTTTATTTGAGAGGCTAAGGAATGCCACCTTAATCTGACCTTAAATTGGCCAGGTCTAAGAAGTAGGACAACTTGGTGCTGGATCCCGCTGAGACCATGACCTCCCTGGGTGTGAGTGGCTATGGAGCTGGGGGGAATTCCTCCAGCTCCCCATGGTTTTGCTCTCGTAGTTCCTTGCCTTTTCCAAGGGGTCCAGTGCTGAGGCAGAAGAGGGCAGGTGAAGGAGGCAGCATGGAGCTACAGATGCTAGGAGGTGCCCAGCTAATGCCTTTGCTTCTCCTTCTCCCTTCAGCCTCCTTCAGGTTTCCATCCACACGGACATGACCCTGCTCATGGGTGCTTCCCCCAGCTGCCAACCCCAGCAGCTCACTCCACAGCCATGCTGTGGTCACAGGGCAGTCTGGTCTCTATGATCTTGCAGGCCTAAAGCCTCTCCCAGAAAAACCTTGAAAGAGTGCAGCCATCAGTGGGGAGCAGCTTCTGCTTGGGGGAGAAGCCAACAGTTCCCTCCACCTTTCACCACTCTTTGAGGCTAGGGATGCAAAAGACACTCTGTGCTCTGGAGGAGATAGCCCAGATGGAAGGGCTGTCACAGCTGACCCTTCCAAGGACCTCAGCTTCATTCCTGTCTCTGGGATATCACAGATCTACTTAGGGAGCTGTGCTGGTTCTCAGCTTCCCAAGACTTCTCCAGGCTGGAAGCATGCCAGACACTGGCTCCAGCTCACAGGCTGCCAGCAGACTTCAGTGCCTGTGTGAAAAAAGGATAAGGGTGATGAGCAAACATGGGAACCATCTTGGCTGGCTGCTGCCCACCCTCCTCCAGCATGCTGCCTGCCGTTGGATAAGAAGCCATGTGCAGCTTCTTCCCCTTCACAGCACTTTGGCCTCGTCTTGCAGATCAGGAGGTCACCCAAGAAACACCAAGAAATCCAGAGGCCACCAGATTCTTGAAGAAAACCATCCCAGCATTTCACTCAATGAGACCCTTCATCTTCACCACAGCCTGTGCAAAGCCCCATGGGCTGCTTCTGATTTACTGCTGGCATCTGGTGGTGCTCTGGCCTTCAAATCCAACACTCACCAAGCCATTGAGAAGTTGCCCAAGGATTTGCTGTTACATGCCTGGAGAGGCAGCCCCTTCAGGCAGTGAGCAGGCAGCTAGCAGGGAGAGCCAGTGCACACAGCCCTGGTGTTAGCTTTGGGATAAAAAACCTACTGAAAGAAAAAAAATATCTTGGAGGCTGGAAGAGGGAAAAATGAAATGGAAGAAGCTGGCCAGGTGAATTCTGCAAGGGTGCTTCTCCAGACCAAAGGCAGGGATCAAGTCACAGGATTAGAGATATTTGGCCAAAAAGCTAATGAGTTGCCTCAGTCACGAGCTGAACCCCATATATCGTAGTATTTTCTGGCCCTCAGGTATGAACCAAAGTGCCTTGGGTCTGTCCTTTGGTCACTTTGTTTCAGTGTAGGCATCCTAGATTCTCTGCTTGTCTTTGCAAATGCTGTAATTTTGTATACATTTTCATGAGGCTCATATAAACAAAAAATATTGCTTCATCGAATAAGTATCAGTGCATTTTTCACAGGCTGCAGCTGTAGGTGGTTGCCTGACCTCTGTGAGAAGCCCTAGTTTGCTACATGTTAGAAAAACAATTTTTCATTGTCTCTTGTGTTTCTCTGCATCTGTTAAATCCTTTATTTTTATTTCTAAAGCTGTCCCATCGTGCTGAATGACTTCTAAATCCCTCTTCTCTCTCTCTCCGCATTCTGAAATCCAGATTTAACCCTAAGAGTGCAACTGTTGTCTGAAGCCAGAAGGAAGGCTGCCAACAGTCCCCACTCCATCTTTTCCCAAATATCACTTGCTTTTCCCAGATACAAAATATGCTGGATGAAACACATTAGGTTCTCTTGGTCAATAATTCATCAGTACTCCTGAACACCAGGGAAGCAGCCATCTTCTGGCTTCTTCCAGCTAATTCCCTGAGAACTGTTCTCCTGTCTCCCTTGCTATCCTGCCACATTCTGTTTCTCTCTGTGGCACCCATGTCCCTCTCTTGCTTCCTCTCTTCTGGCACTGTTCCTCCTTGAGCTCCTTTCCTTAAACCATGTCCATAATTCTCTTACTTCTTACTCCCTACCTCTTCTTAATTCTTCTAGCCTCCCCACTCTGCTTTCTCCTCACTTCATCTCTTAATAAATTATATACTGTCATTTAAGACTATAACGATGATGAAAGACTCGAGATGTGAAAATAGCGGGCATTGGTTTCCTACTTGTTCCTTCCCTCCTCCCCTCTTACTCCAGGCATATTTCATTCTTCCAGGTCTCCTACAGCCAGAGCAGCAGAGATCCAGCCTGGCTGGGGAACATCTACGTTGTGCCAGCTGATGAAAAAGTGACGAAGGGTGTGAGGAAGGGCCAGCTCCCCTGGCTAAGCTCCTTTGGGGAGCTGTGATATTACAGCTGGAGCAAGGTAAGAGCTGGCTTTGGAGCGCTTTCCACCCAGCCATCACCAAGTGCTCTGCAGTGATAGGCAAATTGCTTTATCTCTGTGACACAGATGGAGAAGTTGAAACAAATCATTGGGTTCTGTAATGAGTGAGAGGGACATAGGCAGAGTGCTTTCCCTTTATGCTGTGATAGAAAATAACACTCAAGGGGCCTGGCCCCAGGGAGAAACCATAGTTGAGCTTGACTGTCCCAGTGGGAGCAGTAGCAGACTTTTCACTGCAAATCTGGAATATGCAATGTGAAGTTCAACCTAAACTTTGACAGTCCTCTGCCTCCAGCTTGCTGCTGAGGTGGCAGAGGGCTGACTCACTGGGAGCCCGTGCCAAGGCAGGACCTTGGCTGCAGCACACTGCCTGCTGGAGAAAGCTGAGGGGAGCAGCCCTTTAGCAGGAAATCTGACAGAGCAAATGAACACAGCAATGGATATGACCTGGCAGAGCAAATGCCATGACAGGCAGACATAGCTCACATAGCCTCACAGAAACTTTCACAGATAGATTTATTAGAAGTTGATCCAAGCAGCCCCTGGACAAACTCAGCCCATCACCTTGGCCATAGCTACATGCCAGGTGCACAGAGCCACCAGCTCTGCTCCTGTTCATCCTATTTTCCTGGCTTTAAAGGAGGGGATTCTTCAAGTGCTTTTTGGCTGTCCCCCGCTTGAAATACCTGCACCTGTTCTTGCATTGCTTGTGTCATTCTTGGTGAGCTCAGTAAATCAAGCAGGTAACCAACAGTTGGCTGAACATTAGGCGTGCAGGACATGCTTTTCCAGCGGTATAAGCTGTTTTGAAAAGATAATGAGAAATTAGCCAAGCATTCATGAGCAGATGCTCTTCCTTCTGAAGAACACAGGGCTCACTTCCTTGTTTGAACAAATCTTTCTGCTAAGCCACTGCTAGCTGCTGAGGTCCTGATTTGATATGATGTGTACCATTTGTCTTCATAACAGTTTCCAAGTTGAGTTCTACAAACGAAGCCTGCCGACACCCATGGGCTGTTTTGGCTGAGTCAGACACACCTCGCAGCAAGTGCCTTCAGTAGATGGAAAGAAAACTTCTTGACCTGGTCCAGGAGGCCACCACAATGAAAGTGTGTCCATTTGCAATAATGAGTGAGAAATGTAATGTCTTTTCAAGAGGGCCAACTCAAAAAAGCAGGTCAGTAGTGGTTCAATCACATGATATAAAGCCATGCTAGCGCTAGCTGATATTTGTAGGGAGAAATGGAAAAATGGAGAATAGATTTTCTTTTTTGTATCAGGAATCCCTGTGAGAAAATAAAAAAAAAAATAGTGTATCCAAACAACTTGCATTTCTGGAATAAAAGCAGTTTGGAGGCTCAGTGGCTTCATTCACATAGATCAAATTCTCTATAAAAAGTTGATAAATTGATACTTCTGCTTGTGAATTCAAAAGCTCTCACATCGGGTCAGGATAACCCTGGGCTCTCAGGACCCTTATTTCGTATCAGTCAGGCTCTAGTCATTTACTCTTGTCCAGCCTCTCAGAGCTTTAAACATGCTTTTTAAGCACAGACCCATGCTGCTCACTCCCTGGGGTCTCGTTTCTAGGCTTAGCACAGCTTTGTGCTGCTGAAATCCTGGCCACTTGCACCAATACATAAAAAAGACATATTTCTGCTGAATGTATGGGTCTCTCCATTGTTCTTACAGCTCTGAGGCTATCTTGTGTTGAAGTTCTTTTATTTGGCATGAGCATGTAGAGTGTATGAAGCTGTAACCCAGCCCATTCTTTTCCTTCAAGGTTGCACACCCAAAGCTCTAGTTTTTTAGCCCCACTTCTCTCCCTAGGATGCTACACTTATTCCTTGTTGTTTCATGTGAACTCAGTCATGGACATCATGGGGCACAGGAAACAGTTATAATGAGCAGAAATAGCCTCCACACACAGTGGGAACAGCTCTCTAATTCAGAGCCCTTATTATAGATCAGAGCCCATAAAATTCAAAGTCTTCATAGACCATAAGAGCCTGCGTGGTCTCTGGATTTCCTCTGAAGCAGGCTATGGCAAGTAGAAAAAGACATGTCTGTAATCTAAAAAAAATTACTTAACCCTTGCCAGCCTGGGGGTGGACCAGGATAGTAGAAAGATGGGTGTCTGAAGCTGAGGCCAGGTTAAGGTGGGACACATTAGCCCAGATACTTTTACATCTGGGGTCTGCAGCAGCAACAGATGACTTGATTAGGATTGGCGCTGTATCTCCAGGGCTGGTTGGATTAATTTTGTCTCTTGTCCTGAAAATGCATTCTCATCTCTCAGAAAATTATTTTCTGTGTCCACGGGCATCTTCATACTCACTGATTTACCTTGTACTCTAGTGGCAGTCTTAACAGGCAAAGGGCTTCATCAGGTAGGACACAACTTACTCTGAGAGATATTTCTAACCAAAGCCATTACCTCTCCAAAGCAGAGCTACCCTGAATCCTTGGGAAGTCCCCAGTTTTGTGAAAGTGTACATGAGCAGGTTGCATTTTACGGCACTGTTTCCCCTGTAGCTCTGTGGTGCAGGTAGGCAGAGCAGGGATTTCTTCACCTGCTTTCCTATTTCTACCTCTGCCCCCGGTGCTGGACCCACCCTTTCCTGACACCACTTCCTTGGGATGTGCAGAACCATTACCTGGATCTGCTTTACAAGGTGGTTTGCACCACACTCAGTGCTCCCTGTTCATCCATCATGGCAACTGAAGAAGCAGCCCCTCCTCAGTGCTCCCAGCAGAGGACACTGATATTTGTTGTTTCCTCTCTGTTTTCTGCTGTCAGAGGTTCACACACCTCAGTGCCCCAGAAAACAGCTCATCAATGCCACGGAGTGTTTGTGGGGCACATCAAAGCTGGGGATTAGGGCCTTCACAAGACACCAGATTTCAGCTGAATGTGCCCCCAACTCCACTGAAAAATCTGCAGCAGCAATGACCCCATTTCATCTCTCTCCACCTCTGAACCTTAGAAAAGAGGGATTTATTATGCTGGCATTTGTGCTCCTAAGCGTGAGGATGTTGCTATTATCAGCAGTTGACAGGCCATCAAGAAAACATTGCTGTCAAAATGACAAGCCAGTGGTTAGCATTTCCCAAAACCCCCATTTGCTGGCAAGCAGCAGGAGGAATACACCTCCGCCCACAAGCACAAGTTCCTGGAGACCTGGGGGGATCATCCCCCTGAGCAGGATGGGATGTGGGTCCCAGCTCTCCAGCATCACTGCTGGAGGATGAACCATTTCTTAGCTGGCTGCTGTGCCCTGCTGCTGGCAGGAGGAAGCCCTGGCTGCCTTGCCAAAGACTTCCTTGGCTGGTGAGAGGTAATGACAGTCAGTCTGCTGGGGTGTCCACCATGTCAGCATCCTATTTTTTGAAGCATGTGTGTTAGGCTTGAATAGCCTCTAAGCACAGCAGGAGAAGTCTCAGCATGGACCATTAGGCCCACAGGCTTCCTAATCTGAGAATTACAGTAATTTCACGATTATAAGCCACATCTTTTTCATTGAAGAATCCAGCCTACCCCAGTGGTGCAGCTTATATTCAGGTGCAGCTTATCTATGGACAAATCCCAGTGAAATGCCAACCTGGAAGTGAGAGCTGGCTGGGGAGGGCACGTGGGGCTGCCTTTAAAGGCTTCGCTGGTCTATGAAAACTGTTTGCAACTTCAGCACCTGACACCAAACCCAGCTGGCAGCAATTCTGTTACTAATTTGTTACTTCGTTACACATGGATCCTTGCTTAAAAAAAAAAAAAAAAAAAAAAAAAAAAAAAAAAAAAAAAAAAAAAAAAAAAAAAAAAAAAAAAAAGGTGCGGCTTATATTCAGGTGCGGCTTATATATGGACAAATCCCGTGGTCTACCTGGCTACTGGGAGGTGTGGCTTATAGTCAGGTGTGGCTTATAATCGTGAAATTACTGTACCTAGGAATGGCTACTCACAAAGGTCACATCCTTATCCTTTTCTTTCTTTTTTTTAAGCCTCCTTTTCAAAATTTAGGAACACGGTTCTCAGCATGCCATTTTCCCTGATGACGAACACACTCCTACACTGTGTCCTCAATTCTTTCAGAGGAGGATGCCCTGCCAGAAGCATCAAGGGGCCATTACATACAGAGCACTGCCAGGCTGGCAAAGAGGAGGTAACCTGCACATGCATTATTTAAAGCAAAGCCCAGACCGACTCCTTCCTTGAGCCAGGCTGCTCTAAAATACAATTGTTTGAAATGTCATGTCAGAGGGACCTTTACCAGCAATTGCTGAAAAATGAACGTTTTGGAAGGATGCATGTGTTTTAGATCTTTTCAGGGGTTGGTGTCTCAGGGGAATGGGCTGTTTCCATCACTTTGTGTCTGTTTTCTCTGGGACAAGGTAGTTCATACCTGTTTGATTACTTTTCATAACGAATATGAGGTTTCTGTCTGAAATAAAGCCAGTTCACAGGATGTAAAGTGCTCTTTCACAAGGGAAACTAGCCTAAGGTTTCAAGGTATTGAATTGCTCCCTTGTGTACATGGGTGTTTTTGCTTTAAAAATGTGTCACAAAGTAATGGGGAAAAAAAAGAAAGAGAGGAAAAAATGTGATGAAGTCCATTTGTGACTCAAACAGCCACATCTTGATATTAAAGACAGATTTTAGCACTTATATCCTCCTTCCAAAAAATCCTTCATCCCTGTGAGGTACTTTAGTGAAGTGCCCAGAGCTATTAAAAGATTGGGTATGATGCACGACCCTGGCTCTGAATGAGCACCCTTGGCTGAAGTTTCATCACAGAAAACCAGGAGTCACCTATTCCCTAAAATTAGATTTTCTACAGCCTGTTTTTTTCATCCAGGCTGTGTCTGCAGCATTAGGCAGGACACAGAGTAAAAGCTCAGCTCTGCTGTTGGCGGGCAGGGGGTGAGCAGGAGCTGTCCTCTTTAATGGGAAAAGAAAGCAAATTAATCCTGTTCAGACTCAAAGCCTACCATCAGAGGAAGGCTGACAGGTCAGTGGACAACTGCTCTACATAGCCACATTTTTGTTGTATTAATTTCTCTGCTGCTCAGTCAGAAGATTCAAGAGCAAATCCACTTTGCAACTAACATGTAAATAAAGAAAATGTTTCAGAAAATGGTGGGAACCAGTATCACCATGGTGAAAGTCTGCATCACCCAGCTTTGCTTTTCTCAGGAACAAGGCTGCCTTTCTAGGCTAGTGCTTGTTCTCATTGTCCTTGAAAGCAACAGATATTAAACAGAGATTTTGCTGATGGGGCTGACTCAAGCTCAGTGTGGAGCACTCACTGGAGCTACTCATCTAGGGTGGAGTTCCTACCCTCTTGCATTATTTCAGAGAGCAAAGATGGCAGGTTTTTCTCCCAAAACCTTTCCCACCATCTCAGCTGGAAAGGAAAGACTCCTTGTTTCATTCAAAGTCAGAAATTCAGAATATTAGAGAAAAAAAAGAGTCAATTGCTATTTTTATCAGTTAAATAGAGATCAACTTTCTTTGCCTTAAATGAGCTTCTCTTTCTTGTCTTGCTAATGCAGAAGCCTGCAAAACAGTTTCCCAATTAACTGGGGATGGTATGCATGTTAACTGCTGAACTGCATTCAATTACTGCGCACTTTATATTGTCATTATTGGAAAGTGGGGTTAAAATTTAGCTGTCATCTCATGAAGCTGAGGCTTGACTTCTACTACCCCTGTGTTTTGTCTGCTCATCTTCTCAGGCAGCTGCAGGACCTGGTGAAGCAGCACAGTCTGATGGCTTGGGAAGGGCAGCATGGCTATGGGGAACAGGTTCCCTTGTTCCATTTGAACATCCTCTTTCTGCTGCTGGTATGGAGGTCTGTCTGTAAAGGTGCCTGCCATGGGAACTACTGTTGCAGGGCATTTCCAGGGTTTCCAGCCCCCTGAAGCCTCCATCATCACTCTGTTAGGAAATACGGAACTCACCAGCAAAAACTGAGGCTGCTTCCCCCTCCTCAAAAGAGGGGCTTTGGTTACCGTTTGAATTATTTGGGTCCAGCAAGGTTTTGTGAGGCATCCATAAGACTGCAGAGAGTACTGGTCCCTGATTCCATAAGGGCTAGAGGAGCTGGGGATGAGAGCCCAGGACTGGCTTTGGCACAGCCACTGGGATGGGAGCACTTGTTGGGGAAGTGGGCACAGCAATGCAGAGGATTTGGGGGAACAGGGAGGTGCCAGGCAAATGTAACAGTGAGGTGCAAGATGAAAGTAAGCAAAACCTGGCTGGGGCTGCTCTGAGCACCTAAGGACCGTCAAGGAGCACCCAAGTCCAGGCAGTGGCTGACAGTGCTGTCCCCGATCCTGTCTCTAGCTTCACTGCTGCAGAGTCCAGGTTCTGGATACCCCTCCTGTGGAGCTTGCTCAGCCTGCAGAGGAGTGCCAAAGAAAGGAGGCCTTACTCCCACCTGGCTGTGCCGTGAGATGCAGGCACAGCTACGGGGGAAATGGCAGGAGGCTGCAGTCATTGCCACATTGAGTAAAGTTATGTTGGACCTGCCCCTCAGTGTGACTGCAAGCAGGACAATGCAGGGAGGACTTTTCTGTGATAATTCCATTTTTGTCATTTTTATCTCTCTTTTGCTACCTTTCCCTATCTTCTCCTACAAGACCTCTTTCTCTGGCTCATCTCCCTTTTCTTCTTACTGCAGGACTCCTGTGTCCCTTCTCCCACCTTCTGGATGGTCCCATTTCTTTCCTCCTCTTCTGACACTTCCCTTTTCTCTGTGCCCCCATCTCTGTCTGGAGTTTCCAGATGCCCACACGTCAATGCTACTTGTGACAAGGTCAGCTTTTCTGATCCTCCTTCACACCTAAGCACACTCCTGTTGACTTCCAAGAGTCAAGAAAGAAAAGGTAGATATCTGCCCTCCTGGGAATGGGGAAACGCTTGAGCTGGGTGACCCAGGCATTGCATACTGTTGGAAAGGGTTCAGTTCTGTTCCAGGATGGGAAAGCTGCTTCATTGTCTTTTGCTGTCTCTGTTGGGTTAGCCACCATGGTCTCAGCTGATTGCTCATGAGAGGTGATCCCCAGGGTCTGAGGCTGAGCACAGGCATCCTCCTGGAGGTGGATGGGTTTCCTTTGGGCAGGTCTTCAATGACAGTTTAGCTGGCCTTGAAGACTGACTGATGTTTGACAGAGAACCTGTTGTCTCTGCTTTACAGGTGCCAAGCAGAGTGCCCACACCCTGCAGTGCCCACACTCCAGGCCAAAGGAAGAGATACCACGCTGTGTCCACGTGGTAGGTGGGGATTCCTGGAAATCACCTTGGTGGGCAACAAGCTTCCAAGGACCTGCCTGACAGCCTGCCCCCACAGCACCCAGACCCCTTCCTGGGTCACACAGGAGAACATGTGTTTTGGCATGCTTTTAGCTGATGCTGTATGGGCTGCTCTGGGTTGAAGTGCCTGCCAGGGCAGGGCCCTTCACTGCCAGCACACTGCTGACAGTACAAGTTCCCACAGCCAGCCCCGCCAGCCCCCTCACTCACACTTATTGGAAAAAATAATTGGATGGATTGAAGTGCAGCAGCGTTTTACTTAACAGATAAGAAATTTCATATCTGCCCTGATTAAGGGCCAGGAGATATGAGCTCGCTCCAGAGCCAGCAGCAGAGGCAATTTCATTTCACTTCTGCTGACAGAGAAAGAAGTTTGAGGGGCTGAACACTGCTGCAGTTTGCTGCATTAATATCACCACAGGAGGGACCTGCCTGCTCCCAGTGGGCATGGGGATACTGAGGAGCTCAGGGGTGCTGAAGAGCTCAGCCAGGAAGGCATCATGACATCTGGATGTCATCTGGCAGTGAACACAACAAGGGCTTGGGACAGTGTGAGATGCTTGTCCTCCTGCTCAGCACCTGGAGGGCAGGGGGTTCTCAAGCCCTTGCTGCCTGTGCTGGTGGTACCTGGCACCTCACCACCTCTGTTCTGTCATCATAAGCCCAAAACATCCAGACTGCTAAAGAAAATCAAAGTCAGGCTGAAGCCATCACAGCACATGGGTGTGCTTAAGCTTGGTGTCACCCTGTGTTAGATGTGTACCACTTTTGCGATGTCTTTCACACCTCAGCATGACAAAATGTCTTTACTAGAAGTATTGCCTAATTCTCTTGGAACAGAAGTCCCTGCTTTCCGGCTGTCTTGCTGCCACAGATCAAGGGAAATGGGCTGTGTCACAGCACAGTGAGCTCTGCAGATGGGCCAGAACACAAGTGCACATCATGGCAGGGGCCCATGTGCTTGAGCATCTCTGTCCTCAGCAGTGGTCTGAGGTATGCAGCAAGTCCACGTACTCACCAGGTAGGCTGGGTATCCTTCATGACCCAGAGGCCAGCTGGCCAGGAACAAATTGGTCTCAGTGGTCCTGACATCCAACAGGGCAAAGCTCAAATAGAGAAAATTCAGGCAGCTCTCCAGCTTTGCAACCAAAGCTGGAGTAGGTGACAGTGTAGATATGAACAGGAGGCATGAAGAGAGGGACCTCTGCCTGTACTAAAAGTGAAACCAGTGAAGTTATTAATTGCCATCAGCATGATGAACCAGAGCAGGATGCTACACTGAACTGGGGGAAATGGAGTCTGAGGTTGAGCAAGCAAAGTCAGGAAGAGATAAAAATGACAGCAGGTGTGAAGTTGCTCCTTGAACACAGGGTCCTCTGAGTGCAAAAAGTCAAGGGACAGAGGAGGAGCATACATGGGGAGCACTGAGGACTAGACCACTTGTTCCCTGATAGCACAAACACTTGTCATGCAGACAGTGCTGTCAGTATTCATTACATTATTCCTAAGATCATGGAGTTTTACACGCCTCTGTTGGGGTCAGTGTCTACAGGCATATTTCTGTGAGCTGAAAATAATTTTTTCATAGATATTAATATTTTTTCATATTTTCAAAATGAAAATAATTTCTAGCCAGCCACAGTGTGAGGTGGACTATGCTACTAGGAAACATTGGCAGTGTTGCATCCTGCATTATGGGCAATCCTGGGGAAGGAAATGGGAGTGGTTTGGCTAAGGTGGCATGTCCTTGGGATCCAGAAGCATCCAAAATGCTCCTAACACCAGGCAGCAAAGAACAGCAGGTTCACATGGCGCTGTTTTTAGACCTTAAAATACACCAGTCCCTAGCTGATTCACAAGATGGACGAGATCAAGCACCCTTCATATACTGAGAGACTTTTGGGGAGTTGAGTGATCCATCACACAGCCCCGCACAATGCATACAGCAGAGATGAAACAGGGACAGAGAGAAGTGTGATAAATGTACTCCTGCTGTCAGCCAGGGACAGGCACTGGTGTTCACAGGTGGAAACCAGGAAGGTTTCAACTCTCTTACAAAACTGATGTTGAGTTTTTAAATCAATAGCTTCACCTTCTGAAATGTTCCAGAAGAACCTGTAACGATTTTTAATCTATTCTAAATGTCAGAACAACCAGAGTTCTCTTCTGAAAAGCTTGCAGGCAGTGGTGCTGGGAGCCAGGCAGGCAGGGAGTACAGCTCCATCTGTATGCTCTGGACCACACATCTGCCACAGGGGCCATCTAGTACCTATCTGTGGTCCCTGGCTGCTGCAAGAAGCCTTGGCCCTGGCTTCCAGGCAGGAAGGAGCTTTATTTCTTGAGCTATTTTATATTAAAGCAGGAATATATACAGAGAAGACCTGTGCCCTGAGACAAAAGTTTATCACTATCTGTTGCTGCTATGTATGGCCTGATTTGGAGAAACTAGGCTCTGGGGAACGTTTTCAGCCCCCTCAGAGGGGAAGGATGTTAATCCTGAAATCTGTCCTGGCTTAAGGAAAATGTCTCTGGCAGCTGTCAGGGCTGAGAGGTCCTCAGGGCTCTGGTCTGGGAGTGCAGATGTCAAGCCTGTTGCAGTGACACAAGGCATTCGCAGGAGTGACCTGCTTCAGTGGAGATGCTTTCAGCAGTCCTCCAGTCCCTCTAGGGATTTGCAGGCAGCTCGAGTCACAACTGCTGCTTGCTTTTTTCTCTCTCACCTTTACCGTAATACCGTAAATGTATTTTCCTCACACTTCCTCTGGCAAGCCTCTCTTTCCCTCCTCCAGGCTGCAGAAGAAGCAGTGAAGAGAGGAAAATGCTGAATTCATGGAAATAGGTCAGAGACTTTCAGGTCTCACGGTGTGCCAGAACAGGTTATTGTGACAGGCAAGCTTTAGGCTATGTAAGCCATGAAATGAGGCAGAGGGTTGTGCCTGACACCAGCTTTGGTCGCCCTCTCTACTCAAGGACTCATCTTGTAAAGGTCTGTGTTATTGAGCTCAAAACAAGCCCTAGACAGCCCATCCCTGCCTGGCATGGGCAGTTGGGAAATCCCCTGCCAGACTTGTGCCCTTAGCCTCTCTAGCCTGCTGAGGCCTGGGGTGGAAATTGGTGAGAGGTGTGTAGACAGCCAAAGCTGAACCACAGCCACTGCCTGGCCCAGAGGTGCTGTGAGAGACCAGAGGTCTCAGTGTGCAGTGGTACACTGTGTTGTAAATGGTAATCTCCTCTTGACATCTAATCTGGCTGCTGAAAAGCACATAAATCTCTCAAAAGGCTACACAGAACACAGCATTTGGTATCTGTGCCTGCTCCCTTCTTTCCAATCTATAAATCTTGCATGCAACTCTCCAAGAGTCCCCTTGATTATGAAGACAATTTTGCTAGAAACCTCTGTGCTTCCTTCTCCATGCTGCATGAACAATTGAAGGATGGTTCTAGCTTACTTATAGTTCCTTTGTCCACTATCACATGCCAAATATAATCAGGGCCCCAGATTTCACCCCACCAGCAGAGCTGAGGCTAGAGCCAAAGGCAGGGACAGGCACAGCATCCTGTGGGTACCTGTGCCATGCTTCCTACTGCAGGCACAGAAGTGCTGGTGGAAGTTAGGTCAGGGAGAAACAGTAAGGAGCTCCACATGGAGCTGCCTTGGGCACAAATAGCACCTGCCCAAATTGTGTCAAGCAGCTCTGCTCCCTGTGCAGCTCTCCAGGGTTTGTCCAGCACTGCTGTGCTTCGGATGCCTGGGTTGTGCCCATGTGAAACATGCTTGACACATTCAAAGCTTGCCTCAAAATGCAGTATTCAGGATGCCCAACTTTTCAGACACATTTGTAGAAAGATTTTTCTGAAAATGTATGGAACAACTTTTTTCCTGTAAATGTCAAAACATTATGTTTGGACATTTTACAAATGAAGTAGCTTGGCTTTCTGTCAACATGACAGTTCCATTTCAAAACTAACCTACCTTTTATTTTTTTTTTTTTTAAGCTAAATAATATGAAATATATGGGGTTCAAATCGATATTTTAATTTTATTTTTTGCAAGCATCCCCTCAAGTTTTCCATTTGGTTTGAATGGGCAGGTCTCCCCCTTCCTCCTATCTGTGTATGGAGGAATAGGGATGGGTTATTTAGTCTACCCACAGAGCCAAGAGTACAGGAAACTTGCCCAGGATGCTCCTTCTCTTTGTGCCGGAGCACTGCCTTGAATACCTGTATTCCCCTCCCTCTTCTCCCTCCTTTTACTCCACTGCCCCGTTGCCCCATCCTGGAAATAAAAATGTTGCTGTCAAGGCTGCCTCCACTCTCCCTGCCTGCCTCCAAAGTGTTTTCCACTAAAGCTAAATATTAATTTCTAACCTCACTGACTGATAGTGTGCCAAGAGGGAAAAAATGGTGCAGGCTGTGGAGTGAAGACATGGAGGCTATGGAAGAAGACAAAAAATCAAGGGTGGCATCAGTTCAGTATCAGTAGCTTTCTAGCAGGGCAGTGTGTGCGGGGATGCCTTTGGGGTGCATGCAGTGCCCCAAAACCTGCCCTGCAGAGCCCTGGGACCTGTGCATTCCTATCACATTCTTGTCCCTGGCCCGGCTGGGGGTGAGCTGGGGCAGCCTGGGTTCTGCTACCTTCATCAGAACCATCAGGATGGTCCTGTTCTCCCAGCCTTCAGCTGGCCCAGGACAGGAAGAAACCCTGATTTTCCTCCATCGGCTTCCCCGCACAGCTGCCACCGATTGCTATGGAAACCCGGGAGGATGCAAAGCAGGGGAAAGCTGCCTGGCTGGGAGGCTCCCGCAGTGGGAAGGGGTCCCGCAGGAAGAGGCATGATGTGACAAGGCTGGGTGCTTCTGCTGGGGTGAGCCCAGGGCCAAGCCCCTAAGAGAAAGCAGAGGATGAGCGCTGGCTCAGCCTCCCCATCCCACTGCCCCCCGGGGGAGTTGAGGTGCTAGTTATTGCCTACAGAGGATTCTGTGCTTTTCCTCTGTCTCTGCATCAGTCATGACAGGAGCTTGCAGCAGAAAAGCACCTCCCTCACCAGCTGGGAACTGTTGCCAGATTTCAGCTTCACCAGCCTTTCTTCCCCTACCAATATACAGGAGTTTTCTTATGTGCAGCTCAAAGGCTCTTCTGTTTCACTTTCTTGTGAGGACTATCAAAGTGCTCACAGATTTTTTTTTTTTCTTTCTTTTTTTTTTTTTAATGTTTAGCAGCTTTTAAGAGGGGTCTCAGCAGCGGTGAGAGGCTCTCAGCAAGCACAGGTTCTGCCTACCCCTTTGAGCAGCAGAAAGACAGCAGAGAGAGAATGCCTCTTAATTAGTGAGCCAGTGCCTCCCTTCCTTTCTCTCCCTGTCCAAGCCCCAGCAAAAGGCCATGAACATCCATCTGGGGCACCAGAATCAGCTTCTGATGACAGTGCCCTCGGTTAGGCACATTCATGTCCTGGCATCCCTGTGAAACTCTGAGGAAAACATGTAACAACTTTCTTTGTCAAAGACACCAAACCAGCTTTATCTACCCTAGGTATGTTCCCAGTTCTTCCTCCCTTTTAGTATCTCTTAGCTGTTAATGCAGACAGACTCCTGCTGATACTCTTATCTCAGCATTACAGATTATGAAGTGACATGAGCAAAGGTCATGTTGGCTAAGTTAAGACAAGCTATCTGTGTAGGCAGTCTCTGAATAGCATGGCCTGTACTGGGATCATCAGCCAAAAACATACCAGAGGCACGTGCACAGGATGTCCAAGTTATTCCTCCTCCCTCTCTTCCCCTAGGGTAAATTAATACAGAGAAAATCCTTTCCAGTGCTGCTGGCTCTGCCAGCAATGCACACGTGAAGATGTTTGGGATCCAGATACTCAGCTCCACAGTGATTCTGCTAATAAAATGTACTCTTGGGAAACCTGCTGACCCAAGGAATAGCCCTGCCTGCACAGAATTGAGCTGGGGAGAGAAAGCAGGTGTTTAGATCAGACATGAGAGAATTTAGCGAGGTAGCAGCTGAATCACCCTGCTGCTTGAGGCATGGAAGAAGCGTGAGCAAGCCCAAGAGACAGACAAATGCTGTCTGCAGCCCTTGCTGAGGAGTGGTGCAGTGCCCCTCACACCAGTTTGTGAGAAGAAGAAGCCAGAAAGAGAGCTGCTCCCTGGCACTCAGCATCCCTTTTTTATGTAAAAAGGTGGGTGTTGTTTTCAGTCGTTCCTGAATCCTGACTTTGATGTGACAATTTGTGCAGGAAGATACAAAAGAAAGCAGGGAGATCTAGAAAATGCTTCTTGCCTGAGCTGAGGTTTAGTTAGACTCCTATAATTAACGACTGCAGCTCTCCTAAGAAAGATCCCAGCTGCTTTCCTCTGCAGTTTGCTCTATAAATTTTTCTCTCACACAACTGACACGCTCCAAAACTCATTCCTGCGAGGAAGGGAATGAGCATGTATAAATCAAATCTGCAAAACATGAACAAGAGGAGAAGGAGTAAAAGGAGAACAGACTCCAAAAGAAGTTCTATAAATCAACTTCCCTGGAAGGATGTGATCAGGTCCCTCTGAGCAAGAGAGAGCTTGCAGGATCCTGTGTAACAAGCCCTTCACATCTGATCATTAAGTGAAGAGCTCAGGCAGTAAGTGAGACCTCTCTGTGCCCAGCAAAGACATGCTGCGCAAAGT
This sequence comes from Sialia sialis, assembly GCA_009812075.1. Classification (NCBI taxonomy): domain Eukaryota; kingdom Metazoa; phylum Chordata; class Aves; order Passeriformes; family Turdidae; genus Sialia; species Sialia sialis. The sequence continues at coordinate 8,218,538 of VRYO01001269.1, read as the reverse complement.
GCGCACTCATTTTTGTCTTGGGATAAACAACTCTCTCAATAAACTGTTCTGCTGAATTACTTGGTGTTTGGAGAAGCTCCAGGGGAACTAGGACTTTCCTGTCCATCCCTAAGTCTTCAGGAACTCTCCCAAACTGAGTAGTCTCATCTGCCCTGTAAAACTCTCTCATCCAGCACAGATCAAAAGGACATCAACCCGCAAAGCCCAGGATATTGTAGAAGTAGGCATTCTCAAGCAGCAGAAGTCTGTTCCTCAGATCCTCACAACAGGAGCCTTTACTGCTTTGGAGAAATATCTCTTGTTCCTAAGCATATAAAACAATCACCAAGGCTCTGTGCACTCTTACTTTTCAGATCTACTGCCTTTTCTTCAGGCCAGTGGGGCCCAGTTCTTAAGAAAGCAGGTAATGCTCCAGTCCTTTGGCAGATTTTCACTTCTGAGGCTTCGGCAGTTTCAGTTTGCTGATGGTCCTTCTGCACAGACTGCCATTCAAAATTCGGCCAATGAAGAGAAGAGCAGGTAAGTGACTTCATGAATCTGGTACCCCCAACAGTCATATCTTGAGGTGACAGTTGCCCAGCAGGCACGAGTACATGCTCTCCTCAGACCTTTAATTCCCTGGGGCTATCTGCCTATTCTTCGTTCCTCCATCCCCTTAATGTTTGTCTGCATGAACTATACTCCAACCCTTCACCAGTTCTTGTCTTCTCAGAGTCTCCTGCATCTTACCAGGTTCTTTTGCCTCTTACAATACCTGCACAGCTCTAAGTGCCCTCCCACTTTCTGAAGGCACTTTCTTCACCCACCAAACTGTGCTCCCATAGCTGGGCTGGGGGAAGCTCAGCATACATCTCCTGTTGCCTTCCACCCCTAAGCATCTTTCTGGGCTATTCCCCCTTCTCCCAAACCATCCTGTTTTGCCTTTGCTCTCTCACAATGCTTTGAGCTCTATTTGATTTGCAGACACAATTTTCTTCCATGTAATTCAGCTCTGCCCTGTGAATTCACTCTTCACTGATACATTTTTGCTTAGCTTGAAGAGGATTAAGTAAATTCTTTCACCATGGCAGTCCTATTTCTGGCCTGTGCCTGTTATCAGGAAACATAGGACAGTGGCAGCAGGGGGAAGCATTTTATTAAGAGGCCAAGGTATCTGCCACACAGTCCTACTGCTTTCCTGCTTCCCTCTACGCTTTTGCAGACATTGGTAGATAAAGTTCTGCTAACAATAGCATTGCCCCATTATTTCTGCCTTTGTCACCAAAGGCAGCTACTGAATTTTCTTTTCCAAATGCTATTAGCTTTTCCCTCTAAAGTTTTTGTATTTAATACAAATCTTCCACGTCTGATGTTTGTGGCAATCATGCATGGACAGGCAGGGAGGTGACGGGAAGCCTGTCCAACATGTTCACCTGGACACAGCACAGGATGCAAAGGAGAAGCTGAACAGGGGGCCCTGCCACTCCCTCAGTCAGTGCCTACTCAGCTGCTACTGAGAGGAGGGGAAGCACCTAAAGCCAGCCTGGCTGTTCAGCTCTGAGCCACGGCTGCAGGGCTAGGACTGAGCCAGCACAGAAACCTCCTATAGGTCCTAGCCCACAGCACAAACTTGCTAGCCCACAGTAGCCCGCAGCAGGAAGAAGCTGTTTCTGTTCTCAGGCTATTGTACAGCATCTTATTTCCCCACAGCAGACAGAGGGCAGTCACTGCTTTGCAGACAGAGCATGTACAGCAAACCTTTCTCTGTACCCTCTACCTTGGCACCTCATGGACCAGTCAGCCTGGTCTAGCACCAGCAGCATATCCTCCAGCAAGCATCTGTCCATGCAAACCACATGGAGTTTGTCCCAGTGCTCAACACCTAAGGAGGGCCCCTCATCTCAGAGAACACTCTCAGTGTCTTTCAAGCAATAGCTCCCAGTCAAACCCTGGCAATGTGTCCAGGCAGTGATCTTTCCAGGGTGAAATCCTGCAAGTTCAGCAATGTAGAGGACTCACAGGTCTTTGTTCTTCTCTTGATGAAACAACACAAACCCAGGCTGACTCTGACAGCTCTTTGTCATATATGATCCACTGCAGCAAGGAAAACTGTTGACCTTGAGCAACATCTGGCTTACCTGACTGACCTGTTGTGAAGACCACCTCTGTCTCCACGCTGACTTCTGAATGGACAAGGTTTTATCATCCTCTGCTTTTAGCATGTGGTAAATACTACTGGGACAGATGTAGAAGGAGGGCTCTACCACATTCTCTCCCTGGATAACTATTGCATCAGGCTAGAACTGTGCAAGACACAAGCTTTTTCCCTCAGTGACCAAGATTAGACCATGAATAAAAGGGATTAGCTAAAGGTCAAGCCAGCTAGAACAAGAATAATGAAAACAGGCTTAAGGAACAGCTGTGTGCAGTTGCTCAAAGTACAGCAGATTTTGTCCTTTTCCTGAATCAGTGGCTGGGGAAGGAAGAAATTTTAGGAGTGGCCAAAAGCACGTCTGGCTAGTGGACTGCTAGGTGCATCATAAGCAAATGCCTGTTTTCTCTGCCCTGTATCCCCTGAGTTGTACACAAAATAGAAAAGCACTGCCTTTCATCTCTAACTCTCTGATGGGTGCTGCCTCCTGCAACAGCCAAAGCTTCCCCCCTTGCAAGAACATCCCTCACTCCCGAGGGTAACGTGGTGTGCCCTGGTGCCTCCAGTCACAGCAGACAAAGGCTTCTTCTCCTTGGAGTCTTAGACCCTGTAATTAACCCTTGGCCCTTTGGACCAAAAGAAGCTGGGACGCCTTGACATTTGGAACCTGTTGGAAAGTTCAATTAACTTCAAGGGCCTTTTCTAGGAACAGTAGTTGAAGAAACAAAGAATTCAGAGAAGTGCTGGAACATTGTCATCAAATTGTTCTGAATGTATCTATTTTTAGATGGTGAAGAAGAGCAGCAGCTGAAGAGAATACCTTAGAGCCTAGGTGCATGGCATGGTGGCAGTAGTTATGGGCCTCTCAGCCCCTCTCTGAGCCAGAGGAAAGGGGATGGTAATGATGGTGTTGGTAGCACCTTTCTTTATTTTTTTATTTTATTTTTTTTAAGAGATGAAGTTCCATTTTCACCACCCCACCCCCATGGTCAGAAAATGAGACCCACAGATAGAGCTGAAGATAATGGCAGGTTGCCATGGAAATGTGCATTTAGTCTCACTGTTTCCATGGCAACTGAAAGACATACCATTCTGTTCCTCTGAAGGATGCCAAAGGTAAATGAGCACTGATTAAAACAGGGGCACAAACTTGGGTTCTAATCAACAACAAAGACTAGGACCATAAACTCTTATTGCTCAAGCAGGAGATATTAAGAGCCATACAAGTTCTGGGAAGGCCAGCAGCAAGAAGTACTGCACACAAACTGCTCCCACGGGTTGCAGAATCACAGTCTTTGTGTAATGGCCCATCTCACTGTCATGAACAGCTTCAGCTGACTCACACAATATTTCTGTCCACAGCTGGATACTAAACCAACCCAAAGTTCATGATCTACTGAGCTGCTTCCTGGGCAGGTATCTGCACAGATCAAAGCCACTTGCAGCCTAATCCTGGAAACCATGCAGAGCAAACATATTCCTCAGAACCCAGCAGGATCTGAACCACACCATTAATTCCCTACCTAGCCCCTAATGGCATTTGGTTTGAGGATTCATCCTCATAAAAAAAAAAAAAAATTTAAAAAAAAAAAAAAAATTTTAAAAAAAAAAAAAAAAAGAAAGAAAAAGAAAAAAGAGGGGAAAAAAAGCTTCCCAAATAGAAGTTTAATAGAATACAGGTGGCTGGATTTTTTTCTTGCCAATGCTCCGTGTCCATGAACTGTGGTTCTTTATCCAGGCTGGCTGACAGTTTTATCAAACACACCATTACACAAGGTTATCCCTTCCTCTACTGCCAGTCTCTCTGACAGCTATAGCCCATTCCAGAGAAGCATGGTGAGAGCTTTGGCTGGTGTTCATGAAAACACATAAAGAAAAGGGAGCATCAAAACACCGCATGTGCCGTCACACTCTCTGCTAATAAATTTGATGGTGGTATTTGCTAGTGGAGACAATGTTTGGTCCAGTCCTTAAGCATGTGTTGTAGCAGCTCATTACGAAATACAGCACACTTGCTCTGAATTTTTCTCTGAACTCCCAAGAGC
>VRYO01001269.1:7892158-8203720 GCA_009812075.1 Sialia sialis | reverse complement strand
GCAGGTTCCATAGACGGCAGCATCCAGGAGGTGAACGTGAGCCCCTGCCCCACTCAGCCCTGCCTGCTCCACAAGGGGACATCCTACAGCATCAACGTCACCTTCGCCAGCAGTAAGGAGCACGTCCCCAGCGGGAGTGGGCAGGGGCAGGTGATCCCCTCTGTGTCCCACTGCTGGGATGGGAGAAGGGCGGCTGGAGAGGGATCTGGGTGGGAGGAAGAGTGTCCTTTAGTTGTGTTCTTGCAGCCTGTGGGATATGTGAAGAGCACGTGCGGTATATGTGTGTTCTCCGTGTTTTGCAGAGATCGAGAGCCAGGGCAGTAAAGCAAGAGTGTACGGGGAGATGCTGCACGTGGACATACCCTTCCCTATTCCTGAACCTGATGGATGCAAGTCCGGGATCCAGTGCCCCATTCAGAAGGGCCATTCCTACAGCTACCTGAATAAACTCCCTGTGAAGAGCGAATACCCCAGTGTAAGTATGCAGGCAACTGGTCAGCTTCTCAGCTACTGCCTATATTGGGGTAGTCTCACCACCTGCCTTTAAGGGAAGACACCCTATTCTGTTCTGATGAGGGAGAGTAGATTCCATAGACCATCTGGTGTTCTTTCTGCTGTATGACTCTAGTTTCAAGTTCCCAGTTTGGGACAGACCCAGCAAAGGAAGCAGCCTTGCTCCAGCTGCTGAGAAATGGCTACAGCTGCTCCAGTATCTTCCTGTGCTGTGCCTCCCACCAGAGCCTACTGCATGCAGCTGAAATGCTCCCAGACTGGGCGTGCTTGACTCTGGAGTGCAGTTCAGCTGGGGGTGATGCAGGGTGTTTCCACTCTACTTTTTCTGGGAGTGGGAATTTGAGTGCAGTATGTGGTGGTCTCCTGTATCATGTAACTGAGCCCTCTCCATCCACAGATAGTACTTCAGGAATCAGTGCATGAGTGTGGCCCACCTATTACATGCAAAGACAAGGCCCCAGCTCTGTCCTCTTTGTGCAGAGGTCCCAAGACCTTGTTCCACACAAGTGATAACTTTTCTCCCCATGCCTTTGCCTTAAGATTTCCTGAATGTTCTTGTTTTCCTCTGTTCCTCTCTCTTTCAGATTAAACTGATTGTGAAGTGGGAGCTGGTAGATGACCAGGACCAGATGTTGTTCTGCTGGAAGATACCAGTGCAGATTACTAGCTGAGGAGCCCTGCCATTAGTAGGGCTTGGGGAGGGAAAAAACAGAAACAACACAGGCCAAATTCTTTTATATAATAAACATTTCTTACTGCTTCCTTCAGAGCTCTGCAGCCTCTGAGCAGCCAGTGTTGCAGTGTTCCTTGCACGATCAGCCCCTGGCAGAGTTCTCTTGCTGTGTTTAGGTGACATCCCTGGGATGTTCTCCTAGCAGCTCAAAGGGCATCAGTGTCAGCTGGAGTAGTGACTGTGCCTCCAGCCACTTTGTGGAGGCACTCATATCTGTTAGACATGGAACTGTCTGCCCTCAGAAAGGAATTTCACAGTGATGAACCTGGCTATTGTCTGAGCTGCTACCTGGTAACTCTTCAGTGCCTCTTCTAGAATGCCGGCTGCGTCCACCGTCTATGTTTCTCCTGCTCTGTTGTGATCGGGATGCCCCTGGGACCTGCATTTGCTATCCATGCAACTGAAGCAGAAGGAAGGAGAGGAGTCTTTTCTTGAGCTGACAGCCTGCTATGTCCTGAGCCTCTGCTCAAGCCAGCAGGACTCCAGCTGGGAAAACTTCCTTTTTGTGGATGCAAAGCCAGATGGCGTTCAATGTCTCTGCAGGGATGATTCTTTCTCTAACCAATGGTTTGCACTACTACTAACTTGGAGCTTCTGCAAGCTCCTGAATCTCTTTTTATAACCTTCCTTTTAATAAAGGCTAGACAAAATCTGCTTGTGTTGTATTCTGTGAGTGTAGAGGATCAGGAGGGAAAGCAGAGAGGCTGCGCATCTAGTTGGGGTTCAGCTGGTCTTCCTAGCTGAAGGCATGATTAGAGATGGTATGCTGGCCTAAGTGTGGGTGACCTGGAAGCAGCCAAATATCTCTTGCTGATATTCAGCTGGCAATGTCTGGCTGTGCTCTTGCCTTGCTAGTACTGTGCAGGCTTGAAATTGTTCAAAGGCTCCCTGAAAAGGTGGTGGCAGAGAATATAGCCTTACTTGCTGCAGCATAGGTAAAGGTCTTTATACTGAGGGCTTCAGGGCTGGAAAAACAACTCCCAGACCTGCCAGAGAGCCCTTACCAATTGCAGTAACTACGCTTTCTTATATGGGAACTACAGCGCCCTTGTGTGGGAATAAGGCAGGGTGTGAACAGCTACAACTTCTGTGCTGCCTACAGGGACTGCAGTTGGCTTCTGCCACTGGTGCTTGGCTGGGGATTTGGCCTGGCAAAGCTCTCTGCTCTGGCTCAGGAGCAGGAGAAGGCCACGTGCCAGCTGAGAGGGCTAAGAATTGGTGTACAAGTGGGATGGCTTTGCCTTTGGCAGAGGCAAGACAAGCACAGTTCTGACAAGCCCCAGTGTTTTGAGCCACAGGGGCCCAAAATAAATGTTTTATTTAACAACAAGAGAGAAGTTTCCAGCAGAATCAGTTAAAAAAAAACAAACAAAACAACAACAACAACTTTACAGAAAGGAAGCTGGACCTGCTTCCCCCTCCCCCTGCCCAGCCAGCATGGGGCACAAAGTGTGGGGCTAAAGGCCACAGGGAGAGCTGGCCCTGGGGCCCCTCCGGCCTCTTTCCCATGCCCCAAGGTTAGGCAGCAGCTCTAGAAAGCTGGGGTGGAACCCCCATCTTAAAACTCTGGCCTGGGGGCTGGACCCGCCATGTGGGTAAGGCTTGTCACTAGGTCAGTGCAGCAGTGGCAGGGAGATGAACCCCCTTTCTTGGCAGGGTGAGGGGGACAGGCTGGGGCTGTGTGGCAAGGGAAGGTGTCCTGTAAGCCTCCATGACACAGAGAATTGTGACAGGTGCTGAGGGCTGGGGTGGGCTCTGCTGTGGGAAGAGCAGGGGCTGGCAGGGCCAAGAGGGGTGCAAGGCTAGGAGCTCAGCCCTGACCTATAGAGAGAGGTGGTGGGGAAGCTGTGCACTTTGAAGGGGAAGGAACAAAGAGCCTCAAAGCACCCGCAGCCCCGGGAGGCCTTTTCTCTGCGCTGCCAGGTCCCAGAGCCATGTGCAGGGGAGCAGCCTCACCCCTGCTCTCCTAGAGCTACGCAGCTGCTGGGTTCTGGGCTGTCTGGGGCACACAGTGGTGTGACCGAGCCAGGGCCACGTAGCCTGGCAAGCACTGGCAGCGGTAGGAGCCCTCTGTGTTCTCGCAGGTGCCACCTCGACACAGGGGCTCAGGGCTGCCCACCTCCTCACACTCGTTGATATCTGCAAGGAGAAGGATTGGGCTGAGCTGGTGGCACAGCAAGCAGTCCCAGCCCACAGCCATCTGCTTGTGCCCCTGCCATCCCCCATGGCCCTCCCACATAGGACTTGTCTCCCTTGTCCCCCAGCCAGTACCTTCAGGATGTCCACAGTGACACCACCAGCCTCCCATGCCCTCAGAACATCTGCAGAGCATCTGGAGTATCCAAGAGTAGCATATCTTCCAGCACAGTACTGAACCCTGCCCCATGTACACCAGATAAGAGTCCCTCCATGCTCAGCAGCTGGTGTCAACCCCTGGTTAGCAGCTTTTGTCTAACAAGCCAAGATCTGAGGAAAAGGCCACTTTTAGCCTTGGAAAATGCCCTTTTCTGATCCAACAAGGTCAACCAAGCAAATGATGACGGCCCTGAGAGGCTGATTATCATCTCCAGGACCAAAACACAGAGGGACTTCGTGCTGCACAAACAACGGCTTATTTTATTAACCCGCAAACTGTGCCAAAGGGCTCAGTTGGCCAGCTCTTCAGGCTGGAGTGTGCACGTGAGACCTACAGCAGCTGCCCTACTGTGGCAGGTCTGCTCTGCTACATGTACTCACCCAGACACCCTGCCTGAGATGCACCAACTTGATCTGGACGTAGCACGCATGTACAACCCCATAACCGTTGCTTGCACCCACAGGACCTCCAGAGCCCAAATCCTCACCTACCAAGGCAGGCCCAACCTGTCTCACCACAAACTCCCTACTCAAACTCCACTGATCAGCAGGGAGTAGGGAGCAGTTGATGAGTTCAGCTGGCCACCCAAGGGAGAGAGAAGGCCCAAGCAGTAGCCAATGAACCCTGGGGGGACCAAAGTGTTCTGCCACCCCAGGGATCTTGGATTATCTCTAGCATAGGTGGAAAAGGCCATCTGACAAAGAAAGAGAAGTGCAGCCCCACAGAGGGATGGTGGAAGCAAAACTTTTCAGGGAGTTAAGAGAAAGCACAGCAGTCACAAGAGGAAGATGGAGAGGGGAAACATGAGAAGAGAGAGTTTGAGGAACAAGGTAGTCTCCACACACAGCCAAGCCGATTATTGAACTGACACTGTGGACTTGCACTAAACCTCAGAATCACACATTGCCATGAACAGGATGGCTTGCTTGAAGGCCCAAGAAGTTTGGCACATCAAGAAAGATGTGCTTTGCAACCTCAGAAACAAGGGAAAGTAAAAACTGAAAGAGCAGGCAGGCTGGTCTGGCCACCAAATCGAGAGGAGAAATGAAACATGGACACTTTAGCCCAGAGAGACCCAAAAGCCAGAAGCAACAGTGTAATGCTGCTGGAAGTCTGCACCAAGCCCTGGAGTTTGCCCACTTGGGCAGGGGTGGGGACACACAGCCCACCTTAGAGGGAATGGGTAAGCCATTGCCCTAGGGAAGTGAGAGGGGAAGTCCTGCAGCAGCTGCAGGAGTATTCTAAAGGCCTGCAGTCAGCAAGGTAAAAACATGGTGATGACTAAGAACCAAGCAGGAGAACTGAAAGGGAAAAAAAACATGCTCCAGTGCAAAATGAGGCCTAGTTAGTTTCAGGATAGAAAAGGCAACAGGCAAAGGCTCCATAAATATGTTAGGAGGAAACAATGGGGAATGTCAGTCTATTTCTTATCAACAGAGGAAACAAAAGCCAGTCGAGCTGGCTGGAGCAGCTAACACGGGCTTTGTTCCAGCCATCATAAAAACACTCGTGGTGATCAGATGGGGCACAGACCATGTTTGAAGTGTTTAAACAAGGGTGCAAGAGCACAGGGAGGGAAAGACCACACTGTGATGGAGAGGTTCAACAATCAGTTACATCCATAAAGGTTTGTGCCAACACAAGTTCACATGCTTAATGCTGCCTGCAGTCCCTGAAAAGTCGACAGTTCTCTCTGAGATGGGAGCATGAAGGAGGCCTCAAAAAACCAACAAAGGATAAGTCTCATAACCATCTTCAAAGACAGAGACGGGAAAATCCAGAATTACAGTCTGCTCACCTCTAAGCAGTACAGCTTTGTGAGTGATTAGGTCATAACCTTCCAAAGGATAACAGGATCATTAAATAGCTGGTGCAGATGAGTTAAGGCCTGATTACGTTAAGCCAATCTAGTTCTCTTCCCTGACCTGATAACTGGCCTGTCAGATAAGGGAGAAGTGGTGGCTATGATGTGCCTTGGCCATGGTGAGGATTTCAACACACTCTCACATGACACACTCAAACAGATTGAGAAAATACCTTCTAGTTTAAACTGCGGCAATTGCACAATGGACTGCACAGCTGCACTCCAAAGACAATTAGCAATACTTGACTGTTACAACAAAAATCCTTTAAAGCACAGGCTGCAGTGGTCCGTCCTTACCCCTCCTCCATGCAAATGTTGTCATTAAGGCGGACAAAGGAAGAATCCCCATGCTTATAAAATATATGTGTGTGATGCCAGACAGCAAGCACTTTGCAGGGCTCAGACTCACTCTGATAGAGAAGTGGTCCAAATTCAACCAGACAAAATTCAATGAATGCAAGTGCATTGCGGCCAAGGAAAGGAAAGGACACAAATGTGCACAAATGCAGAAGAGAGACTAACATCTCAGGCAGCCATTTTGCACATCTGCATTTGGGGTGGCATAGACCATGGGATCTGTATGAAGAAGCTGCACCACTGTATTGTACAATAAGGCTGCCCTGAGTTGGAGTGAGTGCCATGCCTAAGGAAAAGGAGAGGGTTTTCATCTGCTCTGTTGAGTGCCTGAGGTCTCAGCTGGCTTGGAGATATATAATGTGAAAAGGATGGAGACATGGCATAGGGATGTAGAGGAAATGCAGAGAGAAGATTTAGAAACCGTGTCTCATAGGGCAGGGTGGAAAGTGAGGAATTTCACCAGGGCAGTGGCAAATGCAGAGGACATTAATCACAGTAACAACAGCTTGTGATGTACAAGAGTGGCATGAGAAGACAGGAGACATCAGCCGCTCTGGGTGATGCCCAGAGCTGCTCTTACCTAGCTGCCAGCAGAAAGTGGCCGGCTGAACCTCCACGAGGGCCCTCCCAGCCGAATGGGAAGGAATCGGAAGAAGAGCGGGTTGCTCGTGCTGCCGTCCCGGCTGGCACCGGCAGGGAGCAGCCGCGGCCAGGGGACGCGGGGCCTCACTCACCCACGCAGGCCATGCGGGTCATGTCCAGCTGGAAGCCGTCGAAGCAGTCGCAGGTGTATCCCTCCGGGACGCGCACGCAGCGCCCGTTCTCGCAGCCATTGAGGATCCCGCACTCCTCCGCCTGCAGCCCCTCGAAGCCCTCGTAGAGACCTGGAGGGTGGCAAGATGGGGTCAGAGCCTCAGCCCAGCTACAAAGGGAATATCTGGCATGTAGCAAGATGGTGCTGGTAGTACCAGGACTGACTCAAAACAGCCAGGAACAGAGCTTGCTCTGAACCTGGAGCAGCCCTGCCAGGGTGGGAACCATGAGGCAGTCCCCATGGACACGGGAGGCACCTCTCTGTGTCTCCAATACTCACCAGTTTGGCTGGGCAGGTAGCGGGGTGGAGACCGCGCTGGGCCATGGTGGAGAGGGCTACCACGAAACTCACTGCTGGGCTCCCTCCGAGGGAAACCAGCGTCAGGGTTTCCGTACTCAGACTCCAGGTAGTTGTAGTAGGGGCTGGGAAGGCCATAGTGGGGGTCTTCCAAGCCAGGTCCGTATTCATATCTAGGTCTTTCTCGGAGCTCAGCCCCTCTTTCACTGTCTTCACTGGCCCCATTACACAGGAAAGCAAAATCAGCTGCAGGTGAGGAAAAGGAAGGGTCAGAGCACCCTGGCTCAAGGTCCACTATATGGCCAGAGAGTGTGCATCCACACTGGATCAGCTGAGCCAGGCCTGCATTCAGTGCCCTCCAAAGCTGCAGCTCTGTAGTTTGTTGACTGTCAAGAAGACATGGTCCTGTCTGGGGCCAGCAGGTTCTTGAGCAGCAAGAACCCCAATTCCCAGGGTGCTCCCATACCTGGCTGCCACTGCCTCCTAATATGTGCAGAAGTAGTGGGATGCACAGGGCAACTGTCCCCTCAGATACCTTGGACTTGCTGCAAACCAATTTTAGGTACATTCTACCCACTGGTGCAGCTCAGCCCTTCTCTGAAGAAATGTGTGTGAAGTTACCCAGTCCTTGGGCTGACTCCAGCAATGCAGAGACATTATGCAGCAGACCTACGTGACAAGTGACAGCCCAGCCCATTCCCACCTCTGCTGGGAGGTGCTTGCCCATGCTGCCCAACTTACCGGAGGACCTGTGGGGACAAAGTGCACAGTTCTGACCCCAGGCTTCACCGAGCCGGCAGCAGCACTCGGTGTACGTGGTCTGCTGGCCATGCAGCAGGTCTTGGCAGATGTAGTCAGCAACGGTCTGCCAGCAGACATCCAGGTGGATTTCATATTCCTCCAAGGCATCTGTGAGCAACACAAGCAAAGGATGCCATGGATATCATCCAGAAGAGTGTCTGTCCATCTTGCCCCAAGAGGGATGACCAAGTGCCCCAGCTTCTGCTCCCTCCCTGCCCTGGTTGCACCCTGTGCTTGTGCTGACACACCTCAGCCAGACACCAAGTCCCCACCCGCTGCTCCCACTTGGAGGACCCAGCCATGAGGTAGGATATGTGGGGCAAAGGTGTGCTGCAGTGGGGGATCAGGCTCACCTGCCCTGCTGGAGAAATTCACACACCGGTTGCCAGTGGCATCCAGCACAAGAGGGAGGCTGCAGAAGCAGTGGTAGGAGCCTTCTGTGTTCAGACATTCACCGTTGATGCAGTACACTTCATTCTGACACTCATCCTGATCTACCCACACACAAGTACAGGGCAATGTTTCAGGCTGGCAGACATGAGAAATGTGACTCTTTCCCTGCCCAAACGGAAACCCCATGGGCCTCAGGGCCTCCTCACTTGCTCCCCAGTAGGGTTCCAGGAAGCCTGTTACCTAGACCTAGCCCAGCAGGGACAAGTCTGGGTACAGCAGCATGGCTGTTCCACCGTGTGCAGTGGCGTCCCACTGCTCTTTGAGGCCATCTTACCAACACACTCAAGCCTGCTGGAGTCATAGAAGTATCCTGTACGGCAGAAGCACTTGTAGCCCGGCACTGTGTTCACACACTGTCCATTGCGGCAGAACTCAGAGCCAAATATCTCACACTCATCCATGTCTGAAAGAGGGATGGAGGGAGGGCAAGAATCTCAGGAAGTAGTGCCATGGAAGCAAGGTGAGCTGGGTGCTACACCTGCAGAAAGCTGTCACAGCACCTTGCCTGGATTACTGACATGTCCCTGAATGAGCTCCCCACCCCTCCCACAGGCCCAATGCTTGGGAGCAGAGGGAGAAGCAACCCCTGAGCAGGAGGAGGGACTGTGTGAGTAGGACACTTTCACAAATAGGAAATTCATGTGTATCTTAAGCACACAACCCCCATGGACGTGAAGTGCCAAAGACTGAGCGAGCCACTGTGAGATCTGATCAGTAACTGGAAGAGCTATGTCTTAATGGTCCCCATCCCTAGTTCATAATGAGAGACTTGCACCAAGAAAGAATCACTGCCAGCAATGAGGCAGGACTGGAGGGAGGGGCACTTCCAGATCAACAGCACTGGCAGTCTGGGATTTCTCTGGAATGGGGAAAACAGCATCCCCCATGACAAGCCTGGGGAGATAGTTTTGTCAATGCACTTTAATGCAGCATTTTAAAAAGTGTCCTCCCTTTTCCCCCTGGAAGAAATGAAAGAAAATGGTGCTAGTACCTGTGAAAGAGACTTTTCCTGACAGCAGATCTTCCTGGGGAATATAGCCCTTCCCAAGAGGGCAGATCTCTTGGTACTCCACTGACCAAGATCCAGATGCCAAGAGGAGATGGAAAGGAAAGAAGCAGCTCATTAGTGCAATCAAGGTAGAGCTGGCAGGCAGAGCATTGGCCCTGCCTGGTGTGGTGGGGCCACAGTCCTACCTGTTCCTGGGATGGGGCACGGGTAAGTCTCACAGTTGTCACCCCAAGCTGCCCCCACAGTACAGCAGCACTCCTCTTTAGTGATGTTCTTGGCCAGGACACTGTCACACAGGCGAACGTCACTGATGTGGTAGTAACACTGCTTGCGCTCTGCGCTGTCAGAGAGGTGGGCTGCATGTGTGTCGGAGCCCTCTAGAAGACAGCAGAGCAGGGACGGGATGGGGTCCTTGGCACCCCAACGCAGCATCCCATACCTAGGAGGTCCCAGAGCACACCCATCACCAGCAGTGTGGCCTTCCCAGGTCCTCACTTTCAGGCTTCTGAGCTCTCCCCAGACAAAAACTTGCCCATTAGCTGTGAAGGCTTGCACAGCTCTGTCAGCTCTTCATCTTTATCTCACCCCAGCCAGGGCTACCAGACTCCTGCTCTAGCTGCCACCCATGCTCTATCACAGTTGCCTACTCACCCACGGCAGCTCGGGGCTTGCACTGCCCTGCCTCTGTGTCGTATTCCTCGTGGTCACTGGGGCAGAGGCACAGGAAGGATCCCTCCACATTCTCACAAAGTGCAGTTCCACATACGGCGACCATGAGCTCACACTCATTCACATCTACAAAGCAAGGGGCAGCAGTGGGCAGCAGGAGCCCTGCCTCTGCATGGGCAGCCTGTGCACGGTCTGCAGCATGAAGCTACCCTGCAGTAGGGAGACAAAAGCTGCTAGGGACAAGCTGAGAACTGTGTTCACACTGTGGCTCAACACAAGTCTGGTAGGAGCCTCATGCCCTGCTCTTGGTGGATTCAGAGCCTGAACTCCAGCTTGCTGAAATCCAGTGGGTTGCTGGATCACAGAATCATCTAGATTTGAAGGACTCCAGTCCAACCCCCTACTCAGTTACAGGATCCCACAAGGCTGCTCAGAACTTTTTCTTGTTGGGTCTTTAAAATTTCCAAGGATGGCAGCTGCAAAACCATCACAGGCAACTGTTCCACTGCCTGCCTGTCTTCACAATGAAGATTTTCTCCCTTATAATGCATCCTGCCTGTTCTCTGCAGGCACCCATTAAGGTGCTTTCTAGCACTTTCAGTGCCTCCATCCCTCAAAAACCTTCTTTCCACATGGACAGAAAAGGGCTTCATGTTCACTGTTAAACCCTCACTTTTTCAGAGCCTGGTCCTTTGCAAATCCAAAGATCTGCTGTGATAAGGAAAGGGGTTTTGACTCCATGACCTAACCTGTCTATGTGTGAGATTCTCAATGTGTAAGTGCAGTCCCTGTCTGTGGTCTGGGAGTCATCACACAGCAGGGATGCCAGCCTGGCATCTGCCAGTGGCTCTCCTTTACTGACTGTCAGAGTGATCCTGGCAGACTCACCAATGCAGTAGTGCCCGGAAGGTGAGCTCTCGTAGCCACGGTCACAGAGGCAGCGGAAGGAGCCATCTGAGTTCTCGCAGAAGCCGTGGCTCCCACACAGCGTCTCATTGGCACATTCATCAATGTCTGCAAGCAAAGGCAAAACCAGGAATTGTCCTGGACCCCACTTCTTCCAGCAGACACCCCTACTCAGGCCCTTTGGCTCTGACCCCAAGATCTGGGACTGGGGCGGGCATTTCCTTGATGTGGGGCACTGGGTCCTTGCTAAGAGTGTGTGTATTAAGAGAAGCTTCTTGCAACACTGAGAGCCACAAAGAAGCCATGCAAATAGAGCAATAAGGAATGGGAAATTGATGAGGAGCATGGGAGGTGACTGGGAGGGGTGGCTGAGGGTAGAGTTTCCTGCAGAGGTGTAAAGGGACACAGAGCCTACAAGCTCCAGCTGCTGCATGGAAGTTTTCTTGGAGCACTCAGAGCATCTATGTGTTCGCAGCCCATGGTTCCCAAGGCCAGGAGCAGCTCCACTTGCTGAGTCTTATTGCAGCCCAGAGCCCAGTAGCTGGCAGCAGCTCCTCCCTGCTGCAACCTTCCCTGAGCTGAGGGGAGCCTTAAAAACTGCAAAACCCCCTTAGCTCTTTCCTCTTTGCTGGAGCCTGGGCTTCAAACTCAGACTTGCCAGCCTAGCATGCATTGGTAACAGCAGCCTTTCCCCTCACCCAGGCCTGCCAGGCAGGTGACTGGCACTGGCCCCAGCAAGCACAGCATACAGGGAGCTGCGGTCCAGCCCCAAGCCTGGAATGGCCGTAACCTGCCCAGGACTCTCCCCCAGCGGAAAGCAACACAATGTGGTGTCTGTTCCAGATGCCAGGAAGAGAGAAGTCTAGACGCAAGCAGGCAGCGCAGCCAAGAAAACAAACTCTCAGCATTATCTGCCTCTCCACCAGCCACACATTTCCTCCTCCTCCTTCTCGCCTGTGCCTCTGGCAGAGGTGTCCCACAACACCCCCTGTTCCTGCCAGGGTGAGAGACAGAGAGACCCAGGGCTGTACTCACCAATGCAGTCACCCAAGGGGGTCCAGTGGAAGCCAGGCTGGCAGCCCATAATACAACGGTAGGAGCCCAGGCTGTTCTGGCACCGCCATGTGCCACAGATGGCATCCCCATATTCTTTACACTCATCCACGTCTGCAGGGAGGAGAGCAACGGGATGAGGATGGTCAGATGGGGACCCTGCTTGTTCAATGCAGCACCCGGGTCCGCTTCAGCTGGCTAGAGGTCTCAGACCAGTGCTAGTCTTCCTTACAAGTCACCAACAACTATGAGTGCTGAGAGCAGAACTGCTCTCCCCGCTACACTGGCTTCATTAATCCCCTAAAATTCTGGAAGGCTGATCTCCCCAGGAATGAGCTCTCACCCACGCAATCATCAGTCTCCTGGGAGTGTTTGAATCCGTTTTCACACAGACATCTGTAGGAGCCTTCCGTGTTCAGACACTGGCCGTGTGAGCACAGGGACTTGTCTGCACATTCATCCACATCTGTGAAATCAAGACAAAAACATCAACCTGGATCTCACAGCAGGGCAGGAAGCAGAGGACAGGACCTAAAGTATGTCCCTGCTACCTTCCAACTCACCTTGGCAGCTGACTCCACCAGCCGCATTTGAGAAGCCAGCACCACAAATGCAGAAGTAAGATCCATGACTGTTGAGACATTCACCATTGGGACCACAGATCTCACTGTTCAGGCACTCATTCACATCTGCAGAGTGAGAAGAATCAGGACCACGCACCCAGCACTGGAGTACATCCTTCACCAAAGCCACATGGATTCCCTGCCCCCAGTCAGCCCTCAAAGGGCTTCTGGCCCCTTGTTTTCTCATCACGGAAACAGAGATCTTCCCTGTCCATGGTGAGCCTGAGACTACAGCCTTATGGATGTGCCATGCATGGTGGCATCGCTTGCCTTGACACCAGCATCCTCCCTGCTGAGAAAGAAGGGGGATCCAGTATGTACTGGACCCAGAGGGCAGCACGGATGGGGTCCATACCTTCACATACGGTGCCATTGATGAGCTCAAAGCCGGTTTGGCAATGGCACTCATAGGAGCCTGGTGTGTTTCTGCACTCTCCCCCCAGGCACTGAACAGCAGGGTCCTCACACTCATCCACATCTGCCAAGAGGAAGGGCACAGCATAGAGTGAGGCCTCAGCTCTTGCCACCACTGGGGAAGATCCCCAACCACAGAAGCATCACCCAGCCTGCAAAGTGGGTTTGAGCTGTCCTCCCAGACCATCCCATCACAGTGAGAAGAGGGTAGAAATTCCCTGTTCCTAGGGTGTGTAGATTCAGCCCAGACTCTTCCTTCCATCATAGGGACCAGCAAAAGACTATCCCAGCACCAAGTCAGTGGTTCCACTGACAGGACCAAAGGTAAGGGGCACAAATTCAAATACAGGACGTCCTGCCTGAACACTCTGTGACAGTGGCAGAGCACTGGCCTAGGTTGCCCAAAGACATTGTGGAGTCTTCTTTCTTGGAGATACTGAAAAACTATCTGGATGTAGTCCTGTGGCTCTGCTTGAGCAGTGTTGGATGAGATGACCTCCAGAGTTCCTCTCTTCAGTGCCTCTGCGAGCACAGGGATACTTCTAATCCCATTGTCTGTCTCCAGCAGAACTCTGCTCTGTCTATGACAGGCACCAAGAGGCCAGTGCAGAGTCGCAGTTGGTGACAAATCCTCTCTTCAGCCAACTGCACACGAGCAAACATCAGCAGAGCAATGCAGCACCAGCCCTACCTTCCAATGCTCTGCTTTCTCACTTGCCAGACTTGCCTACAATGTTCTTCTCATGAAAGAGCTGTCCAGAGGCCTACAACAACTCTTACTCATCTGCAGAGCTCTCCACAAACCCACTCTCACCCAACTCTCCCAGGCCTTGACCAGAATCTGCTGGCACTCTGAGGGTTTTGCTCACAGCAGAGGAGAGCGGGACACCTTCCCTCACACAGAGGGCTGCAAGATACCAGCAGACTGCCTGCAACCCTTGAGGTAGGGGCAAGCTTGGGAGAACACTGCATTGACAGGAGGTAAAGCCCTGAGGCTGGCAGCTCCCGAGGCTGGGAAGGAACACTTTCCCCTTTGCAGAGCACTGAGCATGCCACAGGCACAAAGAGCATCCTCACTACCACCTCAGGGCAGGATTCCCAGCTTTTCAGTCTCAAAGAGTTGCAAGAAGCAGTATTATTGAATCTTTCTGGAGAGGAACCAAAACCTAGTTTATTTACCAAAAAACTATCACAGAGTCCTTATCACTTTTCAAATATAAAACCTAAATGCACAGACAAGGCCACCAGCCAAGGCAGGGAGGAACATGCCATCCTGCCATCAGGTCAGTGTGACCCAGACAATATCAAACCCTGATAAGATGCCCTCATGAAATGGCTGGGGCAAGGTGGCTGAAATGGGGCTGCTCATGTGGAGTCTTGGGAAAAGGGGAGGGCAGATGTAAGGCATCAAACCACGGCTCTTCCATCACATCCAAAAATCAAATACAAAATAAGTTCATTTCACTGGCTTTGTCAGACATCAAAACAGAGGAGACTTAAGGGAGGAAAACTTCCCTGCCTCCCCTCCTGGAGGCCCCCTGACAGGGGGATCCTTCTGAGAGTTACATCAAAGGCAAGATCTTCCATTTGCCAGCTACATGCAGGCTACAGAGCTCTGCAGTGCTCCAGAGATAAATGCTCAGCACGTGGCCATTATTTAAACAAATACCTTTGCCAACTCTGCCCTTTCCCTTCCCTTGCTCCAAACAGGGAATTTTCATCAAGCCATCTCAATCCCAGGATACCCCCTACAGTCAGCCATCGGAGATGGAGTTTTCATATTTGTGCTGGGGCAGTTGAGCCGTAAAGCTGGGACTGAGCACTCTCATGTCTCAGCACTGCAACCAACACAAATCAGTGCTGCTGTTAAGTCTCCACCAGCGTATACGTGGCACAGCAGAGACCTTGATCTAAGTTTTCCCTTTTAAACATGTCCAAGTTATATTAGGGGCTGGGAAAAAATGATGAAACCTGGTGCCCACAGTCTCTCCATGGGCTGTGGACCCAAGGTTTCTCCTTCTGTTGAAGACCTACATTTGAAGCATATGCTTCGAGGCACACAGTTCTGAACTAAAAGACACACATCTCTGCTAATGTTTCCAGGCCTCCTGCACTCCTCTGGTCTTCATCAGCATCTTCTACATCATCAGTATTCCATGAGTCCTTCCCCCATCCCTTTCCTGCATGGGCAAAATCACCTTTCTGCTGCTCAGTGACATCTGCTTGCAGCCTTTCATGCTCTCTGCTGAACAGGAAGTTAGAGAGCTGGAAAAGGATCCTGAGGCTAAAGAAGTCCTCCTGCCCCACTAGTAACCCAGCTAAGGCAATGTCTCTTCTCTCATTTCCTGGAGAACGGATACCTTCACACACGCTGCCATCTCTGGAGACAGCATAGCCGGTGTCACAAGACATGCAGGAATAGGAGCCCTCAGTATTGAGGCAGAGTCCAGAGGGACAGGGAGTCCAGGCTGTGCATTCATCGATGTCTGCATAAACAAATGAGGGAGAGTGGGATAAGAGGAAAAACTGCAGAGCAACCACGACCGGGGGCACATGTGCTGGGGGAACCAGCCAGCATGGTGGCCAGGACTCAGGCCAAGTGCTCAGCAAGAGCCTAGGGAACCCTCTAGACTGAGTGTGTGACACTTCAGAGTGTCTGGACACGTGGCTCCCTAGTACCTTGGCAGCTCTTCCCATCAGGTGCCACCTCGTAGCCCCGGTAGCAGGAACAACGGAAGGAGCCATCCAGGTTGACACACCGTCCATGAGTGCAAGTCCCCTCCACAAGACACTCATCCACATCTGTGTGAGACAGCAGAAGGCAGCATAGCATGGGAGGGTGCTCAGGGCAGTCCCTCCACTCAAGCTATGAGTGCAATATGCCCTGGCCAAACGGGCTGGCTGACTGGCAGGAGAAGGATGTTGCCTGTGCCCCTGCACCTTTTGAGGCTTATAGGGAGTGCTGCTGTGGGGGGCAAGGGTGCTGCCCAGAGGTAGCCCAAATTTCTCACCAATACATCTTCCATTCCTGGGCTGGTAGCCAACCCCACAGCTGACACACTGGTAGGATCCTAGTGTATTGACACATCTCCCAGTGGGGCAAGAGCTGGGATCCATGCACTCGTTGACATCTGCCAAGGAAAACAGTTCTTTCATGCTCTCAAAGGTAAACAGTGCGGTAATCTCCAATGTATCCTCTCCAGCTGGATCCTCAGTGTTTCCCTCCAGGGCACAATGATACCCAATAGGAGTTCAGATGAGTATGCAGGGACTTATACAAAACTTCTTAAGGCCCCACCCATCCCTCAGGATCCTACACCCACATCTGGGGGCTGACATAAGTCAGCAGTTAAACTCACTGCTGCAGGGTGTTGCCAAGGCCAGGAATGTGCATGGGTAGAGAAAGGGATCAGAGAACATCTGTGCAGGGCTGTCTCATCTGAGCATTTCGTAACCATGATTAGGATGCAACCTCCAGCTCAGTTGTCCTTAAGGCAAGTGTTTTCTGGAGGTTGTGTGGGGGAAGAAGCATTCTGTGCATGCCCTGTTTCCTGTACTGCTTCCTAAAATAGAGCTTCACTCTGTGATGGAGGTGAGCTACTGAGAAAGGGGAATCTTTGATTAAGCACATCACACGTTGACAAAGGTAAAAGCTTTGAAGGGCCAGGTCTTGCCATGTGAATGGGATGCAGTGGGGATGGGTGGCCTGAGTCTGCAGCCTGCTCTCCCTGCAGTGCACCTGCTAGCATGACAGTTTTGTGACAAAGCCAAGGTGACATGAAAATATATAGGCATGTCCTTCCATAATGGGAAGCTAGAATGGGCTGGCCATTGGGGACCTCCATGGAGAGATGGGAGAGAATCTTGGGAGAACTCCATTCCCTCTGCCCAGGAAAACCTTTTCCTCCTGCAGTCAAAGGAGAGGACATGGGGAGGGTGCAGGGCAGACAAATGTGGGAGTGTCCTACCTCCCTTACAGGAGGAGATACTGAGTGATGAGAAAAGGAGGAGGTGTTCAGCCATGCACAGGGTAGATTGGAGGCAGGGAAACTGGAAGCAGCAAGCTTTACCTTCACACTGTCCTCTGGGGCCCATGGCAAAGCCCTCCTTGCACTGGCAGTGGTAGGAGCCGGGTGTGTTGATGCATCGCTGTCCTCGGCAGATAGAAGGCTGCTCACATTCATTTCGGTCTGGCAACACATAGGGAGACAGTCCTGAGTCTTCCTCCACCAGTGTCAGGAAAGCTGGGTGCAGGAGAGAACCTGCTCCCCCTGCAGCTGGCTCTACCCAAGGGATCTTTCCTCTATCCCCCAACTGCCCTAGCATCCCCCTAGCCATGAAGCAGTGATCAGGGCTGGCATCACAGACTCCTGCCCAGATCATGATGGGCAAGGTCCCGTCCCTGAGCAAGCAGGAGAGAATGATTCCCATGGATCAAGCTGTCTATGGGCAGGCCTGTGGGAAGGGAGGATACACAGGTGTGCATGTGTGTGCATGAGTATGTGCACATTCATGAGAGAGTGTGAGGGTGAGAGAACAAAGAGTCCCTAGAGAGATGGCAGCCGTGTTCCAGGTGAACACTACTTACCCTCACAGCTTTGCTTGCCCAGCGAGACAGCCAAGGTGTACCCAGAGTAGCAGAGGCAGAAATAGGAGCCCACACTATTGATGCAGCGACCTTTTCCAGCACAAGGGTCTTTCAGACACTCATCCTCATCTACGATCAGGTAAGGAAGGAAGACTGGCAGTCACCACCTGCAGCTGCGTGCAGGCCCTGCCAGCCCTGCAGTGCAGCAGGTGGGCAGGGCCTCAGCAGAGTTGCCAGGAGACTTTCCCCATCAGACCTTCAGGACTGAATGGGCTGCTGAGGCTCAGAAGGCCAAGAAGTCAAACCTACCAATGCAGTGGAGGCGGCTGGGGTCCAAGGTGTAACCTGGATGGCACAAGCAGCTGTATCCCTCTGGGGTCAGAACACAAGCTCCAGCTCCACAGGAAAGGGCTGAAGAGGCACAGCCACTGACCCCTGTGAGGACAGCACAGAGTTGGGAGCAGCACCAAAAGGGTGCATGGAGTCTAGTGCCCCCAGCACCATACCAGAAGGCTGATTTTCCCCTTCTTGGAGAGTGATACTGAGCCTGCTCCTCTCCTTCGTCAGGCAGCCTGCACCCACGGAGCAGCAGGGAGGACACAGCAGACCCTGCCATCTCCTCCGGCTCCTGTGGCCTGAGCTGGCATGCCCCAGTGCCGTATATTGCTCACTTGCACTGCAGCCCCACGCCTTGCACTAGAACCGGCAGCGGAGCCTGATGGCGTTCCTTTTGGGATGCCAGCAGGGCCCCCCTGCCTCGCACCACCCTGCTAAGCCCAGCACCGGCAGCAGGGAAGGGGCAGAGAGGCACCACACACCCCTCGGCATAAAGCCAGCCGGGGGCGTGAGGGGGCAGCCCAACCCCAAACAAAAGGCTATTGAGGAAGACGCATTCCTCAGCAAGGTGCCTCGGCCAGGCCTGCTCCCCAAGGTGCTCCAGCCCCCGGCGCAGGGCAGGGGCCACACTCCCAGACACTTAAGCAAGCCTGGAACAACAGTACCCTTGTTTCCGGCGCAGTAAACAAGCCGCCCCGGGAGCCACATGCCTCCCCCGGCGCTCCCCCTCGCCCATGAGTCAGCGCAGGCACGGCAGGGGCGCGGGGCCAAAGCACCGGAGCCGTGCGTGATTCCCCTCTCGGCAACCGAGCTGCCGCCAGGGAAGCGCTCAGAGATACAAGCACTTGGTTCCCATACAGGTTCGCTTGTGTGACTCCCCAAGGCTGGCCAGGTTTCCCTGGCTGGCAGCAGCTGGGCCCAGCAGCTGAGCCCTGCAAGAGTGGCAGGTCAGGGACTTTTCTTTGGGAAGTCAAGGGAGGCGTGTGGATAGACAAACAGACTTGGGCAGAGCTTAGGACGTGATTTCACTGTAGGACCAGGCAAAGAGAAGCAGGAAATCACCAAGACTGGTGGACCCACACACACCTGCCGGCACCTGCGTCGGAGCAGCAGCATCCCAGGCGGTAGTAGGGCCAGGCTGGTGAGGACCATGCCAGAACTCCTCTTCCTCTTCTGTGGAAGGAGAAGAGAGGTAAGTCAAGCTCCCAAGTAGAGATGCCAATCCAAGATTTACCTGTGCTGGCTATTCTGGCAACCACAGCACCAAAAGAGATCATGGGAAGATGCTGCAGGGTGGTTGCAGAAACTCTATCATCTTATTAACACAGCCTCCTTCCCCTTGCTGGATATTCATCACCTCCCAACATTCCTATAGCCCCACATCAGCCATTCAGTGTGATGGGGATCCTCATGCTGCCCACAGCCAGCCCAGCCAAGAGCCTGTCCTGCCCAGCACTGGGGCCTGCCGAGCAGAGAAGGCAGCTCCCAGTCTCCCCACTATCCTCACTGCCCTGTTCTCTTCCCCTCAAGTGCCCTGCCCTCCCGCCAACCTGGCACTCACCTCTGCGCATGGCAGGCTCTGCAGTGGCATCAGCAGTTCCCTGAGGGACAGAAACATAGGATTCTTGTGCATGGAACTGGGATGAAGCAACCCTGTGACATTTTCCCACCCATTTCCTGGCTCCTCTTTCTCCCCAAGACCTCCACCCTAGGAGGAGAAGCTGCCTCAGCTGGGTGCATTTGGCAGGGCCTCTCTGTCCTGAGCGCATCATCCTGGGCAAGACACAGTTTCAGGCCATGCTCCGAGGGCCACACACAGAGGGGCTGTGCCAGCAGACTGTGCAATGAGACTGTGGCACTGCTACCAGGCAGGGACCTCCTCAAGGTGGCCAGGAAGGTCATCCAGGCATGGTAAACATTGCCACTGTCACCAGCAGCTCTGCAGGGCTGAGGAGAGCTGCTGCTTTGACCTGCCTCAACAGTGCTTCTTTACCAGAAGGGTGCTTTGTACTAGAAGCTCTTTCTCAGCATCCCCTCCAGGCAAACCTATGGTTGCCAAAGGAAACGCTGGAGCACAACCTGAGTCCTGAATCTCTGCTCCGTGGAGCTTTCCATAATGGATGAAGAAAACAGGCAGCTGAACAGTAAGCTCCAGACTTCACATTTGGAAGCTTCAGTTCCAATTTCTGCCCTGTCTTGAGATTTCTCACATGTACTTGAGCCAAGCCACGTTTATGTTCATGTTTATGAAGCAGTCACAATGGCAGTGCTGTCTCTTCCCTCAGAGGTGCTGCATATGTCTGAGGGATGAGCTGGTATAGCAAAAGGGCACAGAGATGCTCAGAAGAGGTATCGCCAAACCTCTACTGACAGCAGAGATCAAGAGGCACACATTTTTCATGTGAGACTCAAATAAAGAAACACAGCGCTAGGAGAGCCTAGCAGAAAATCAGTCCCCAGGCTACTTCCATCAGATAGGGCAAATTCACACAGCCAGTGTAAGAGACCCCTGCCCTGACTGCTCCAGTGGTGTTTCTGCTGCACCCACCTCAACACAGGGAGAGCTGACTGTGTGCTGGCCCTGAGCAGGACACTGGGCTCCATGAGAGAAGCATGCCCAAAGCTGGCTTACAGCAATTCCTCTTATCCTGTTGCCCACCAGCCCTACAATCAGGCCATGCTGACAGTGAGTGCCCACACCTCAGTTGTGTAAGTACAGCTGACAAACTTGAACATGCAGCATAGACCAGAATTTCAAGCCAAAATTCTCCTTAATGTCCTTTTATAGTGGGATAGATCTTTGCTGAAATTCACCATTTTGCTCTTTAGGAGTGAGTCCATCATGGATAATCCCTCTTGTCTAGAGCTTCAATCCCTGTGATATGCAGTGTAGACATGGCTGGAGCCAGAACTCACATACCTGCCTGGTTGAACAGTGAAGGAGCGTAAGCACAAATAGAACCAGAGAATGTTTTGGGTTGGAAGGGACCTTACAGATCATCTAGTTCCACCCCACTGCTATGGGCAGGGACACCTTCTACTAGACCAGGTTGCTCAAAGCCGTATCCAGTTTAGTCTTGAAAACATCCAGGGCTGGGGCATCCACAGCTTCTCTGGGTAAATCTGTTCCAGTGTCTCATCACCCTGTCAGTAAAGACTTTCTTCCTAATACCTAATCTAAATCTCCCCTCTTTCAGTTAATTTGTATGACATCCTCCTTCCAGCCCATCCAGCTACCACGGATGCATCAAGCTGTAGCAAGACATACCTTACTCACCTGCACAGCAGGAGAAATTTCACCTGTAAAAGGAAACAGTGCATGGTGAGTAGAGAGAAGACAGATAGGTGTCCTCCTCAAACCCTGACTGCCTTAACTTTATCCCACCTCTAAGACACTGCCATTCAGTCCCTCACATTTGTCTGTAAGAGCTTGTTCCCTAAGCCAACACACCTGGACTCCTGGGACTGCGCAGACCCCAGGACCTTCTGCTCCTGCAAATAGTGGCACAAGCAGCTAGTCACACTGCCATCCAGCTGGGCTGTATAGAAGCCCAAGGGCTAGAGTGCTAGGCTTGCCACTCAGGCCTGAGGTCCTGGTGGAGACAGCCTGACCCGTCAGCACCAACTGCAAAGATGCAGTTGCAGGAGTCTGAAACACTCAACCTTCTCTCCAAAGACTTGAAGACCTAATGCCTCATGAACACTATAATCATACAGAGGCAGGGAGCCCTTTTCAGCCAGAGGTCCATCCATGATATGTGGCAGGACCTGAGAAGTTTTCCACCCTTCCTAGGGGCCCAGATGGAGGAGCTTTAAGAAGAAGACCCCACACTACCTTGTCTTGCTGAGGTGCCAGGGTAAGGGAATGCCTCCAGGATGCTACCACGCAGGCTGTCCTGCAGTTGCTGTCTCCTCACTGTCCAGTCCAAAGTCCAGTTTCTGCTCTCCCCTTGCTCTTCTAAGCTGAGGGGCAGCTCTTCTGTCTCCGCTTTCCTCATTGACAGTCGTATATCAGAGCTGGAGTAGGTGTAGCCGTGTCCTGCTGGGCAAATTTCCTTGAAGGCCTCTGTGAAGGAAAGTCAAATCAAAACTTTAGAAAGCAGAGGTTGGAGGCTGGTGGAGGGATCACGTGGCTTACCATACCCAGACATGACAGTGGGACAGTGGAATAAAGGAGTGAAGATGGACAGGCATGTATGTGAATGTGGGTGCCAGTTTCCCCAGTCTTATAATTTTCTGTCATTTCTAAGGGTTAAATTCTTATAGAAACACATC
Organism: Sialia sialis; assembly: GCA_009812075.1. Taxonomy (NCBI): domain Eukaryota; kingdom Metazoa; phylum Chordata; class Aves; order Passeriformes; family Turdidae; genus Sialia; species Sialia sialis. The sequence continues at coordinate 8,181,659 of VRYO01001269.1, read as the reverse complement.
TGGGCTGCAGTGGGTGGATGCTTCAAGCAGAAAGAAAGTGCTTACAGAGCAGGGTGGGTTTCTCACAGGCGTTCCCAGACCCCTGAAATGAAATTGCTTCTCATGGTCAGTACTGCTAGAAGAAGATCATGCCCACAGAAAGGTCCAAGCTGACCAAGGGAGCAGATAAAAGCAAACCCAGAGTACCTCGGCACTGAGCACACTGCACATCACTCAAGATACTCTGCACAAGCCACCTGAACATTTTTCTGGTCCCTGAGGATTTTTGTGCTTTCCTTTCCACCCAACCCCATGCTGAGATACTCAAACTCATCCTTACCTGTCTTTCTTCCCAGCAAAAGATGTAGGAGAGAAAATGGCTGTTGAATAAAGCCAGGCACAGACATGGCTGCATTCTCCCTCTGGTAAAGAGTGGTTTCCCAGCAGGGACTTCTCCATCTTCCCAGTATTATCCAGGCCTGCTTCCTGGGTTCTGTACCCATCTCACAGGACAGCATTTGCATTGCTCAGCTCTGGGTCCTGCAGCTGTCTGTGTTCAGGCAAACCCAAGCCCCAGTGTAATCAGAGCAAAGCTGAAGCAGGCACATCTCACCTGAGCCGGGCTGGGGGCACTCCTCGCAGTTGTCGCCCCATCCCTTGCCGACGCGGCTGCAGCAGCAGATCTGCTGGGTGATGCGGTGCGAGAGGGGGAAGGTGCACACGCCTCCGGCTGCCGAGCGGTAACACAGCCCCTGCTCCATTGACACTGCTTTGTCCGCTGAAACACAACAGCCGTGTCAGCGCAGAGCTGCCCTCAGCTCTCCAAAGAGAGAGTGGGGATGCTCAGCTCTCCCCCTTGGCTCTTTCTCTGCCTGTGCCTCCCAGCCTGCCTGAGGGCTGCCCTGTCTTCTCTTCAGAACACCCCCTTGGCCATCAACCATTGCGTCTTTCCTCCAAAAGTGTCATCCCCAAGAAAATCCATCTCATGTGGGAGTTCTCTCATCTCAGGGGGCTGTGTCCTCTGCTGCCACACCACATGCACATTCCCTTCAGCCTCTGCAGGGACCATGCAATGTCCATGGAGAATGATAATGCACGATTGAGACCCATTCTGCACACAAGTGCAGAACAACCCAACTCGAGTACACTCAAAGGAGATGTGAAGCACACTGTAGCTTCTACTCAGCCATGGGGTCCTGCTCAGGTGCCTCCCCAGACTGAGGGGTTCCTTGCCGCACTTACAGATGCAGTGGCTACGGGATGGGTCTAGCATGCTTCCAGGCTTGCAGGTACAACGAAAGCTGCCACGGGTGTTCACACACTCGGCATCTTTGCAGAGGCCCTGCATCAAGCACTCATTGATATCTGTGGAGAGAAGAGAACCTTGTGAAATGTAAAGAAGCTGAGGGTGAACTAAATTCCCTACCCAGTGCCTCTCATTCAGTTGCTGTGAACCAAAGGGGTCTCAGCTGGGCTGTGTCCGAGGCAGCCTCTATACCAAGCAGTACAGTGAGGACCTCTGTGGTGACAGTAGTCCTACATCTGCAAAGTTTCCTTGCTGCAGCTGCAGGATGGCTTGTGGATGACTTCTCTGCTTTTTGGTCCTTGTGGAAAATAGATGTGGCCCCTACAGTGAGCCACTCTGTCAGGGCCATTATTATCATTGTTGTTTGCAAGCCAGGAATGGTGAGTCCTGTCCTTTCTCCCTATTCCTGGGACTGCTTACATAGAGTTATCATCCACGGAGGATCCATGTTGAGAAACTCAGTGTCAGTATACAGGGAGGGCATTGACAGGTCCCATCCAGAGGCAGAGGGGTGGTGGGGCAAGCTGTGGCTCACTGCACTTTCTTCTAAGAACAGGGTGAGCAAGTGGGAAGTCACCACATTCAAGCCCTGCCTCAAGTTCTGCCTCTGCCCCTGACTCAGCACTCATGCGACACAGTCTTTGGGAAGGAAGCTGGTTTTATCCTAGGGAAACACCATTGGGCTCATCCATTTGGCCTGCAGTAAAGGCTTTCCTACAGCACCATGTAAGAATGTAAGAGCTAAGCCAGAGAAAACAGGGATTGGCAAAAGTGCATTAAGGAGAGCTGAGGGCAGTTTTCAGATGGAGAGTAAGGAGGAAGGTGTCTTCATGAAATAATGTAGTTTTCTATCTTCAGTAAAGAGCTTGGCCCAGAATGCTGATGAAATGTGCTGAGTCAGGAGGCACAAGCAGTATAGGAAGACCTGGATGAGACACAGAGCAGCAGGACTGGGAGCAACCTCAGCACCACCCTGAGACAATCCACAGGAACATACACTGCAAGCTAAGAGGTAGAAGCTATCAGTGAGAGGATTCTAGGTTCACTCTGCTCACAGGACAGTTTTGAGTTCAAGACCAGGCAATGCCAATGTGGTGCTAGGCCAAAGACACAGGGCTGTGCCAGTGCCAGGGTTCATGGCCTTGGTGAGACCTCAAGTGCCCTCAGACCACCCAGTGGTGCTCCAGGAACTGTTTCAAGATGGATGGGGTCAAATACTCAGGAACAGCTTTCCCAGCATTACCTCATTCCTCAGAGCCAAAGCACTACTGCTTAGTGGAGGGGGTTGTCTTGTGAGACCAACAACCAGCAATGACAGCTGAAGTTCAGACTTAATGACCTAGAGGTCCTCCCCAGTTCTATGCTCTTAAACTCCTTCATTCATCCCACCAATTGCTCCATACACAGTTGAGACATATAAGGGCCATGAAGACTAGGCCAGAAGTTGTCAATCACAGGTACCAATGCTACAGGGATCTGTAGAAGGCCAGGGAGGAGTAGGATTTGGCTGCACAATTTAGTGTTTCCTGCTCTGTACCAAGCACAGGACAGAGTTCTCGAGAACAACCAGTGACCAGCCCCAAATATGCTGGGAACCCCACTCAGAAAAGACATTAGGGCTCTCGGGAGGAGTCCTGTGGCTCACCTCTGTCACTCCATAGCATAGTCAGAGTGTTATGTTGTTCTGACAGACCAACTGGACAAAGTGTTTGACTCCATATGAACAAAGAGATTAGTAATGACATCACAAAACAAAAGAGCACCAAGGGCTAGGCTTTAAATGCTTAGTTTAAAACAGGGCCATGTCCTGGCCTCATCCCAACCCCCTCTATTCTGCTGTCAGCCACAGTAGAAGTCCCCACTGGGAATAGAAGCAGGCAGGTACACTCAGAGATACACACTCCTACCCCCTGCAGCATGCCAAGGTAGGGGTAGCCCACAAGAAGAGGCCTCAGGGGCCACAAACTGAGATCCATATGTTGCTTCAGCTGCTTTTTCCCACCCCACACAAGTGCTCATGCCAGTGCTGCTCAGAAACAGCCACACTGAGTCAGGCAGCCTGTGGGAGAAAGGTGCAGACTGGTTTACCCCAGCGTTAGGTCAGCAGAAAGGACTCAGGTCAGCAACAGACACCAAACACACGTATTATCCCCTAGGACTTATGGACACCGATGTGCCAGTGTGTGTCATGTGTGGTGACTGCTCTGCAATGCACACCTCCCTATCCCTGAGCCTCTAACACCTCTTTTCCTCATGTCTAGCAACCAAATTATCTCCTCCAGTGCTGTCCTTCCTGCTACTCCCAGTAGCACTGGGAGGATCCCTGGATGGGTCTGACAGGCACTCTCAACTCAGACTCCTTGCATCTTGTTCTGCTCCATAGGACACAGCAAGGAAAGGAGATCCTGCAAAGGTGAACCATTTCCTCCCCTGCTGGATGGCACTAGAGACAATCCTTTCTGTCCACACTGAACAGAGGGAAGTGGGCTTCTGCTAGGGTCCTCCTCCAGTCATAGTTCTTCAACAGTAGCCTGCAAAGCCAGGTAGTCTCCCCTCCTACCTGGGCTGGGAAGAGAAGGTCCCATGTAGCCTCTCCTACATCTGTCCACCAAATTGCTCACTCTGGGCCCTGAAGTGAGGTGCTAAGGCTTCCTGACACACACTGTGCTGCAACAGTAGAGATGGGAATAGCACCTTGAAGCAGTAGCATCTGAAGAACAGAACTTCTCCAGTCCAGTTTACAAAGGAGCATCAGAGGCACAAATCTTGGTTCACGCTTTTTCCTGTGCAAAAACATCTTCCTAGCCAAATCCACACTGTCATCTCCCTCTATTCCTCCCTGATCCACAGGGAAGAGAAATCCAGAGCAGGCACAGATCTCTGCTTTCTGATATGAGTCCCTCCAGCTGCTTTGTTCCTCCAACTTGTATTTGATGTCTCTGGGTAGCTCCTCATAATCACAGCACTGTCTGTGGCCACATAAGGGATGAGATCTGAGCATCAAGCTGAATAGTTGTTGTGTTGTTAAAAGTTCTCCCTCAGGACAATGTGGGAAGGTTGAATCATTAATTAACTAAGCATGGTGGAAAGTCCCAGCTAAAAGAGATGAGTCATTGGATTGCCAGCCCTGGGTCTGCTGCCTGCTGCATCTGTGAGATGACACCTCTCAGCTTATCAGGGATCACAAGAAGGGAACAATAAAATTCCTCTTTAGTCAGAGCACAGAAAAACATAAGCAGTGTAGGTCCAAGAAGTGCCAAATAAACATGAACTGGAGAGAAAAGGGGAGACATGGTACCTTCCTCATATGGAACTGAGGGACCATGGAAGTAAGAAAAGGTTCAATCCCAGTAGCATGGAGCAGGCAGAGGAGCCTAGCAGCATGAACAAGTGACACAGTCAGAACAGAAGGCATCTCTTTTTTGGCACTCTCCTACTTCTTAATGAACAAGCTGATAACCTTCACAAATATTTGTAGGCAACAAAATTTCTGTTGCTTCAGAGTAAGTTTTTGCACTCACACTTAAGAGCATAAACACAGGTCCTTACTGGATCTGTAGGACTTAACTAGGGGACTTTACTTGTTCTGGCCCAGCTGTGTCTCACTGTGCTTGTCAGCTGAGTCATGTAGTTATTCTTGATGAAAACATGGAGATTTTTATGTCACATTCTCCGCAGAGCGATACCAGGGATTTAGATAAATGTATTTTGTGTAGATAGTTTCAACTCTGACAATGGATGTGAGAAGGAGACAGATGAAAGCAGCATCCTTACCTTGGCAGTGGCTCTGGTTCAGCCTTTTGTATCCTTGGGGACACTCCACCTGTCCATTCTCAATCACAGGGTGTGCTGGAAAAAAAAAGAAAACTGTGTGGGACACTGGCAGTAGAGCAGCCACCAGTGTCCTCCCTTCTCTGCCTTCCTTCCAGAGGGGAAAGGAGATCCCTAGCCTTGGGTGGGCTTCTCATGACTCCCAGGTCAGAGGGAAAGGTAAGAGCAGACACATTATCCATGCAATGTCTTCTGCTTCTGGGCAAGTGCCAAACTGCAAAAGTGACCCAGAGGTGCTGCCTGTGCCTCATTTCGATCACTGTGTCACTTTGTCTCCTTCTAGGTCAGTTTGGATAGCCAGGTGGCACATGACAAGGGGGATCAGAGTGAAAGGAATGGCTGTGGTCCTTGACAAGCTGATGAAATAACACTTCAGGCCCTGTTTATTACATTTCTTTTAATACTGCATGTGATTTCCTGCCCCAATCCCTCTCATCAAAGAAAAATTCAGATTTCTGCTTAAAATAGTTTTGTGGGTTTCAAAATGTTCTATAACACGCACAATTAAACCTCTCCAAAATTTTTAAAGGCAAGTAAAATGTGGTCCATAAATTCCTAGGAAGTCAAATTTAGGCACTGAATTTTGGAGGAAGGAAGAGCAAATCTGAGTGGATGAGTTGGGAAGGGAGTAAGCATGGGTTGGGGTAGGAAGAAAGGTACTTTGTCTAAGGTTTGGATTTTCCCAGGGTGGGGTTTCTTCTTAATTTTCTGGATCTTTTGCTTGGGAAGGAGTGCATGCAACAGCTAAGTAACTGCCCAGCCATATTCCAACAACTCTTAATTTCTCCTGCCAGGCATTAGTAGTTCACTCCTTGCCCTCCATGGCAATAGTCATACTGAGGGTCTGGCAGATTCCTTACACATTGCAGCTTTCAAGAACCAGGGACAAATTGAGGCCATCCTTACAGCAGGAGAAGCTTGGCTAGAGCCTACAAAGTACAAGACCACAAATAAAGCCTGACAAGTTTAAGAACACACTCTGGGGACAGAGAGCAGGCATGTCCATAACTCTTTGTCCTGAACACTTGAACTCCATAAAGCAATTTAAGGCCATTCTAGGACAGTTCTTGAAAGGCAAAAGTTAGAGACCAGCCTCCTAAGATAAAGGTGCTTAGGAAATAAAAGACAAGAGAATACATCATTACCAGCAGGTACCAGGAAGAAGAATAGAAAACCTGGTTTTCTCAGTTATATTAAATGAAGCTACAAGGTTTTCCATGTGTATATTGATCCTCAGCAGCTGAGTGAATGACAAAGACAAAAATACCTATTTATCCCCTTCAACAGTTTAGTCACGAATTGTAGGCAGCAGGTGCTAACAAAAATATGGATGTTGGGACGAGGGAGCTCCTGATACTGAGAATCCCTGGATACCTTTCCAACCTTCTGGGAAGGTAAAAAAACCTCTGGCTTATGGGCTCCAGGCTCAATATCCCAGTGGGATTTCAGGTCCTCCCACACCATAGCTTGTGGGCTCGGGGCTGCCGACAGGCATTAACTGTGCTTGGAAGCATCTCTCATCCTCAGCACAATGTGATAACAGACACTCAAATGAAGCACCATTGTTATGTGCAAGGCCTCTGAGCGGAAGCCAAGCGTGCTGGAGATCAAAGAGTGACGACGTGTCAGAGCCACACTCCCCCTCTGAAAAGCCTTTGCAGAGAAACAGATTCTGCAGCATCCCTCCAACAGATGCTGTGGGGGAGAGGGCAAGGCAGAAAATGCCAGTGATGGGCAGATGAGTTGCAGGTCTGTGCCACCTTAGCACTTATAAAACTCCAGTTTGAAGAAACCTCACTACTTCAGCAAAGCTGAAGCTACGGACAGATGTTTTAATTCTGCAAAGAAACCCATGTTCCTTGGAAAGAATAATTGTATTGTAATGTGAGCAGATCTCTCTGTACCAAGGGGGGAACCAAGAGAGTTTTGAAGTATTGGATGGAGGTTGCTTGCTTTCTGCCAGGACCTGTCCACAAGGGAAGACAGTGTGTGGCTGCAGGAGGATATAAGCTATTAACTGTCAGCTTTGTGCTTGGTTTCTTGAGTAGAGGACTATTTCCTTCCACAAGCTCAGATGTTGCTGAACAACAGAGATGGCCAAAGCCTCCTGGAAAAAAACAGCCTAGGACACCTAGGTTTCCGCAAAGAGGATCAGCATCCAGCCTTCTCTCATGCAGCTGGTAGGAGGTTATTCCTCTGGAATCCAACAAAAGGAAAAAGCTAAACTGACGATCGGAGAGGTCAGAAATCTTCACATCCAGAGCTGAAGAGGCCCCAGTCTCCGGTGTCTGTCTGTCTACACTCTCTCCATCCCTGAGGCTAGGGATGGAGCAGCTGAGTTGCATCTGTCAGGCAGACAGATTTCAGGCTTGCTGAGGGCATGGAGCTCCGGTTCCTGATTCAAGAGCGTGATTGCCTCATGGGAACTTCAGCCCTGAGGACACTGTGCCAAACCAATGTGGTCACCAGGTAGCTGCTCATTAGGAGTCCCTCCTGGCTCTTCTCATTGCTTCCTCTAGCTCTCTGCAAGCTCTGCAGGCATGGGCATCCCTGTCAGGGCTGGGCTCATACACAGGAGCATGCATGCAGTAAGTTCACAGGCTCAGAAAAGAGGCAAGTGTGAAGCAGCCCCAGCCCAGGACACCCACCAACATCTTTGTGCCCAGCCAGAAAAATACTCAAGTAGATCATAATATGAAAGGAAATGAATACACAGAAATTGGGCAGAGGGATTTTGTCGCCTAGCAGGATGATCTTTAAGCAATTAGGCTAATTTTTCATCACTTTCTAGGAGAAGAGATTTTACCAAACAGCCCTGGCTCCCCAGACACTGTCTAGAGAAGCTCAGACACTGGTGAAGTGGAAAACTTCTCCTAGTGGTGGTAGCCACAAGGATGTGAAGTGAGACAATGTTTGTTGGATGAGACATTACATTACATTAGTCCATACAATATCACTCTGTTAAAAGGGGAAGAAGTGAGCCTGTGGTCAGATGAGAAGTGAGAAAATGCTCATTTCCTGAAAGCTAGCCCATTTATTTTTACTCTTTCCATCTACCATACTAAAGACATCAACTCACTGGGAAACCTTGAAGGTAGCTATGGTGCCTATGCTCATCCTAGCTTTTCCAGCACATGGGAGGTGAAAGGAGCCAGAGTGAATGGTCTCATAACAACTGGAGAAACAGGGGTGGTGGATTCAGTCAAGCCTCAGCCTGGTTTAGTGCGAAGGAGAGGAGCAGCCTCCACTGCAGAGAGGACCTGAGCTGCTGAGCTCCCTGGCAGAAAAGCAGACCATCTTGGACCCCAAAGCAGCCTCCAGAGATGTATTTGAGTGCCACACCAAGAAGTAGGCTGTGGCTGTGGGGATTGGCTGAGTTCTAAGGCCAAATGGACACAAGGGAAAGAGGCAAATCCTTCTGTCCAAGTCTGTCATGACTGCTCTCCTCTGGATGATCTGTTGTAAAGAGGCTCCAGCCATTCTTTCTTCAACGCCCCTGCAAGGGTTATGGTAGTAGTAGTGGAGAGAGCATCCATCAGTGCTACATGTGCGATACAAAACTATGTCCCTGGCTCTATTCATGATCAGTAAAGATCTTGAAGGGGAAAAAGAAGCCTGAAGGAAAGACTGATAATTCCTTTTTGCTATTTGGGGTTTCAACAGACAGATCCTCATTCTGTCCCAAGGTGTTTTCCAACTCCAACAAGATACCTTGTACCTAAAAATCCCCAGTTTTGTAACACTGCTGCTTCGTGCTGCTACGACAATGCTGTATGTGAATGATGAGCAAAACAAGCACTACGCAGAACAAAGCAGTCCTGAAAATGCTGTGCTTTCCCAGGTTAAGCATCACTTTCTGTGGTACTGGCACAGTCTTGCAGCTTCTTTGCCCACCTCCAGCCTTTCCTTACTGTTCCACACAGATTCCCTGTGGCACATAGTAACAGTGGTCTCCGTAGCCTCCTTCCCATATACCCAGTAATTTTTTTTCCTATATCCTACCCCATCTGTTCACAGGAGCAGGCCAGGGTTTGATTTTCAAGGGGCTTCCTGTGGCTGTTTCACTGCCTGCAGGCACAGCCAGGGGAGGTGAGGCTTGCAGAGCCACTTGGCGTTCCTGACCATGACGGCTCCATGGGTGAGCTGCCACCCCTCTCACTGTGGGAGGTCTGTTAGGGGAGTGCTGCAGATGCCAAGCCAGACATTACAGGATCCAACTTTCCATTGAAATTCAGACTTTTCTCTAGGACAAAAAACTTGAAAAAACACGTGGAGTGGGAATAAAAACAAAACAATAGCCTTCAAAGTCTTGTTTCTTAATGCAGTTAAAACCATAGGAGGAGAGAAAGCAGTCCAGGAGGATCTGCAGTGAGCACAATGAGTGGGTGCACAGCCCAGCCCATGCTCAGGCTGACTGTAGCCAGAAGTAAGGCACAGGGGGCACTGAAAAATCAGGACCTGGAAAATGCAGGTTTTACTTTCCAGGTTCTGTTTGCCCCGACCTTTCTGTTACAGCTTTTCAGTGTGTCCTCCATTGCTTTCTCCAGGAGTAGACCCAGGAGGGTCATTGAATATGTCCACCTGATTTATCCTATTTTGCAACGCAACACATTTCATCCACCAAATTCTGGCCAGAGCTGAAGGACTGCAGGCACATAGCAGCATGCAGATGTCCTGCCACCCTGCAGGGTCCTGCCTCTGGCTCATCTCTTTCTTTCATGGATCAGGCAACAACCAGCCTTTGCTCCAACAGCTCATGGAGCAAGCTCTTGGCTCTCCCCCTTCTCCCAGGGCTGTCTCTGACATATCATGGGGGTGCTGTCTTTAGTTCTTACTTTCATGAGCAATAGCAGCTCCCAGGAACTTCTTCTATAGCCTGCTGGAACACCCATCTCTGCACCCATTTCTCTGAACAATGTACAGCCCCCAAGCAGCTAATCACACAGCCTGAGCGTGGCCTAAGGAAACATCTCAGACTAAAGTAACACTCACTACAGAGACTTCTGGCCAGGTCAGCCCTTAATTCTGAGCTCAGCTTTTAACATGGTCTCATTAGGATGCAGACAAAGCATTTGAGTGCCTTGGCTTTTCTGATGCTGAGCAAAACATAAAAAATAGGGAGAATTGGTCATGGTAAGTTTGCTCGGACAGATGCCTGCCTCCTATTCTTCTTCTCTGATGTCTCTCCGCACACAAACACGTACCAAACATGAAAGCTGCAGACGATGGAGACATCCGGACATATCCAGACTCTACTAACAATCAGTGTCTCGGGCAGACAGTCAATCCAAACAAGTTCCCCATTTGTCTAGCTCTTGCCTGGCTGCACTTCTGTACGTTTGTAAGTGTTTACACTTAACTAGCTTCTGCCATTTCTGTCTCTAGTTGTTGGAATTAAATTCCCAGTGCTGTCAAGCAAGTCTGCTCTGGTGCATGCTTCTCCGGGTAACATGAGAGCAAGGAGTTCTCTCTGAAGATCACAGTGCTAAGAAGAAAGCTGGAAACATACACTGGACATGTTATCTCTGTGCACGAGACACCAGATCACTGAACTACAGCCCAGTGACTTAGAGAGAGCACAACACAGGCCAGCAAGACCAGAAGGCAGAAGGAATGTGAATGTGGGATGTGGTCTACAGGCAGGAAGTACACGGAACAATGCCTTCACACTGGCATGGAACTGGAAACGCTGGCAGACAAGGCACAAGGCAATGAGAGGTCACAGTGCTTGGCAGCTCTGTTAAAGAAGTAAGGTCACTGAGAAAGAACTGTTTCCCTGACTCCACTCTGGGGTCAGTTATCTTGTGTAGGAAGATAACATGCCAGAGAAAGGCATGCCATCCACCTGGGCTTCTCACTGCACAACACCTGGGCTCTCTTAGGATGCCTCCATCATGTGCCTGCATTACAGCTCCTTGCACCAGAGCTGGCCAAAGCAGGAAGATATCTGCATACCATTGAACAGGATGAAAATGGCTCCTTCAGCTAGCCTGAATTCCTGCCAAAATCACAAGAGCCATTCAGTCTCCAAGGAGGAACTCTATCATCCAAAGCTAGAAGGAATTTATTGTGGCACAGAAATACAAAAGACCCACATGCATACATTTTTCGTATCTCCCCGGAACTGGTCTGAAACCAAAGCCAGACAAGCAACTGTCCACTCAGTGAAGACCATCAGTGACAATTTGCCTTGAGCTGCTCCTGGAACACGGAGCATGTGTTTAGCTGTGAGCTGCGGAGCCTGCTGGTAGCTAGGAGTCATTTCTTAAGTGCATTTGCTCTACTGGTTGGCTGACTGCAAGGAGCACATGGGGGTATTTTGTGTCTGTTTTCACATCTTAGAAGCCTGTGATTAGACAGATTTTGAAGCTCTAAGTCCAGCAGAGCAAATGACTGCTGCAGCTCTGGCCACATTCTCTGCAATCATCTTGCATCCTGGCATGGAGGAGAAGCGAGGTGCAGAGTTTTTGCAGCAATCTGCAGGCTAACTGAAGAATTAAGCAGCCCTGTGCTTTCTAATGGAGGGATCACAGAGAGACAGGTGAGAAACAGGGAGACTGCTGTGGGATGGGGAAGAGAAAGCCATTATTGGGGTTGTGAAGGTCAAGGACAAAGAAGAAGGGGCTGAGGCCTGTGTGGGGCATTTCCTTGTCTGTACTGAACCTGCAGATCCCAGGGTCACTCCCATACCACATATGCCCAATATTTTTGGGGCTGGCACATAGGTGAGGGTAGGTAAGCAGCAGCATGGCCAAGGCCACAGCACAGCCGTGCAGCTTGGGAAGATGACAGCAATCAGAGCTCCCAAGATCTGTCTGGGTTCCAGCATGCTGACAACCTCGTCTGTGATTGCAAGGAATTTGGCTCCAGTCAGCCCTACCCCTGGCTGAGGAGGAATCGAATTGAGGATAATGAGACACAAATTCAGCTCTTGGGAAAGTGTGTGTAAGCAAGCAGGAAAAACTCCGAGCAGAGCTAGAAGTCACCAACACCACACTTGCTTGCAAAACCTGCCACTTTGGATACCTACACTCTATTTAGGAGTCCAAAGTCTCCTGAACCATGGGGTCTGTTTTCTGTAGTTCTTTGATCCAGTGAAGGGATGTGATTGAACAGGCAGGCAGCAATGAAAGGGAGCAGGCAGGCAGACAGGCAGGGAAGAGGTGAGCGGCTCCCTGCCCACATTCCACGAGTGTCTACACCTTGCCCTGCACCACACCCAGTCAGCACTGGATGCTGGAAGCATTGTGCCCACGGGACTGCCTCCTCTCCAGCCAGGAGTCCTCCTGCATGGCATCTCCACCACAACACAGAATGGGACTGTGGTGTAAGGGGCCATGCTCATCATGAAGCACCCTGAGCAGAGAAGATGAGGAATCCCCATCTCCTGCTAGATCAGTCTGTCCAGCTCCCAAGTGCAGCAGAAACAGAGCTGGACGCCCGTGCCCCTGGAACGGACCCCGGGAGTGCTCCTGCCAATTGTTTGATGTAGTGTTATTTCCAGAGCCCCTGCCAAACCCGTGCTGGGCCCAGAGCAAGCTCGTAACTATATAGGGCCAAGTCTGCAGCCTCCTCCTCCAACCTAGAACTGCACCTCCTAAACCCATGGCTGCTTTTTTCCTGTTTCTCCCTCTGAATGGGGCTAGCTTGCTGGGAACCATTGGCCACATGAGCCTTGGACCAGCACCCAATCCAGAGCACTGTTCCCTGGCGGGCTGGGGCAGCAGCTGGCATGACCCTGCACTCACCTGGGACATGCTGCACATCCCTGAGGACCTTGGGCCAAGGAGAGCCATGCATGACGACTCGCAGCTCTGCTCCCTGCCTTGGCTATACAACCAGCCAAATCACTTTTGCTCATTGAGGATGCAGGCTGACCCAGCTCCTGGCCAGCAGCAGTACTCACCTGGCCGGGGGGGACAGGCCAGGCACTGGTCCATGCCCCAAAAGAGCCCCACACTGCCACAGCAATCCTCCAGCTTGGTTAGCCCTGGTAGGGGGTTGGTGCACTGCAGAGAGAGAACAGATCAGGCTTCTGTGGGATGCAGAGGGATCATGTGCCCAGTTGGTAGGGCAGCAGCAGATCCAGCACAGGGAACAACTGTCTGGGGTCAGAGGCTGCCATGGCCCTCTTGGCACAGCTCCCCACTGGAACACAGCAGGAGCAGGGATGTGGAGTAAGACAGTAAAAAGTTGTGCACACAGAGCCTCCCTCAACTGCACCCTTCAAAGGGGAAGGGGCCATCAATGAGCAGAAATGAACCAGAGATGATACCACCTGGCAAAGCCCCAGAGTCAGCCCCTTGCCTGGCTGATTAGCCTGTGAAATGGGTGCACCACTCCAGCCCGGCGGGGAGCTGCTGAATGAGTCTCTCTCTTTCCCCCCACTCCCGGCAAGGCCCTCTGGATTACAGGCTTCCCCATCAGAGCGGAGCCGCTGGGCCCACAGGCTGGAGCTGGCCCCGGTCCAGGCACGCGTGGCCGCCTGCCCAGCGCTCACATACCGATCAGCTCGGCTGGGGCTGAGCAGGGAGAGGCAGGCATCCCCGCCCAGCCCTCACCCTCTCCCAGGCACGGCGCAGTCCAGCTGGGCGAGGTGTGAGCATAGCAAGGGTACCCCCTGCCGCCCCTAGAGCATCTCTCACAGCCTCTCCAGGCATCCATGAGCATCTCTGTTCATCGTCATCCTCTGCTCATATGGTCGCAGCACTGCCATCTCCCCACAGAGAAGCAGGGCTTTTGCAGCCCCAGGTTCTGATCTCCTCTATGTTTGCACTAGAGAGTGGCTATTTCCTGCTAGAAATGACTTGGATAGGATGGGAGCTGGGAGCAGCCCCCCCGAAAAGGCTGGGGAGCAGTGGGGATGGGGCTGAGTCCCAGACTGCCAGGCTGGGGGTTTCTCTGAGCATGAACTGCTCTGGGGGAGCTCACAGGTGTTCCTGTGGGTGCCAAAAACCTCCAATGCTTTTCCAGTGACACAAGAAAAACATATGGGGAAAGACAAAATAAGAAATTACGATGACTGTGGGACAGGGGTGAGAAAGTCCCTCACGTGCATTTGCTTCCCAAGCCCCAGTCGAGCTCTCCAGGAAGGCATCGTTCCATGGAAATCAGACTTCCATTTATCGTCTGACAGGGAAAGGAATTTTCCTATGTTTTATACGTTTCCTACAATAATCGCAGAGCGTGGCTGTAAATGTTGCTATAAATAGGGCACCCTTTTAAAACCAGACTGTATGTGAAAGCCATCAAGTCTGGCTGTGCTGCCCCAGGGCACAGCCTGGTCAGGGCAAGGCAGTGAGATCTCTCTGTTGGATCAAAGCAAGGAATTTTTTCTTCCCAGGTAGTAACACATTGCTGCCCATGGCACCTGCAGGATGCCCATGCTGACGCTGAACAGCTTCACAGAATAAAGCCCTACACCCTGAAAGCCAATGCTCCCCTACCCCAGAACAAGAAATACACCAACACTTGAAGATGACCTCTTACCTGTCCATGGAGAGCCTCCCGAAAGCACCTCCCCAGCAGCCCCGGAGCTCTCTGCTGTTGCTGCCTGCTCTCAGTGGCAATGCTGTTGCCATTCCCATGGGCATAGGTGTACCAGGGCACAGCAGCCAGCTGAGGCACCAGGACTGCCTCCACACTGTTTTCCTCTGACGCCTCTGCATCACCCCGTACCCTGGCCACCTGGTGAATTTGCACGATGGCTTCTGGAGGGTGGTTGATGTGGACATTCACCAGAGAAGGGTTCAGGGAAGCTGGAAGATGAGTTTACACCATATTTGTGACAATCTGGCAACAATTTGACACCCAAAGAGTATCATCATGGATAAAGTCACTTGGGAAGAGAGGTAGACTGAGCCCACCAGGAAATCCAGAGGAAGACCGCATCTAAGAGAAAATACTTCTCTGGCCTAAAAAGAGGACAAAACCTCCACAAGACACTAGAGAAACCCCCGTGGTCTGAAACAGCAAGCATAAGGAGGTAGTGGACTCCTCAATCCTGTTAAAAAATATCTGAGGAGCACACAAGTAGGAATAAAATGTGGGGTCTGGAGCCACTGGCCGTGCTCACCCAGCTGGTTGGACAAGGGCAGGGTATATGTGGAGTGCCTCATGGAGCTTCCAGCTGGGGTCTTTGGGGCTCTTCCTCCTTGCTTCTTTTCCAAAGAGGGAGCTGGCAGGTGGCAAAACTTCCCTGTGGAGTTGGAAGGGCACCAGCATTCATCCCGGCCCACGCATCGCCCTCCATTCAGGCAGGGGATCTGACAGAAGTCTGCAAGGCAAAGAGAGGTCTGCTTAGAGAAGGAACTGAGACACTGGCTCTAGCCAAGGGCAGCTGGAGCAGCTGCATCTGAACAGCACTAACCCCATGATATCCCAAGGACCAGCTGGAGCAGTGGGCTGGAGTCAGCCCTTGCAGCCTGGAGGCAGGCTCAGGTCCCTGCTGGGCAATACTATCTTCCCCAAGCTCTGCTCACAACTGGAGTCATGGCTTGAAGAAAATGAACCCTCCCTTGGGCTCTGGGGCCACAGCCAGGCTGGGGCACCCATGTCCTGGGGGGCTGCCAAGATGGTGTTGCAGACACAGCAGGATCTCTTGGAGTGGTTTAGGAGCTATGGCAGCCATGTGTAGCCAAGTCTGCCCAGTTTTTTCACTTCTGCATCTCCCCCTCCCCACTTGGCAGGATTTTTACTCCTAGCCCAGAAGGGAACTCAGCAGGATGGAAGAGGCAGACAGAGAGAACAGGCAGAGAGCCACATCCTCAGAGCCTGTCTCACATCCAACCCTGGCCCTGCCAGCAGTTCATGTGGGAGAAGTGTGGAGTGGGACAAAAGAATCAGGAGCAATTCATCTGCACAGGCTCAGAAAAAGCATTCACAGATGAAACCGAAGTCATGTCCTTTCTGACCTCATCAGATGCTTGGAGCAACTCAGAGCATCTCAATGTGAACTACACTCAAGCAATGCATGGGATTCCTTGACAGATTATCCTGACTCATTTCAGTGTGAGATGAGACACTGCTGTTCCACATTCCTGGATGGCTTGTCAGGTTCATCCCAGGGGATGAACACCCACCCTGTTTCAAGTTCATTGGCTCAAGTCCAGCACCCGGTTTAGGGGGGAGGAGACACATTTTTTAACTGGGACCTAGGCAGAAATTGCTGTGAACACAATCTCCCATCAGTGTCCACAACAGCAAGACTTTTCATTCTCTCAGTGTTAGAAGAATTTGAGAGATACGGAGGCACTCAGAGGGCAAGTCCCAACAAGTCCAGCATGTTGCTCCCACCAGCTGGCTCCAAGACAATGTGACCAACCCACAGCTGGATATCCCAGTGACTTGATGGGCAA
The DNA here is from genome assembly GCA_009812075.1 of Sialia sialis. NCBI lineage: Eukaryota > Metazoa > Chordata > Aves > Passeriformes > Turdidae > Sialia > Sialia sialis. The sequence continues at coordinate 8,165,186 of VRYO01001269.1, read as the reverse complement.
TCCCAATGGCTCTGAAAGGTGAGCAGTGGTTTCAGCAGGCCCTGTTTATAAGAACAGTTTGCAACCTGCAGCCAGCTCTCCTGGCTGCCATGTGAGTGAAAGGAGAGAACAGGAGGAAATTAGGTGATGAAAGTCAGCCCCAAGACTGAATGCCAATTAAAGCAGTGAGCTGGCTCTGAGAATAAGGGGGTGGTGAGGCTTGGCTGCAGGCCTGACTCGAACACATACATCCCCTCTACCCGGGGTGAGATGGAAACAGAATCTGCTTGCCCAAGAAAGAGAGCAATGAGGCAAAGTCTGTCTTCAACCCCAGAGAGAGAGTAAGCCCCAAAGATCCCAGAAGACATCTTCCAAGGCACTGAGAGAAGCCGTAGCTTCCCTTCCCTATAGCAACCCAAGCCCTTAGCCTATAGAGTCAGGAAAAGCAGGAAGAGTAGAGTGGGGAAACAGGCAAAAAAGTAGGTGCAGGACACAGGGGTGCTCACAGATGCGGAAGCCAGATTTGGGATCGTGGTCATGCCCCCCTTGGCTATAGAGAGTGGTGGTGTCTCCTTTCTCGCAGCTGTTGTAGCAGCGCCCATTCTGGCATGTCTGTTTGCAGATGGTGGGTGTGAAGACAATTTTTATCTTCCTAATCTTCTCTGTCAGGTTGGCCCCTATAAAAGAAAAAGAGTGCTAAGTGGAAACAGCATGTCCAGGCCAGGGGAGCTGTTATTCACAGCTCACCTCCAAAGCATTCCCCGTGCAAAGAGGGGTCCCTCCCCAAGCTGGTGGAGTCACCAACCCTGGAGGTGTTTAAGAAAAGACAGGATGTGGCACTTAGTGCCATGGCCTAGCTGACAAGGTGGTGTTATGTCATTGATTTGACTTAATGATCTTAAAGATCTTTTCCAACCTAGCTGACTCTGCAATTCTGTGATTCTGTCTCTCCTTTTGCCCTTTGCTCACTCCAGCCTGTTTTCTGGTCCAGCAGCTGTAAGTCTGTCAACACATGAACAATGGCAAGCAGCATACTCTGCCTGCCCAGTTGAGGTGGCATAACATGCACTAACTTCATCACAAAGAGAGGTTTTCCACTTTAAGCAATATTCTTTCCCCAGCTACATCAATACTCAGAAGACTGGCTGCTCTTAAACTACTGGAAGTCTTCGCACATGAACACACTGGCATCCAGAAGAGGCAGCATCAGGTCTTAAGAAAACCACTGTCTCCCTACAGGTGTCCCCTGACCTCCTGCAGCTATCTGCGGTCGTCTTCTGGTCCCTCATCATCCTCCCATATGTTGGGAAATCACACTCAGAGCTCTTTGGGACTTGTAAAAAATGGTCAACAAACAGAACTATTGTATAACCAGCTGGCTTGACACCAGAGCCATCCATCCCATCCCAGTGGGACAGTGTTGCCCTTGCTGCACTCACCCCTCACCCTGTTTCAATGCCCACTTTCAGATTACAGCTTTAACCAGGTTCATGGCCCTACTCATAGCAGCTGAGGTGCCACATGGGGCTTCCTTGGGGAATCACAGCTTCAGGAGGGAACCAAGCTGCAGAAGACAACTGGCATCTGTCCTAGCTGGGGAAGCATTGAGGCTCAACATCTGCATGTCCCAGCAGCCTGGCCTAATCCCTGCTCATGTCAGAAGGCATCAAGGCAGCAGCCAAAGGGCAGAAATAGATGCTGGTTGCACAATCTGGTCCTGAGAGCTGCTCAGACTGAGGAGTAAGGTGGGAAACACCATTCTTACAGACTGAGGCAATTCCCTTTCAGGGTGGTGTGCTGGGGTGATGCTCAACATCGCTGAGATGCAATTGTCATATCCCCTGGCTCCTGTCTCAAGCCATCAGCATTTTGCTTCCCTGATGTGTCCTCCTCCCCTTTCTTTGCCAAGCCCAGCCATGCCCATGCTGACCTTCCTTTTTCATTCCACTGAGCAGCACGGTCTTTGGGAGTCCATGGTTTCTTGGGGATCCCTGGTCATAGTGTTGCCCTTTCCCATGACCCCAACAAGAAGCTCCAAAATAGTGACAACCCTGCAGGCCTTACCCTTTGTAGACAAGGTGTGCTCCTGGGAAACAGCATGTGGGCTGCTCTGCTCATGTCCATTCCCATTGGGGAGTGCATTAGAGGTGAGCTGGCCATTACTGGCTGGGTAGCGCCGGACAGTCCTTGATGACCCTGTGTGCTGAGGGGAAACAGGAGAGCCAATTCTGCTCTGAATCCTGTGGAAGAGAAAAAATGAACCAATATGCCTCACAAGTGACTACACTTACCCACAGTGCCTGTCACCGCCAAGCTGCCTGAGCTGCCACCTGGACACAGAGATTTGTCTACCTGAGCAGTATCCCCCTCCTTTCCTACTTTCAGTCATCACCATGGCACAGTTTCCCTCTAGGAACCGTGCCCCATGTCCTGAGCCTGGCAGGAGACAGTATTCACCAAGACACCCTCTCTGTACCATCACATCAGGCTGTCCTTCCACGGGGATGCTTCAGTTTCATTGAAGAACCTCTGCCTGCCTATCCTGCTCAAGGTCTGTTCCTTGACCACAGCAAACATAAGCAGTTCCAAATATGCTTGTTCTTATGGTGGAAGTTCTCTCAGGACCTGTCTTCCCAGCCCCGAACCAGCACTAAAAGCATAGTAAGACAGTCAGAGAAAAGGCCAGACCAAGCAAATACACAAAACTTGGCCCATGAGAGTCACAAGCAGGAGAGAATGACCAAGAACTCAAGCCTGTAAGAACAGTTACAACTTTCTGCACTAACTGCATTTATGGTTTTTTGGTACTCTCAAGGGACTAAGCACAGAGAAGTTATCCAGATCTCAAGGTCACACTTCATACACACTTTTATAAAGATATACAGACCACAAGGCAAAGCTCTTTGTGTTAAAGATCTTGATCTATTGCATTTGCTCCTATTTCCTTTTACTGACTGCAGCACTAAGCCTCCAAGAGGGTGCTCTGCTTTCCAGCAAAAGTATCTCACTCTCACCTGCACCACCTGCAAGGAAAAAGACTTAGTACAGCCAAGGGCCAAAATAGGTTGGCTGCCCACATGTTCCTTGGGTTTCTTTGAAAGTCCCAGCCCTAGATGCCTCTGTAACTGAACTTCAGTACTGACAATTCTTCTGCATACTCTGTCCAACACCTCTATCTCTGACAAAGTGGCTGAGGCACTGAAGTGCCCAGAGAGGTCTATCCCATTCTATGGTTTTTACCATCTTCCCAGTCACAGTCAGCAGAGGAGATGTGTTACAGTGTCTACAGGGAATGCAAATTTCTAAAGCAAACAGGACTGGATGATTCAATGAGAATTGGCTGACAGCAGATCTGCCTTGCAGACATTCCTTGGATAGCTTGGAATAACAATAAGATCTGGGGAGAAGGAAAGGGAGTTCATGCTGTGCTGGTATTCAAGAGGGTCAAGAACAACACACAAGGTAACTGTCAGCCAGTGAGTCCAAAATCAGCCCTGAACAATGGTAAAGACACACAGGTCAATTAACTGGGAACTAAACAAAAGGAATACAAAGTGACGTCAAGTCAAGGAGGTCGGTGAAGAACCACTCTTGTCAAAGGAGTCCATTTTCATAATTTGAGAGAATTAGACACCAACAAGCTGAGAGCTTATGTCATTTCAATAAAAAAATAAACAGGGCAGTACAATGTCAATCAGGCACATGCAAAGTTAATAACAAACTGGCCGTGAAACAGAACATAAAAAGTAGTTGTCACTGGGGAGGGGATCAGATGGGTTCCAGGGTGATCAGTATGATGCCTGGCACGATTTGAGAATTTTATGTGGAAATAAATATTTTTATTTCGAAATAAACATACAATCTACATTGATAATGTGTGCTGCTGACACAAAAATTTGCAATGTAGTGTATCATGATGAGAACAGAGCAATCACACAGAGCAGTCTGGATCTCTGTGGAGGGTAAATACATTCAAGCAACATGGGATTTTAATAGAGCCAAATGCAGGATTACACTTCTAGGAAGAAGGAATGCAGGCAGCAGCTGCAGATAGTTGGAGATGATCCTGGAAACCAGCAATTCTGAAAAGATTTCAGGGCTAATGACAAGCAATTAAATATGAACTGTCAGTTCAATGCCCTGACATTGGGACATTGAAACATTGCAGGAACGAGGAGGTATTTTTGCCTCCCTACACATCCTCATCACAGGAGGGCGTATACATGCTATAATATCATCCTAGCTGTGATGTAAAATATGTCACATCTTCTAAGGGATGTCAAAGATGGAGAGAACACAGGAGAAAACATGACAGAAATAATTGGGGGACTGATGGCAATGCCTTTCTGTAAGAAACCTCAAGTACTCAATCTCTTCAATTTAGGATAAAGCAGATGAAGAGGTGCTCTGATTAGAGGGCACAGGTTTCTCCACAGGAATAAAATGCCAGGTGTAAAGAGCTAACAACACTGAAAACTGAAGCCAAATGATTCCTTACTAGAAAGCATGCCTACATGCAGCAGTATAGGTGTCTACCTTCTGCAAAAACCTCAGTGTGTGCTGACCAAAATATTTCTTGTCTTGTTAAAATCAAGATCTAAACTGAGATGAGGACAGCAAATAATGTTTGCTTTTCAATAATCGGCAAGGCTAGCCAGAATAATTAAAGAGAAGTGAACCTTATTTCAGTTCTACCTCAGTCCCTTTCAGAAGCTCCCCTGAGATTCTGGTGAGTACCACCTATCCCAGATGGCCAGGGCAGCCAGGCATGACCTGCCCACACATTTCTGAGCTACTAATTCAGCCCTGCAGCCAGAACATGAACTTCTGATGCCTGTTATGTACTGCTTTGTCATCTGGTGTGCTACTGCTAATTTAGTTAGTGACAAAGGAAAAGCCATATGGAACTCTAGGGAGGCTAGGGAAGAGCTACCAAGCTTTGGAAGCTCAGGCACATTTGTTCTCTCATCTCTAGCAAGAGATCCCAAGCATAGTCCTAGGGGTGAACATGGCTGGGATTGCAAGGTCTTTTACTGCAGAGATGGAAGCACCCTGAGGAAAAGAAGTGCATTCTCCCAAACAATAGTGACTGCCTTAGTGCTCACCCTGAGTTCTGAAGAGTCACTGGGTGAAGGTGACAGGCAGCATAACACAGGGAAATATCAATTCTTCTGCTTGAAAATCCTCACATCAGGCCTACGCTTGAGAAAAGAGAGCATGCTATGTGCAAGTAGCAGAGCTTGGCTGGGCTCTATGCACTGCCTGCCTGAAGGAACTTCACCCTTTGGCTTTAGGAACATCTCTTGTCATTCCCAGGATTACCAAATTTTGTAACAAAACCCACAAAACCCCATAACAACAACATGTGAAGGGCTTTAAATAAAATAATTATTAGCACTTCAGTTCCAAAGAAGAAGGGATTATATGACCTTACTACAAGGGGCAGTGCCAACTTTACAAAGGAAAAACAGAGTAGGAACATTAGTCTATGGTTTGCAACACTTGAGGAAAAATCATTCCGCTGAGATCCCACTGGCAAAGCATTCCAGTGTGAGCTGAAGCAGGGAGGAGGAGTGGGGGGGGGGGGTCAGATTTGCTTTGAATTAGTTTGTTTATTTGGTTCTATTCTGGGCGGATGAGCACTGGGATTTGTGGACTGAGTTGAGTAATACCATTCTAGCCTGGGCTACAAAAATCAATGGCAAAAGGCATCTTTCCATCTCAATTTGTCATGCTGAGCAGCTGGCTCAAGGTCAGGGAATACAAAACAGAGTTTTCCCCCTCCAAACCTTCAGAGTCAGTCCATGTGGGCAGACAGGGACTGGCTTGCTTGAAGTGTTTCAGGAAATACACCTGAGCTCACTACAGCAGTACAGATGTGATCAGAAGCCATTAGCAATCCCTATCCATTGGATGGATCTTAATAAACACAGGGCCGCAGCTTGGCCAGTTCCTCTCTCCACAGGTCCTCTCATTGGTGTGGCTGTCCTAGGGGTGAGAGTGAGGAGGGGAAACAGATGGGGTAGCTCCAAACCAGCAGAGTGTGGAGCTTGTGTTACCACACTCCATGCCTCCAGCTGCTTGAGAAGAGACAGTTAAGAGGCAAAGGAGTTTGACACTTCAAGCACTATGTTCCAGTCACTTGAAGTCACATATTCATATTCATTCATTCGACATGGTATTACTCACTTCCACTCCTTCAGCCAGGCACATGGCCAGCACTGATCTCTGCAAAGAGGTAGTGGTCTCTTCCCTTACAGACAACTGCCTGGCAAGCAGCTGGTTTCCCTGCCCTTCATCCATCAAAGCTGCTGACAACTTTCTCTGTGTCAGGCACAGCCTGCAGGGCAAAATCAGCATGAAGACTGCTAGGACACCTCTCCTTCTGGGCTGCCCTGCAGCACCTGCCTCTGGAGCTCACAGCAGCAGTGGTCCAGGACAGAACATGGGGCAAGGAGGGAAGGCAGAGGGAGCAGCGTTCTCCTTCCAGAAGCATGGATGTGTCTGTTCCTGTTGATCTCTATCAGATGAAAGGTCACTGGCTGAGAGACCTCAGTCACCTTCATGTGGAAAAATACCTAGAGGTACTAGGTGCTTATCACAATTAAAAGATTTGGGATAGAAGGGAGCTGTGCAGACAGACTGACCCACACCTGCAGCAGTTCAAAACTATCCAATAGTGCTTTTAGCTGCCCACTTCTGAGGTGCAGTTAATGACCTGGATTCCCTATAAGCCCAAGGACATATGCTAAAAGTCGAGAGAACTGAGGGAGGTCTGGTCCCCTACATCCTAGTGCTACATATCCCTACAGGACCCAAATAACACTTGTATTTCATTCAGCAAGGGATCCCACAGAGCGCCACAGCACTTTTGTGTGTAAACATTTTATTTTCAATGAGTTTTGCTACCACTTGCACTCAGCTCTCTATTTACTTTAGTCTTAGCAGGGTAGATAAGGTACAAAAATATTGTATGCCCTGGATATCAGGGCTCTCCTGACAGTCCCAGATGAACTTACAAGCTGCCTGTTCTCTGAACAGAACAGGTGAATGATTTCTGCACTGAGCTGGCAGACTCCCAGAAGCTGCACAGACGGATAGGAAGATCTCTGTTTTCTGAATCAGTCACAGGGTTTTTTTAAAGCCTGCGATTTCAAGATTAGATACACAGAGTCACAATAACCAAATCCAAATCACTGAGACTGAGACAATACTTTTTTCCCAACCCACTGTATATAATAAGCATTTTCAAATCTCTGTTCACTTCTAATAATCATAGTTCTCTGGGTAAGCAAAAGCCAGAGGGACTACAGGTGGGCAAACTGTTCTCTTAGTGACTTAACACCAGGCATCTTCCTTGGAGCTGGAGGCAAAGATGGCAAACTCTTCAAAGCACTTCCCTCTCCCCAGCAGCAACACCTCAGTCTTTCCTGGATTTAGCTTCTATCGGCTGCTCTTCATCCAACTGTTGACTTTGGCCAGATTGCTAGTGAGCTGGGAAACGGTGGGGCTTTTTTCTATTTGTGTAAAGGAAATGCAGAGCCAAGTACCACAAGAGTATTACTGGTTTTTCATCCAGGCTGCCTCACCCTCTCCCCAGCCAAAGCCTGACAGACCACAGCAGGGTGGATGGCTTGAGGCACTGTGGAGAGAGTGAGTCCTGGCCAGTGTGGTCAGCAGGGAGGGGCACTAACCCCAGACAAGGCAAGGGCTGGAGAGATGAGGATTGGAAATTCACTCTTCCAGCTGGAAAAAAATCTTCACCACGCTGAACATCAGGGAGAGATGACAGAGACTACTGAGACCTAAGAAGCAATTCTCAGAAGGGCAACAATAGCACTGGCCAAAACAAATCTGAAGATAAGCAGCTCTCAGAGAATAAACTATCTTCCCAGGGTCCAGAAAACCCCATCCCAGGGCCCAACAAGCTCCATCTCTCCAAATATAACCAGCTTGCTGCTTGGGATGCAGTTGCTGCCTCCAGGTACGTAGAAAGGACATGAGCTGCCCACAGGGCTGGGAGCAGAGCCCCATGGAAGGGAGCCACTGCAGCTCTGGGAAGTCCACTGCAGCTACTACAGGCCTGCATGTGCATCTCCAGGATGAGTGGGCTCAGCCAGGACAGGGATTGAGTCATGCTCAGCCCCTGATAAGCTGCCAGGGCAACAGGCAGGTTCTCCCCTGGATTTTAAATGCTGAACACTATACTTGATGTCTGTCTTGTCCATCTGCCTGTCCCTCTGGCAAGATGCCCTCCCTGCTTGGGGCCACAGGGACCAAAATCAGTGATTCACTTCCCCCTTTGTAATGCTCAGCAGTTGCTAATTTTCCACTAAAGCATCACAGAAGAATGGGCAGCCTTAACACCAGCATCTGTGTCTATGCGGGAAAGAGAAGCAGCCAGCCTTGGAAAGCAGTAAATTGACTGCAAACCAGAAACTTCCCCTTTCTTGGACTCCAAATAGGTTCCTCAGTGGGCAGAAAGGATTCATGGCTCAGTTGGCAGGCCCCGGAGCACAGGAGAGGCATTGCTTAGAGAGCACTCAAGTTTATTATCAATTAGCTCACAAACACGCTGACAAGGAAGACAGCTCTGGTAAGACTCTGAGAGGAGGGGGAAAACCACACCATACAAGGCACCTGACTTCAAGCCCACCCACACTATGTCCATAAATCCTGGCTCAGTTTATTATCTCCAGGAGCAGCAGAAATACCACTGAAACCTGCCTGCTGTCTCTCCTGCTGGTGTCTTCAGCCCCAGTACATCCCATTTAAGTGAGGGAGACCCTGAAGACTGAAGCTCATGCTCCCCAGCATTTGGTGGAAGGCAAGGGAAATTCTCCTGCACAGGAGAAGCAGCTACCAGCATCCCACAGGTATATGACCTTCTTGGGAGAGCCAAGCAGAATCTATGTGCCATGAAGGCCATGAGAATGACCACTCAGCCTTTGTGCCAGATTCACAAACACCTACAGCTGGATGTCATGCAAGATGGGACACAAGACACAGGCACCTGGACCATCACAGGGGTATCAAGTCATCCAAATCTTTTCCTTCAAGACCTCTAGAGCTGCTGTTGGCAGTGTCACTGATGACACCCTGTGCCTTTGTGTGGGAGGGCACAAACAGCGCTCACAAAGTGGGGCTGCAGGGCCAGGAACATGTGTCAGGCTCCCTGCAGCACATTATACTCTGTCACAGGCACATCCAGTGCCAGAGCCATGGCAGTCCAGCACCCAGGTGCCAGCCCAGTCCCTTACCACAGCAACTAAGAAGCTCTAGCAGAGCCCACATGGCTCTTATTTTGGGCTCTCACCTGTGCCATGTTGCAGTGGTAACTCCAGCTGCCTGCTCCACTTGACGTATGTGCCAGTGGCTGGCCAAGATTTCTCTGAATCTCTCACTACAAATTGTAGCAACAGATGTGCAAGTCCGTGGGACAGCAGAGTCACCAGCTGTCTGCCTCATGTCACCAAGGTCAGACTCCACCACCAGACACCATCACCCTGGCATCTTCCTTCCTCTGGCCCCGAAAGCTATGCCAGTGCTGCAGGGCCATCCTAGCTGGCTCCCAGTTTGCCATGTACTGTGAGAGCAGAGAGGGAAAGGGCTGTGAACTCTAATTTTATCTGTTCGGGAGTTGCCAGACACCACATATGTAACTGAACCCCTCTAAGCTCACAGACAGCTAACAAGTTCATTTTAACCAGTCTCTTGGGGTCCAATTTGCTCCTTAGCCAAAGTGGCTGCTCACATGCCTCCACAAAGCTCTGTGCTGACATTAAATGCCCTTCCCTTGCCATATGTGCCACACATGCCACCTGCCACTCTGCTGAATGCTCTTCTTTGCTCTCATGTATTAGGCAGTGAGCAACTGACTCCCTGGAAGAAGTCCAACTCTCCAAGCATGGGAACAGCACCTGCCTGGCCCAGTGAGGCTGCAGAAACATGCCCTGCACATCAGGTGGTACCAGGAGCTGCAGATTGTACTCATGGTTGGATCCATCAGACCTCAGTGCTGACCATAAAATAGCCAGAATCATGATTTCCAAATGCCAAATGTCATAAAGAGCTGTCTGCAATCTGCTTGTCTCCAGAGCTGAAGTGCAGGCCCATGCCAAAAATAAAAATGTAGCCTCCAACTGCTCTGAGCTTCAAATGGAGCCATTTGAGAGGGCCCTTTGAGATGGAGATCTGTGTGCTTGTGTGTACAGGCACAGGTTGATATATTGTCCCTCTGTTTCCACAAGACACAACAGCTGTGAGCTGGGGGCCTGGCTGCCATCTAATGAACCTGCTGAACCGACATCAGCCAGAGAAAAGCTCAGCACTGGATGCAGGGAGGTCACTCATCTCCCCCATAACACAGTGAGAAAACAAGCACATTTGAGTTTCATTTCCATCTTGTTGACTAGCAACACCCACCCCCTTCACTAGGCTGCCAGCTTCAAAGCCCTGAAAAAACACTTTAGCCTATTCATCCTCGCACCCACATGCACCCCTTGGAGTAGGAGGGGGCAGCTGCCTGCCCACTGCTCTATACAGGACATGGAGAAGGCTGGAAAAGCCTCTCTCGTCCCAGGCATGTGAGTGGGGTGAAGAGTTTGTGGCTGAACACACACACAGCATGAGAGCAACAACATGAGGTGATGTGTGTAGTGCTCTCATCTGAAGAAGTGGAGGCTTTTCATCTACAGCAGGTGGTCTCCCACTCATCCTGAGAACACTGTAGATCTAAGACATATTTTAAGCAAAAATAATGGTTAAACACCCAGCAGGATGTCCTGGCCTTTGGATCTATTACCTCAGTGTTGTTAGGTCTTCTTACATTGCTCCATCCCCAGCCACACACAGGATTCCTGCACCTGCAGCGCTCAATCCATGAGAGCTGAGTTGGGATGTAACCTTTGCTACCCACTAATCCATTCCCTGCCAAGGGTCAGGGAATGAGCATCCTGGTGATTTCTAGTCTGCACTGCTCTGCACTAGTTCCATCCCTCCCCTTGCTCACTAGCCAAAAGACTAGTGGCTGTCTGGGAACCAGGAGCACTCCTGGCCAAGTAAGAATGATGCCTGATGGCAAAGCCAGTGACTTCAGGAGTAGCATGAACATGAATCTGCTCCATACCTCTCTCCTGTGGCCTTCAGTACCCACACCAAGGACTGTGAGGGAGGAACAGGTTTCACAGATTCCTCATGGAGAAGGGATGTGGAGCACTGTGCCTGCTTTGGCAGCGCCTGGACTCCAACTCTGCAACAGCAGAGCTCCAAAGTAAAGGAGAAGGCAAAGCTCCAGTGTCATTATCAACCTGTCATTACATCCCTGGAATAGTTTGGCACATTGCTTTTTAGAAAGCTATACCATTGAAAAATTACCATGGCCACTCTGCCAAGGCTACAGGCAACCTAATACACTCTGCCCCATCCTGATAGCCTCAGCCTCCAAGTATGTTCCTCATCCTCCAAGGCCAACATTTGGCTCAGTTTTGCAGATGTGGGTCTGTTAACCATTCCCCTCAGCTCCCTCTCTCCCTCCCTCAGAATTCTTTCCAATTTGTCAAGATCTTTTCTGGCAATAAAGAGTACCTTGACTCAGAGCAGGAGCCCAGGGTGTACAGGGAAAAAAAACTCATCTGACTTGGGTATTTTGCCTCCAAAGTCCTAAGCACTGTCAGTCCCTGCAACACACTTTATCCTCCATTGACTAATTTGCTGTTCACTTCTATGCTGAAAAATCTTAGCCTCTCCTTCCAGATTTCTTCCTCCCACAGAGGATATTTTCCTTTCAGCAGTACCAGATAAGATTTTTCCAGGCTGAATGTCTTCTTAATTCCTGCTTAGATGTTTAGTTTCTGCCTAAATGCGAGCCTTCACTCAGGTGAAAAAAAAAGGTGGTGGTGAGAGAAAGATGCCAATCCTGCCAAGCACCAAGCACTCAGGGCAGCATTTCTCAGCATGCTTCTGAAGAATGGAAAAGAGAACAAGCAGATTTTATATGGAGACTTTTAGATCTTCATTTCAACCACTTCTTGTATCATATCAACTCCAATTAATCCCTTGTTTCCTACCAGCACTGGTGATTTATGGGAAACATTCACAACTAAAGAGAACAGCTTTGATTTTACTGATGTACCAGTTTAAACCAAAAAAGGCAACACACAGTCAGGTATGAGAAACTGCAGTAATCCACAGGCACAAAGGAGCTGAAAGCAAGATAGATGACAATCCTAATTCAGGCATTAAGAAAACTCTCCCCAGTATTTGATCATGTGGCCTTAGTGCTCCTCTAACAACTTCCTTTTTTATAGAACTGCTATATAAATTGTATTGTCATAAATGTCTCAAATGATATATGTACAGTATATAAAATAGGCTATAAACTGGATTTTCTGTACTACCTTACCTACCACATCTACAATGTATTTGCCCTGCACCCTGCTCTCCTGCATGGAGTCTCAGATTAATCTGACAGTAGCAGCACTTTTCTTTCAGTTAGAAGGAAAAGTGCATTTGAACTGCCTAAAGATTGCATTAAGCTATAGGAATGGCTCCCAAGGAGGTGCAGAAAAAACAGGTCTAATGTAAAGACCATATTTGGAGTTTAAAAAAGGGGCCTGAAAGCCAGTTATTCTCCTGCTGCTCTGAAGGGTATGCAACCCCCTAGAAAGTAAATACATAAAACATATAAACCAGAATGGTGCTGACAGCTTTAAAGCACTAGAAAATAAAGCAACTGAATCTGGTGCCAGACTAGTGAAGGTATATAATGTGATTTAAAAATAGGAGTATTTTAATATAAGAAAAATGGCATTTACCCTCCTCTTGAATAGCTCAAGTTTTTCCTTTAGGCTTCTCATCCAGGTTGCCAAGAACTTTTGATTATGTCAAAGCAGGAAAGGGGCCGAGATCTGGAGCTTATGGAGATCTCATTGTCCTGAGTGACATATTTTCCTTTTCACATATTCTCACCAGTGGCACTGGCTTTTTAGTTTCAATTTTTTAACAATGTCTCAGATATCTACTCAAAGTTGGCTTTGGATCAAGGAATGTAAATGTTTGGCCACCTTGTAAAAACCATATTGCCAAAGGGAAGCACCTTAGAAAGCTGCAGTTAGGGCTTATCTGCACTGAGAAAATATGCCATTCAAGTAACAAGCATGAAGACAATGTAGTGGCACAAGGCACTGGTGTTTTACCCCAAGAATTCAACATCATGCATTATGGATCTCCTGGACTGATCCCATACCAAATGAAGTGGGAAAGCTGCCATAGCCCATGCCATAGGAATGCACTTACACAGGGGCATGCTTCTCATCAAGGGCTGGCTTTTATTTTCTGATATTTGGATATTAATAAACTCTCATAAATGTGGACTGAATGACAGTCATAAGTGAGCAGAATAACAGAAGATGCATTCAATAGGTATGTAGCTAGTATAGACCTTCTCTTAGTGCTAGACATATGGTGGAAAAACAGTCCTGAACACTCGTCAGCAACCCAAGTGAGGCAGTAAGCAAGTTCCCCTTTTTCTCATAAATGTGGAAAGTTCAAAGCTGGCAAGACAGGAGGCTCCAGATCCTGCTTTAACAATTAAGACAAATCTGCCTCTGTTTGGAGCAGCATCTTTAAAAAGCAAGTGACCTTGCAGTGAACTTTTTGTTCTATCTGCTAGTCCTCAATGACAACAAGCTCATCAAGCTGATTTTGCCAAGCTGCCATTCTCAATGTCGTGTTTTTAAGTGGCCACCTCAGGGCAGACAGCTTTGTATCCACCCGTGGGTTCCACTCCCCTTTGCAAAGGATCGTGTTTGACATTTGACTACTACCAGAACAGGATTTTCAAACGAAACAGAACAATTTTCAGAGGAGGGGAAATACACTTTCTCCATTCAGCAACCTTTGCCACACACCCAAGATCCTCCCGACTGCTTGCTCCCTGCTGTTCTAATCCTTTGCTTCCAGGAGAGGGAACAGAGATTTTGGCAGAGCCTGCCTGCTGGCATGAGGTTCCCAGTGCTCCCAGGCCAGGAGTGCTTGCCACGGTCCTCAAGGGATGCTTATAGCCCTTCCTCTAATCAGGAAGGGAGGAGATGTCTCCTCCAGGGTGCTGCAGAGGAGAGTCTGAGATCAGGAATCAGTGGGCCAGGCATGTTGCAACTCATCCCTCTTCCTTTTCCATCCTGAAAACACCAGGCAACTCCCAGCAACTGCCTTGCCTAAACAGAGCCCTCTCAGAGGAAGCTCCCTGCCCCCGAGAGCTTAGCTGCATTAAGCTGTCTGCACAGTGTCTCTGCAATTCACACCACAGCTATGTCCCTTTCCCTTGCCTGCATTACGGGGGAACTGCTTTGCAGGTCCCAGATATCTCCGCTCTCATCCTAGAGGAAGGATGCCTTGCTTTGCAAGCAGCCATCGTCCAGGACACGTATCCCATCCAGGCAGCACAGCTCCCTTGCACAGATGCTGGCTACAGATTTATGCACAGCACTCCTGGCAGAAGGGACCTTCTCAGGTGGCAGCAACAGGACCCTCCACCACACACACTGCCCAGAGTCAAAGCCATCTGGTCAGCCATCCTGAGGGGAAGGGGCAAGGGAACAAACCCTTTCCACTCCCTGCTAAATAAACATGAATTCTGCTGATACTCCAGCCTTAGGAAAACAAAGCTGTTTCCATTTAGCTCGGCTTCTGGGCTGAGGTGCAACTCCACCCGCACAATCATCCATCAGGGCTTTGCTTCTCCAGGCAGAAATTCAGGCTGAGATCAAGAAGAGGGAGGATTTGCAGCTAGTCCGCACCGGGAGGGCCTCTAACACCCCCAGGATTTTGCCCTCCAGAGCACTTGCTGTTCCAACCAGCACAGAACAGGAGCCTCTCCTCTTCTGCAGCAGCTAACAAGTCTCCACAGGCTCCCTCAGGCTTTCCACCTGACTCCAAATCTCCACTGAGCCAGACTGCTGAAGGGACTTGAGAAGTGGCACTCATTGCTTTGCCTGTATTTCCAGGGATGACAGTTTGAGCATCACCAGCTCTGGTGTCAGCAAAGTAGACCCAGAGCTGCCCTCTCCTAGCCTAGCCTTTCTCTGGGCAAGAGTTGAGCTCAAGTGAGACTGAATACATCTCCCAGTCCTACAACCAGTTGCATGGTGCAAGGAGCTGCCACTCCTCACCAAGGGTGAGAAGGTACCCTGGGGGTAGAGGACTCACAGTAACATCTCCTGCTGTCCTGGTAGCATTTCCTGGGCTGTCCTGGAAGGAAGGCCACAGAAAGCTGCTTGTCCTTCCAGAGCTCTGGAGGGCCTGAAGCACAACCAGAAGCACACACATACCAGAAGCAGAACCATGAAAACAGGCAGCTCTCTGGTCATGTTCTTCACCAACACTTTATGGGCTCCTATAGACTCCCAAAGATTTCTTACCTCCACAGGTTACTCCCCACATTGAAGATGCAGCCATGATAAGCAGCAAGTCCAACTAGATGAGGTTAAGAAATCATTTTAAAACAATCCCACCACACTAGTAAGTGGGGAATATTCCAGTCCAGGCAGCTCCTAACGCATTCAGCTGGTTGCTCTCTTAGCTCTCTCTGAAGACTCCGTTCAGAACACATTGAAACCAAAAGCAGCCCAATCTCTTCTTAGAGACCAGGTCTCTGTGGATGATTCACGGGCCTTGTTGCATTTTTATAAGGAATTTAATATAGTACTGTTCTAGTGCATGGCTTCAGAGCTTCTGACTGTTAGCCTTGTGCAAACAAACACAAATAAAGCCAATATAGATGCAAATAAACAAAAGGAGAATGCAAATTCAGTCAGGTGGGGATTGATTTCCTTTCTTGGCACAGCAAGATAAGGCTTAGATGTCTATAACCTCCCACTCTCATGCAACACCTGCTTGTTAGCAATGGAGATGTACAGGGAGGTTGGGGACTGGGTGTTTGCCCTGGAATTCAAGAGTCTTCTCACAACCACTGACCTAGAATCACCAGTGCCCTCCATCCACTGAACTATTCAAGAGCTTCTTCTACCTCTTCCTTACTGACAAATCAGACAAGTAAGCCAGCTCTTGTGAAATCATGGTAGACTGACTAGAAAAAGTCAGTGTCCACCATCACCCTCATCCTGGAACAGACCATGGACCTGACAAGCCAAACAGTTCCTCTCATACTTGACAGTGAACTGAACTCCAGTGAATGCAACTCCAAGTTTGCATTGCCTAAGAGCCAATCCTCATACTTGCTAATGTGAGCAAGCTCTACCTAGCTCTTTTAAGACAAACTTCTTGCTTTTGCTGCTACAGCCCAACTGTATAAGGAAAGTTTCATACAGAAGCACAGAAAGTACTTCAGTGGAAAGAGATGATGTTGTCACTGCAAGTTCAGACAAGTCTAAGAGTCTGGTTTCATGAGACAAATAATCAACCTAAGAAGTGACTTCCCCACCACCAAAAGGGGACTCGCCTTCACTGCTAGAATTGCAATTCTGTCCAATTCTTCTGGTCTCATGGTTTTCAATAAGCCAATTTAGCCCACTGAAGTGGCAGAAAATTATCCATGATTTTGCTGTGTTTGTTTTTTTGCTGGTTTACTGAACTGAGCCAGCTCACCCAGAGACCAGATGGGGACCAACAAGTCAAGCAATGGGAGGGCATGGCCAAGACCTTGGCTTTGGCTGCAGATACTCATTCTTACAGGTTCTGCAGCTAGTCCAGAAGTTGGCATGCTGAAAGGGACACTGAAAAACATTTGGGAAACAACTCTTCCAACAGCAACAAGACTTTTAAGTCATGCCACACCATGTTGTAAGTTCCACAGACCACAGAAAAAATCCAAGTGACTGAATTGTAGAGAAGAATACCCAGGGGTTGAAGAGAGGCATTTTGAGGCAGAGCAGTGCCAGGGTGCAGGCAGCCCTCCATCTGCCTGCAAAGCAGGGCTGTTAAACAATGCTTGGGCAGCACAGCACCCAGAGGGGTGGTGACAACTCCCTCCTGAACAGACACACAGTGACCTCAGTGAATCTTTCAGGACATCTCCAGAAGCCAGTCAGTGGTGGATGTGTCTCAGTGTCCTACCTGTGGCCATTGCAAAGGACAATAGTCAAATTCTCTTGCTGAAGCATGGGATAAAGATGACATCCTATGGCCTTCATGGGGAGGGAAGGAGGAGCAGCACAGCATAGTCCTTAATGGAGTCCTATTTCCTTGGGATAGTGCCAGAGGATTTAAGGTACGTCGGGCAGCTGGGCATTCAGCAATCCCAGTTCAGTGATCACTAGATGCTATGTCTGACTGACTGGACAAGAATGCTCTGCCAGTGCCTGCACAGCCCTCCGTCCTCTGTGTGGAGCCTGAGGTCATGTTCCTTACTGGGAAAGCCTTCAACAGGTGCTGTATCTCCAAGGACACTGCTCTCCCACCCCTCCAGTCGCTCCACAGAGAGTGGTAGCACAGAGGGGTAGGAGGAGGTCATCACTGCAGGGAAACTCGTCAGCAATGCTCAGGATTACAGGCACGTGAGAGGGCTGAACGCTCACTCGGGCAGCAAGCCTCTCTTACAGCAGCAATGACAGGGGCTTGGCCACCTCTCCCTGCCAGCATCACCTCTGCCTTTCCTGAATTTGGTTTCTATCAGATAGTCTTCCATTTGGGCATCAAGGTATGTCAGCTTCAGTAAACTACTTGGTGCCAGTAAAATCTTCGCCAGTCACTTGAGCCTGTCCAAAATTATTGACAGCCGAGGGTCTAGAATTGTATGCAGCCCATGCATTGCCTCTGCTTCAAAAGAGACAGAAAGGCAGTAGCTACTGAAGGAGCAATGGACACATTGGAAACAATCTGCAGGAGAATAGCAAAACAAAGGCCGAACTACCCTCTCCTTGGGCAGCTCCAAGAAAAACAGAAAGCTAAAAGTTCAGAGAAGCAGAAACTGAAGCTACCTCCTGCTTAAGCACCCGTAATGTGCTATAACGTCTTCTGACTGTGACTGAGGGGCTTCTGCTGGAAGCCATGAGAAAATTCTCTGCTTTGGTGGCTACCAAAAAACAGTCTTTCTGGCCCAGCAATTGAGTGAATAGCTCCAAGAAACGCAATGGCCTTTTGGGGTGATGCAGTCTAACACTTTGCTCCCATGTTCATGGACCCTTACAGAAAAGCGGAGGTGGTCTAAAAAAACCAAACAAATAGTATCTGTGGGTTGTTGTACAGGAGCAGGCACTACTCTCAATGCTCCATCCCCACCAAGCTGCTGGCACAGTAGCAGTGCTTATTAGAGAAAGACAACTCTGCCATCATTACTGCCTCATTCAGCAAAGACAGCTCCAGCTCAAGCAGGATGTCACAAACCACAAAGTTTTGTGAAGGAGTGGTAGCTCAGGTACAGGAGCATCTCAGCATTGATCTGAGGCAGGTACACTGCAGTGCTAAGTACTTCTTCACCCAAAAGACCAAACAATGCCACAGTTGTCATCCTGAGCTTAGCAAACTCCTCAGAGTCCCTCCTGCATGGACCTCTGAGCTCCAACAGCTCCACCTTTGCTTCTGTACCCAATATGCAGGCATCCACCTGGGTACCAAAATGACCTAAACCACAGCAAAATCACTAAGAAATATAGAACAAATGGCTCAATCATTGCCAGAGTCTGCCAGGAGACATCTCTGAGTGTCATTGTTTTGCCAACACCAGCACTTACAAGCACACCTCAGATGTATGTACTCTTCTGTGGGTCCTACCAGGTTATATTGCTCTAAACATATCCTCTTGGGAAAGAGATTTACCCACCACTTCTCTGTCCACCCCGCTGCTACCATGAAGGCTATTCACCAACAGGATAAGGGCAAACTAATGACCTTCTCAGTTCTTCTTCCTCATGGGAATCATCATTAGCCTGTGGGCGTTAGGGGACTGCGGGTGCTAGGGGACTGTGACAAAGTGCTGGAAACAAATCTTCCTTTGGAGGCAGAGCAGGACCTTCCCCCCTTTATGTCAGCTACCACTCTGTGGCAGAGTTTTGGTCAGGAGCCATATTGAGGTTCTCATGAAGCAGAGACTGTGGCCCAGCTGATCAAGGTGT
This sequence comes from Sialia sialis, assembly GCA_009812075.1. NCBI lineage: Eukaryota > Metazoa > Chordata > Aves > Passeriformes > Turdidae > Sialia > Sialia sialis. The sequence goes on along the minus strand of VRYO01001269.1, from coordinate 8,146,137 downwards.
TAGTTGCCTGAGGGACTGACGGAGCATCCTGCAGGAACCAGGTTTGACTTACACAGCTGGGACATGCCGTGGGATGGGCGCCTGAGCCCCTTGCAGGGGGGCATCCCGCCCTGTTGTGCTGGTCCTCCTCCGGAGGGAGCCTGTGGGGGGCTGGAAGGCAGCAGCGGCGCCGGGCGGGTGGTACTCCTGCTCAGGAACAACTTCTTCACACCGCAAGCCCTGGAAGCCCGAGCGACAGGTACAGACCTGGGGGCGGCTGCAGGAGCCCTTGTTCTGGCACGGCGGGTCGCAGACAGCTGAGGAGACACAGAAAGGCAGTTAGTGCACACAGGAGTTTAGCCCCATGTGGCTGGCACCCAGCTGGGGCAGCACAACTGGGACAGTCCCATCTCATCTCTGCAGGCAGGTGACCTTCACAGTCTTGGTGTTACAGCTGCTGTGCACCCTAACACAAGGTCACCTCTATTCTCTGCACTGGTCTCTGCAGAGCTTTTCTCCAATAATACTCATTTCAGAAAGTTCAGAAATGAGCAGCATGGTCTGCAGAGACCACATGGCTGCCAGCATTGTCCAGAGTGCTCTGGACCAGAATAGGTCCTAATTTGCAAAGCAAGGGGTTGCATGTTACCTTTAGTCTGTTTTGGGGTCTGATTTGCACAGTCTCCTGGCCTGCACTCTTCAGTGCTTTCCAGCTTTCCTTCCACAGCTGATTTTGGAGTCACCATGCTCAAATTCCTCCACTGCTATGGGGACTTACAGTTCAATAACCTTATGCCTAAATCAACCTCTGAGTCTGTGTGTGTTCGTAATTACAGCACATCAGCTTCAGTTTGCACCCCGGGAGGAAAGTGCTATTAATTATACACAGGACCCTAACACTTCCCAAGTCAACAGATGCCAAATTGGGTTTATAACGCAGGCAGTGCCAGCCAAGAATCCACAGATTGCTCCAGTAGGAGCGGGCTCATTGTTCTGAGCAAGAGTAATTGAAAAGGCACTGGAAAACAGTGTTGTCCTTCAAAGAAAGAAGGTGCCAGCTGGTCAAAGGGTAATGAACCCTCCTTGGACAACACAAGGTGCACAATAGCCTCCAGCCACATGGAAACCCTGTGAATGTGTTTCAACCCATGAAGCCACTGCTTCTGCTGAAATCTCCTATCCCAGGACTGCCCCAGGGAGGCTGCAGGGGCATCTCACTATCTTTACACATAACTGCAGGGCTTTCATGAGCATGTCCCTCCCTTTCTGTCTACGCTCTCCACTCCAGTAAGATATAAGCACGCCTGCAAGAAACACTGCTCTTGGACAACAAACACAGACAGCTTTCCTCGTGTGCCATCTGTACATCATCCTGCTGTCATCAAGTGAGAGAAGTCCTTATGCAGACACTTGAATGCCTTTCACAGCAGTATAGTCCCTACAACCCTTCCCTCATCCCAAAACTAGCCTGCCATCAGCTTTTCCTAACTAGATCAGGGATATGCTCCTGGAATGTTTCATATGACATTTATTACCATGTTAACACTCATGAAGACAGGGAGATCTCAAGGAAAAGGAGACCCCAAGTCACGTAGGGCTGTATAGGTTAAAGCCAGAGGTTTTGATGAAATATCCCAGTAAAATAAATCAGCCAACACTGCAGTGTCTGGAACAGGGACAAGGTCCTAGTCAGGCAGGAATTAAGCGTCTCTGGGAAGTCTGGCACTCCAGAAGTTGATGTAATTTATAATACAAAACTCAGCTGTGATTTAAATAGGCTGCCAGTCCCTACTGTTATCTCCCAATAAATGCCTGTTTTAACAAAGGCCACCAGCCCAGGAAGCCTGCCATTGAAAACAACCACTTCACATGCTGAAATACTGCAGAGCCAGGATGCTGGGACCTGAAACCACAGCAGTTCTCACAACCTCTCCCACCAACAGAGTCACCTTAGACTGCACCCTTCAGCAGGAAAGTGGTGATAAGTGACCAGGCACTCTAAAAAGCCCCTAAGGCAGTTTACAGAGAGAAGAGGAAGAAGAGAATGGGATTAGTCTTCTGGTCTCTTCAAGCAGGATGAATGGGGAGCTGCCCCAGCTGAAATAGTTCAACTCTGGGATTAATGCCCTTCCTAGTTGCTTTTACAGTCTCGGGAAGACTTGAAAGAGCTTTAAAATTTCCTGGTTTTCACTCAGTTCAGCTATGCAATATAAGGAGAGCAGATCAGTCAGTGGCAGCACTTCCAGTGACAAGTATGTGAAATCACTATTCAGGTCTCCCAGATCATAGCGTTGGCTGAAGAAACAAGATGGTTAATATATATATATATATATATATATATATATTCTCTGACCACCCAGCCAGGCCTGTCACAGGGGAATGCCAGCAAGTTCAGCCTCGCCTTGTTTTGCAGGCACACCTGGCCCAAGGTTGAGCAATGACATGCAAGGTGACATTGGATTACTGAGTCCCTGAAGCTCTACTCATGCTCTTCATCTAGGAGAGTGATGTAGATCTTCACTGTAAGTAGCTCCTGTGCAGTTCCACTTAAAATGGAGGGGAACTTGTCCATCAGCTAGGCCCTTCAGAGAGAAACTGAGAAGGTGCTGAAGGACTTGGACCACCGGGGTTATTTTGTCCACCTTCTCATGGAAAAGTTACGTATGTAAGCTCAGTTCTAACTTACAGCTCTGACTGTGGGAGCACATCCAGAAGGGGTGGACAATTTAACACAAGTGAGATCTGTGCACAGTGGCAGGGAGGTAGATCAACAGCAATGTAGGAATAAAGGAGGGAAAATAGAACTTCAGTGAAGAGCAGCCAGGGTTGAAAAAAACCTGTAGCCACCGTTCAGAAGAAAGACAAAAGAAGAGGCATATGAATGTCATTTTGCAGATGTGGAAAAGCCCTAGGGTTGCTAATGGGACTGTGTGAAGTCACACTGTGAGGCCACAGCAGAGCCAGAGACTCAGCCTGGAATCCCTGCACCTTTATTAACCATCTTAACTGCAAGACCATCTGTGTAAGATTGGAAAGTGCATTAGTTTATTTAGTCCTTCCTGACACACTGATTAAAAATGTTTCTTTTAAATTTTAAAATATTCATGTCAGGAAAAAAGCTTATGCTGCATTCCCAGCCCAGGATACTGTCTCTGGAAGCAGCAAAGAACCATCAATAATGTCATGAATAATGCTGATGAAAGTGAAAGTTGATAAACTAATATGAGAGGCTGAGAATTATGAGCTAATAGGCAGCAGCTAAATTACTGACAAGTGTACCCTGCAGCCACTGCAGCCCCTAAAATATGGGCAGTGCAAAGGGGCTTTTGGCCAGCTTGTGTACTCAGGTTTCTTCTCCACCAAACTATCAACATAATGGCCAGACTATCACTCCAGAACAAAGTTCAACCCTTCAGGCCTACATTCAGATGCAGCTCGCTATCCCTACAGCCCCTACAGACCTGTGGAGCCTCACCACATACAGCCCCTGCATGCAGCTCAGTGTCATGACCCAGCAGTGTGTGCGTAGAAATCAAGCCCACTGCAAATAGGCAAGCTCTTCCTCCGAAACTCCCTTAGCTCATTTCTGCTTTCCCAGGAGATGTTGCTGCTCCAGGGAAAGATATTTCTGTTTTTATCTTCTCAATCACAGACTGTCTGAAAATTCCACAAGTCCTCACTGCAACTTTGGTCCTCAAATCTGAAACATACGGAGAGACACTTCCCTAAGGCTGCAGTTAAGTCATATACAGAGATGTTGAAAGAATAAAGTGCCTAAAAATGTACGGGTGAAGGAAGAAACCAACACCATTGGTAGGTGAGAGGAAGCAGATTATGGCAACAATTTGACCTATCCTCTCTCCTGTACCCTGGCTCAAATCCTTGAAAACCAAGGATCTGTCCAACACCTGAATGCCAATTCTTCCATGCTTCATCACGCTTAAGAGGTTCCCTCTGGTTGCATTTCTACCCCACTAACTTCCTTGACGTGCCACATATCAAAGACCATGGGAACAGACATTAAACAGCATTACAGTGCAGAAACTTAATGGGGATGGGCTGTCCAGCTCGCCTTGGCAGCTTTAAAAACAGCTGAATGTCTCCAGCAGCTTGAACTCCAGCAGAAAGCCCAGGGAGGGAGGTAGCTGGGAATTAAATTATGTTTACACATCACAGTCTCCACCAAAGTCCTGCCTGAGCTTTACCATCCCTGGTCAGGGCGACACTGTCAGGCCTGATCATGTTGACGCTGTCCTTTTAATGAATCCTTGGGAACAAGGGATTGCACCTGAGCAATCACTAGGCAGTCTGCATGGCTGCAAGCCCAGATCTACTGCTCCTACCAAAATCCCTAATGAGAGAAAGATGCTGCCATGGCTGGCCCCGCGCTGTGTTTACAGACAGTGTCTGGCAGCACAGCACGCTCTCTACCGTTTGGCTTCTGCCGTCATGGGGAGAGGGAGAAGGGAGGTGAGTCAGCCCTTGGCCCCCTGCTCCCAAACAGCGATTGCTAATGCAATTACCCCAGCACAGCTAAAGCGCCGTGAGATCCCGCAGCAAACAGCGCTGAGCCTCCTTCCCTGCTCAACATCTGGGCAGCTGCTGCCACTCAATTAAAGGCAGATGCTCTCACCTATTCTGTCTGTGCTCCCTGCCCTCCCAGCCGGCCGAGCAGCACAGGCAGCTCCCTGGGATCAAGCAGGTGCCAGCAGCCCACAGATGAGCTGTGTGGTGCAGCCCTCTTGTTCAGGGATCACAGCAGGGGTTGGTCTGTGGCTGCAGAGCTATTGGGGATGCAGGTGACACTCACTTGTCTCTGGTGTGCATTGCATTGGTGCCTACCCAAACATCTTCTCTGCCAGTGCTGTGTCGGGGAGCCCACAATGACTGCAGCCCACAGGGCTGTACCAAGAATGCCTGGATGGGCACAACACTTAATACTTCCTCTGTGGGTAGGCAGGAGGTCCTGGCCAGGCAGTTTTGCACTGCAGGAGCACCCTGCACCTCACTGCCATTTTAGGCACCCCACGCTCCAGCCCCACCCATCCCAGCCCTTGTGCCAAATCCAGTAATTGCTTTCCTTAACAGCACTCAGATAATCTGCAGCCCTGATTCTCTGCTCAGCATCAGCAATGCTCACCCACATGAGCACAGCTCCATTCTGCCAATTCCCAGCTGCTGGGACTTTCACAGACCCATCTTTGCTCCGTGCTGGACAAGTGAGAGCCCAAGGCTCAAAATTCACACATAAATATGATACTGCAATGCCCTGCCTCAACAAGATCCATGGATGGACACTAATAACAATAATGAAGTAAAACCATAATTACTCTGTGTAGTCAGACTTTGCTGGCAGACAGGAAGAGCTGACCTATAGCCTGGCAGTCCCAGAGCAAGGCTGTGATACTGCCTCCACAGACCCATGATTTATCTTCTGCCCTGGCAGAGTGCATGAGAAGCCTGTAGGGTCACAGCAGTATTCAAGCACTTTTTAGGGATGCATCCTGACACTTGCACAGGCTGAGAGTGTCATACTCACGTTTGATGCAGCGGTTTGTGCCTGGAGCTGTGGTCCATCCTGGGCAACACTGTCTGCCACAGACATTTGGCCTAAGCAGAGAGACAAAGCAGTGTGGTTAGGAGAGGGGGAAGCTGAGGTCTTGCTGCAGCCATCACCTCTGAGTCACCCACAAAATTATTTCCTGCAGCATCTGATATTTCCTCCCAGATGGACCAGCAGCTGAGATCAAAACCAATGGGACAAGGGCTGAGTTGTTTATGTGCTTGGAAAAGAAACTCCCAAGGACTGTGAATGCCACAGTGTGAGCGATCCCTGAGAGAGGAGCTCCCTTTTGAACTGGCATTAAGCTAGATTCCTGGCTCAGAACTCAGAGGAACCATTTTCCTCCTGAGAGAATTAGAGGCCAGCAGCCAAAAATCATTAAAGATATCATGGCTCTTCATGGTACTGGGGTGTAAGTTTGTCCCGATTTCAACTTTGGTTATAGTATCTTGCCTCTGCAAATGTCCTGAGCTGCTTCAGCTGAAGATAACACTTCATTCTCCACCTAACTGCTGCTGTCTGTTGCTGCTCATTGCTCAGCCCTGCCCTGGGAAGGAGGGCACGTCAGAAGCTGCACTCTGGGACGCTCTCCAGCTTGCTCTCCCTTTGCAAGCACCCACTCCTGCATTTGTGATCTGTCTCTAGTGCAGTGACCCAGGGGGCTGAGGACCCCCTGGTGCTATGAAATTTGTGTCTACCTGTTGAGCACACACCACACTAATTCCAAGATGCTGAAATCATTTCCGTGAGTGTTGAATCCAAGATTTAGCTGCAGTTACTTTTTGACTGCCCTTACATAAATGATATCCTCCCCACCTCTCCTTTCTTATGTGTTTTCAGTTAGGGCTGACTGTCAACATACCTATCATAGATAGTGCTGGGCCTCTAAGAGGTGCTCTGCAATGCCCAGGCAGGCAGCTAATGCTGCTTCTTCTGGTCACATCATATTTAAGTGTCTATAGTGAGAAGGAATAACAAGTTCCAGGGTGCTCTCCAAGAGTATTACTCATCATGGAGAGAAGATTTTAGAAATAGGTAACTTTTGCATGTCTAGATAGATGAGAAAGAACAGTTGTCAAAAGATAGAAAGTTAGAAATAGCCTGAAAGCTCTGGAAATCCTCTGGAAATGAAGTGGGGAGTATGGTTTATATCTAATGCTGAACAAGGCAGTCAGAGCTGCTGACAGAATTTACAGGAACCACAGAAACATGCACATTTGTCTTCTGGGTTGACTTTAACATGAACATAGCAGGGTCAGAGGAAGATCCTGTTCTAAAGTGGCATCCTCCTGACTCCTGCATCCACATGGCATGAGATAAGAATCCAGAAGTGCCAAGGCTCAAGCTGTGGGGCTCACAGTTTTAGAAGAGACAAGGACAGTGGGTGGCAGGTATGCCAAGGATTGTTCTGGTGTTCACAAATGTAGAGGTACAATTGCTCCATCTGGGAAGGGGAAGTGGTCTGAGAAACCACATCATTTAAAAGTGTTACTTAGTCCTTCAGGAACAATGTTTTATTAATCTGGGCAGATTTGTACAGGGAGAAAGCACTCAAGTTCCCTTGGTGTAACTTCCTGAAAGCAGAACAAGCCAAAGTAATTCTAGCACCCATTCATATCTGCTGTGGCTGGGCAAGATCACAAATTTCCAGCATTTTTTCTGTCAATCCAAAGAGATGTACAAGTCTCTTCCTTAAAACATCCTCAGAAAGCATCCAATGAAAAAAACCCCTTCCTTTACTTACTGCATAAGAGCTCACGAGGCCTTAAACATTTTTAAGATGTCCTGGTCAGTAAAAAAAGAAAACCATTGAGCTAGAGCAGGTCTTTGGGTAATTAAGGTCCAGAGAGGGACCCTACTCCAAGCAGCAACATAAGCATCTTTGCTTAGACAGTCACAGCTCCCATTGTTCCTTTGGCATAGGTGGAACACATCTCTTAAGTCATATTCAGTCTGTTCAATGAGCAAAGCCCTCACCCTTTCTCACCTCAACTTATCCAGAAAATCATGTTTTTTGTAGCCAAAATAGCTACCTTCTCCAGAGATGCTGTTTTGTCCTTGAATCATACTATTAGTTCTTCATGGATTAAAGTTTAAATTTTATCTACATCTCTCACAGGCATGCTGGAGGGAGCTTGTTGCTAGCTGGTCTCAATGCCAACACCAAACCAGAGGTCACAGGAAGAAAGATACAAGGCTAAAATAGAAAGGAGCCCAAGCCTGAGCAGACAAGGCCACTCCTGAAGTCATGAAACCCCTGTTGGGCTCAGCACAAATCTCTCCTTAATAGAGACACTCTGTGTCACTGCCAAGCCCAGACATGATTTGCCAGCCCCAGGTGAAGGGGTTGGTGTTGATGCCAGCCCAACCAGGACGATGCTCCTGGAAGGAGGACAGCCCAGCAGAGGAGAGCAACCTGGCAGGGCTGCCCCAGAGGCAGGGCAGAAGGAGTGCCTGGATGGGAATGTTCCTTCCTACCATGAGGTCCTGGATGAGAGAATGGGAACAGATGGAGGCAGGGAGGACCTCAAAGACTGGAAATGAGCAGTTGGAAGGAACAACATGTAGGTAGTGCTGGAGGGTGGAGAAGAACCATGAATATTTCCCGATGAAAGCCCAGTGGGCAGGACCTCACAGAGCATGAGGCACAGGTAAGCAAGAGCATCAGCTGCAATAGCTATGGGAGGTTTTCTGCAGGTAACCCATTCCTGAGCACGTCTGGTTCTACTTAAAGCATTTTGTTGTCATTTGCTTGGTTTGAACGCCATGTGGTTTGTACTGCCTTGCAAAGAATTCAGAATGAATCCCATGAAGTTTAAGGAGTGTGGCATGTTTATAACATTGTGGGATGGTGCTTGAGAGAGACTGGCGGCCCCCACATCCATTTGTCCTGCTGCACATGACACCACAAACACTTTAGGCAAAGATGTGGCTCAAGCACGAGCCCCCTGTGGGGCCATGTCCAGCCCTGGCCTCTCCAGCTAGTGCTGCTTCTGGAGAGCAAAAAAGTGGCAGGGTCCCTTCAGGTCTGGTGTCACCACAATGGGAGTGACTCCTTAGCAGCCACCTGCAGATACTGAGCAGCCTCATCCCTTATTGCAGAGGGATCAAGAACTTCCAAGGTATCAGGCAGAACTGCCTGGCAAGAGGACCTGCTGGGTGACATGACACACCAAGCCCCTGGCAGACCCAACAATGACATAAGCCAGAGCCATGATCGTAACTTTGAAGCATTCAGCAGCTGCCTGAGCTTAGCATCCAGGTTTTCTCCTGCTTATCCACTCTTGGAACGGGAAGCACAGCAGCAAGGAAATGGGAGTATGACTCGCACCCTCCAGGGCAGCTTGGGCTGCAGAGTAGGAATGGGCATGTGGATCAGCAGCCCTCACAGCTGGAAAGAAACTCAATAGTCAAAGCAGAAGAGAAGACGTCCTCACATGGGTCTTGCGAGCTGAAGTTCCACTGAACCTCACACAACGTAACGTTCTATGGGATGTTTTAATCCCAGCCCTAGCACTGATGCCAAAACAAGCCTTCAGCAAACAATCAGTTTTTTCCTGTCTCTGTCTCCTTACCAGTGAAGAGGTTAATTAATGTATTTGCCTTCCTAAGGGTCAGGTCACATAGCACATATCGTGTGACATGAAACGTTGCTGAGAACATTCAAAGGCACTGAGACTTGATCGCTTTTAACACAGTGCTGCTACAGGGCTCATGGGCCACTTAGCACCTTCCAGAATAGTCCCCAGTCCAGCTCAGACCAAAGCAGACAGAGACCATTTCCAGTAGCCAGGAATCGGCTCGTTTTCTCTTTGAAGCGAAAGGGCTCAGACAGCTAAATAGCCACAGTGCCAGAGAAAACCCTAAGGCATAGCTCAGCGGGAAAATGGGAAAATGCAGAGAGGGACACTGGATCCACATCTCCACTTCTGCCTCCAGGTACACTCTGAGGTCTCCAAAGAGCAAAGGCAGCACCGAGCAACTGCAAACCAAGCCTATTCTTCATTCTGTGGCTGGCATGCACCATCTGTGCCCAGGTATAATCCCTGGCATGTTGAGCCTGGTGTACAGGAGCTCCCAGGCACTATTCACTGACCTGCTCCTTTTCTGGGATAGACAGCTCCTTGAGACTTCCCACAGAGCTGAAGCCAGGGCCATGAAGCATCCCTGCACCCAAAAGAACCATTCATAGCCCTGACTGGATGTACTGGCACAACCTTCGACTTGAGCAAAGGAGCTGCCACAAGCCACTCCATCCCCTCCTTTGCTGCTGCAGCCAGAGGCCACCATCAGGATCAGACTCGGGCTTGCAGAGATACCTAGGATGAGAACAACCTGCAAGATCTTGCAGTGTTATCTTAAACAAGAGCCAAGCAACCATAACAGGCAGCGGGGGGAAGGAAAACAAGAAAACAGTAGTAAGATAATGGCTTTTACAGTGATGATCACATACTGTTTCTGAAGCGTACAGAAGAACACTTTTCTTCACCACTTATTTTAATAGCAATCTATGCATCATCTTTCAGCTTTACACAGAACTCTGTGCTGCCAGATATGCTGACTCCGTTCAGTCCATGTACAGCATCCTCACAGGAGACCAGAGGGACCATTAGATCATCAGGTCTGCCTTTCTACTGCAGGAAAGTGAACTTCATCCAAATGCATATGAAATATTTGCAGTCAGACCCAGTGAAGAACATTAGCAAAAGGCTGTTGGCATCGATGAGTCACTGAAAACCTTCTGCCAATTCCACATCAGCATTAACTGCCTCCACTCCTGAGCAATCCTATAAACACATTGCAGCAATAACCTATATGCCACAAAACCAGTATTATACAGCTACAGATGGTGTCTATGACAGCAATTAAATGTGAACTGGGGTGTAGAATGCCCAAAAAGAAAATGAGAGGGAGAAAGAATGAGTCTGGGACTCTCTGCCTGCTACCTGGGAAGCTTCACATGCCCCCTGAAACTGTCCAGGCAGGTACCAGAAATAGGGGCTTCCCCTGCTTACTCTCCCAATTCCCACCTTCCTCATCACTGTGATCCACCCTCCCAGCCATGGGGCAGAGAACAAGGGGAAACACATCCCAAAGGACACAGATGTGAAGGGAGATATCCACAGTGTCCTCCCAGCAGGACTGGCCAGCCCAAATTAGGGATGCATCCAGCACAAAAGTACACTCATTGTTGGCGTGTGTCAGAGCTACCCTACCCCACAACACTCAAGAGGAAAATCCTTCTAGTCAGGGGAGCTGGAGAAACAGGGATGTTAAGCTGAGGAGAGCAAAACAGTGATGTTTTCAGGGCTGGATTGTTTTCTTCACTCAGTGTCAGATGTCAGTAATTTTCTGTGATGTTTACTGGAATATCAAAAGTCACCTCACAATAAATCTTCTGGGGAGAATGGTAAAACCCAGCTCTTGCAAGTCATGAAGTTGGATGCATCCATGAAATTGTACAAGTCACACCTGCAAAAAGGTTAGATATGAGCAGGATGGCAGACACATCCAAAGAGTCCCCGGGAAAGACACTCAATCTTGGGTATGCAGCTATCAGACAAGGTGAGAAAATAATTATCTAGAAAAACATAGAGTGCAAATACATGCGTTTTTCAACCTCAGAACTCTGCAGGGCCCCTGAAGGTACCAGCAGAGAGCTCTGACTGGGGATTCTGGAAAGGCAACGTGCAGGAATTGGGATTCTTAGCCAAAATAATTGTATAAATAAATAGTACCAGGGTTTAGTGTGCCTGCAAAGTTACCTGAGCAAAGGAAAATGAAGGTTGTCATATCAGAGACTAGCAGGAGTTCAGTGTAAATAGCAGAACAGAAAATATCCCACCTGGCAAAAAAATGAAACATCACAAAGTGAAGTTTTTTAGGGGTCCTGAGTTTCCTGGATGAAAATGTGTCTGGTGCAGCAAGGGGTGTAAGAAGATGGATGAGGTGGAAGGACAGTCTCACAGAATGGCTGAAGGCAGCAGCAGATAGCTTTCCATGAGGATCAACATGTGGTTATTGATGGGCAATTATTTCAGCTAGGCTTTCTCTTAAGCTCAAAGATAGTGGGTTATAGAGAAGCTTCAAAAGCAACATTTTGAACTCCAGAACAGACAGAAAGCCATCGCAGGAACTTTTCAGAACCGAAGTTCTTGGGGATTGGAGAAAGCTTTCTATCCCCAGCCTTGATCTTCCAGTGCAGAGTAGAGGCAGAAAGTGCAGCAGAGACTGCATGAGAAACACAGCACTAGGACACAGCTCTTCCTTCCTTTAGGCTTGGAGACAATGGCACTCTCAGATACAGATCATAACAGGCAAACCATGGGTAAGTGCTGGACCAACTATCCCTGTTTACATCCAGGATTAAGGGATGAAAGCTACTTGCAAAAAGGTTCAGCACTCTTCTGAACACAGTGTGAACCCTGGGACATGCTCCTGACAGCAGCACAGGCCAGCTGTTGTCACCAGAGGCAGCTGCAGTCTGAAAACAAACATGCTATGTATCAGATGACTCAAATTCAACCAAACTGCTACTCGATCCCAAAGCAACACTGACAGCATTCCAACTGCAGAAAGAGTAAAATCTTTCTGAGCCCAAAAACGTCCCAGTCTGACTGAGCAGGACTGGATCTTCCCAAGATCTTCCTCTCTGGGTAGCTGACAAACCAAGAAAATGAACTGGATAAGCTCAGAAGTATATGCCTAGCTGTTAGTGATACTTCGTGTATTAAACATAATGGAAGTAGAGCGAACTTGGTGCTTCCGTGGATCTGGTGAAGGATAGCACACAGAGTGGCACAGAAAAGATTTCTCTCCCAAAACCTTGCAAGGAGATGAGTATGGGAGCAAGAAACCTCAGAGACAGACTTTTTGTGTTCTGGTGAAGCTCTCCAGCAGATGTTGAAGAAGACATTTCTGCCCATGTCAAGGGGGACTGTAAACCCAGAGCCTGTCCCCATAATCCCCCTAGCAAGGCTCCCATGAGAGTGGACACACAGGTGGGTTCGTCAGACTCCTGTGCGATGGTTTTGGCAGCCCTGCCCAAGTTGCAAAGTTGCTAAGCTCGAAGGACATCAGCCACGGGGGAGCAGCGAGGAAACTGCAGAGGAAGGGGCCCTGGGTTGAAGAGTATCAGACCTGTGCCAGACGTCCCGCTCGCAGGCTCGCCTCACAAGCGAGCAGCTGGCCTCGCCATACGATATCCCCTCCACAGGGCTGTAGCCAGCGACTGGAGCTGGAAGCAGCCCTGCCAGGCAAGTCATAGGAAGCCTCCTTCGGCTGAGCCAACTCAAGCCATGGGAAACTGCGGCGTGGAGTGCTTACAAGGGGCCCATTATGGGAGGAAGGAGCCAAGAGGCCAGGTACCTGCAGCAATAGCGGCAGCGGACAGACTCCGTCCCGCAGAGCCAAGCAAGCCCCTCCAGCTTCTCCACCACCTAAATCATGCTACATCCCCCTCGGGAGTCCCTCAGCCTGCGTGCCTCCCAGGACGGCGGTGGGCAGCTCCGGAGGGCAGCTGGGACACTGCCCGCTGCCGCGCAGCTGTCTGCCAGCCGGGGCCGCGATCTGCCAGGAGGGCTCTACATCCGATCACTCCTGAGCCACACAGCCCACCAGCGGCAGACGGCGGCCAGGCGGCCCACGCACACTCAGGGTGCACGCCGACACACACGAGTGGCGCGGCCGCGAGTGCGGGACAGACGGGTGCACGACAGCGAGCACGGCCCGGGTTCCCACGCCGCTCCGCACCCGGTCACGGGGGACGTGGCAGCGCCCGTGGGATGGAAAAGGGGACGCAGCAAGGGGCTCGGGATGGGACCCTGCCTTCTGTCCGGGGCTCACGCTACGCACCCTGGCAGGATTCTCCCCCGACCGCAGCACTTACCCCGCCATCCTCCCTCTGCCGCTTGGTTCCTTCGCCCGGGGCACGACTCGCGCTTTCAGCCCGCTGCCCTGCCGCTGGCGGGAAGAATCCTGCCTGTTCCTCTGTCCCGCGCCGGGGCCGAGCCCGGCATCGCCCGCTTGGCCCCGGGCCGTGGGCAGCCCGCGGTCGGGACGCTGCCTCCGGCCGTCGGCACCGCTCGGGCTCCCCGCGGCGGCCGCGGAGCCGCGATCCACGTGGAGGGCTGCGGGGAGGGGCCGTGACGGTGGAGGGGACCGGGACACTGGGGACAGGCCGTTCGCTGTGCCCACCGCCCCCAGGGCAGTCCCGCGGTTCCGTAGCCTCGCCGCTCCCCCGGCTCCCGGCTCCAGCCTGGGCGCTGAGTCTGGCCGACAGCGGGCGAAGCCCAGGAGGACGGCGAAGGTGAGCGGGAGGAGGCTGGCGGCAGCGCCCCGCATGGTGTCAGCCGGTGGCGAGGGGAGGGGGACGGGCGGTGCGGAGCGCTCAGCGCCCGGCTGGCATCCCCCGGCGGGCGCGGGGCAGCGGGGACCGCCGGCTCTCCGCCCCCCGCTCACCGCCCCATCCCGTTCCGGGACTCCGACGGGACTTGCCGCCCACCGGGGCCGGGGGCGCAGACAGCAGTGCTGAGGCAGGGGAGAGGGCTCCCGGGCGGCCCCCGCAGGAGGACGAAGAGAAGAAGGGCGGCCGGCCCCGCTCTCCGGGCTGCCAGCGAGATCCCGCGCTCCGCAGGCAGCTCCAAGCACCTTCGAGCCGCCTCTGGCACTGGCAGCGCCTGGAGGGGATGGAGGGTTTTATTTTTGGAAACCTCCCCCTTTGTGTCTTTTTGATGCTGACATCCCCCCCTCTCCAGAGGACACGGCTCGGCCCCCCTTCTTAGGAGAGGAGACATTCCAGCAACACCCACTTTGGCAAAGGGAAACAAACTACAACAGAGAAGCCTTAACCCCTGCCTGGCCAGGGAGACCCGGCCGCCGCCGGCCCGGCAGCCGAAGCGCAGCCCCCGCAGCCCGCCCCGCCGCCCGGGCCGCAGCTGGGAACGCTCGGGAAAGGTGGAGCGAGCCCGGCTTCGGGAGCACGGAGCAGAAGACACGTATGCCAGAAGAATACACCACTGCCCCTCAGCATCTGGGGACTTGTGGAGCTGCATCAGCACCGCTAGCCCTCTCGCTGCTCTGGATCATATCTATCAGGAGAAAGGCACGGCAATGGGAAGAGCCTTGTTGGCTGTCCCACGCTGGCACCCGAGCTCTTCTCAACTCCATTCAGGCCTTTATAATCTTCCTTGTATAAGTTCAGGCTGGTAAAGGACTCACCTATAAGCTCCAGGTCCTTCAGCCTGAGAGATCTTTCAGGAGACATATTCCAGGAGCTTAGAGTAGGTGTCCATCCTTCCCCCTATCTACCTCTGCCTGAGGCAGAGGGACCAAGAGGTCAAGGGAGGACTTTAAATGACTGCTTTGCTTTATATGCCCTGAGAAGGACTGAGAGTAGGAGGAGGGAGAACAGGGGCACAAATCCCCTTTCAGCCACACACATCAGCTTGACCTTCAATCAGACATCTCTACAGACCTCTGCTGATCTTGGCCATCTTGGGCAAGGAGCAAATCCTCCCACTGGAGTGCAGACACTCTCCTTTATTTGAGGTGTACTCATTCCAACCCGTGAAAGCATTGGTTAACTTAGCAGGTGACTAAAGGCCTCTTGCTGAATCTCTAGGTGCAAAGAGACAGATTAGGGCACCACAAGTGCTCACAGGAAAGAGATATTCACTGGATTCTGTCCCTGCAGTGGGTCCTGCAGTGACCCCGAGTGCAGCAGCTGGATGTTTGCAGAACACGAGGACTCTGCGTGTGCACAGAGTGATCCTTCAGGTGCACCTTTATACCTTCCAGCAGCTCCCAGGGTAGGGTCTCCTTCAGCCAGCTGCTGCAGCTCAGCCACTGGTTTTAAAAAGCAAATTGTCACATCAGTCCATTATGTTATCTGATTTCTTTTGTCCCTTTTGATGTGTGGGGTGACTGCAACATAGACTGCTGGCTCCTCTTTTGTGCCCACGGTTCCCCCAGCCCATTACATCCCACAGATGCTCCTCTCCCTTCAGCCTCTCCTGCTACAGGTGCTGCCTTCCCTGGTCCTCACCAAGCTGTCTGCTTTCCAACAGCTTTGTGGCAGAGGGGTCTGTCCAGCTCCCCACTTCTGTGCTCCAGCAGTTGTGCTCCTAGAGCCTCTCCTACTTGAAACTAGTGGCTCTATCTCCTTTCTTATCATTGCCCGTTGACTTTTGGGGTCTCTCAAACCACAGCCACCCCCTTTTTGGGATGGGAGAACTTTTGCCTACCCTCCAGTGTGCAGAGGAGCTGGGAAAGGAGCAAATGCACAGGGAGTGAATCCCTCTGAAAGCATGCTGGAGTGGAACAGGACCTCGGCACATCCCTTCTGGCTGGGGATGGCAAGTGAGAGAGATGGGAGGCAACTTTGCAGGTGAGCAAGTGTGACCAGAATGATGGGCAGCATCATTGGTGCTGGCAGCTGGCTTACAGGGCAGCAGAAATACCAGGAAGTGCTTTGGCACTTGCTGGGATGCCTGGGATGCAATCAGCTTGCCCCTATCAGGGCAGAGGAAGACACTTGGGCAGGAGTTTGCATGGGGGTGGATGTCATAAACAATGCCCAGTAACAGCCGTGGCTTGTTTCTTTGTTCTGAGGAAGAAGAATGTCCTTTCCATCCTCACCTAATTATTTTCTTATGCAGCAGTGGAAAGAATGCTTGTGCCTAAACCTGACACGAGAAAATTATCAATGCTGTAAACAAAGGCATAAACAAAGCAGCCAAGAGCCAGGGTAGTGCTCAAAGCCAGAGCAGGAAACCCCAGAAAAGGGGGCACAAGTGGATTTCTCCTTCCCAGAGGTGCTGGATCACCCCAGAGAGAAGATGACTTCAGCATCCCCAGGGGATAACGTGCACAGGAGCCTGCACTTGGGGCACCACCAGTAATGAGACTGCAGGAGCTCATTACCTTCCTAAGGGGGCTGAGCAAACCCAAGAGAGCCATCAACCACCCCCTGGCACCTCTTGCAGCTGCCTCTGGCTGTGGTGGAGCCTGGCCCAGGGAGTTGGCATCCCTTCTGAAATCTGCTTAGCTCTGTGTTTACAGTAACCCCCTGGAGCTGGACACTGAGCTCCTTGCAGCCTCACACATGCAAACACTCCTTAGCTTTTTCAGGGATGTGCTGATGCCATTTGATCCCACAGAAGTGCTGCAGAACTGGGGCCAGCTGAGGGCAGTGGCCCCCATTCTCCCCACCTAAGGGCTGCCTAACACAAGGAGCTGAGGGCACAGGAGTTATGTGCAGGTGCCCCATGCCCCATATTTGCCCTTTCCCAGAAACAATGCCATTGAAAAAGGGGAAGGATAGGGGGTGTAGGGAATCCTGGTACAGATTGGGCTTCAGCATGCGGCACAGTGGGGTCTCAGCAATCAAACATGAAATACCTCATTGCTCAGGAACTCACAAAGGCAGAGTGTGGATGGTTGGGCTGTTTGCTTTTGAGGTCAAGTCCACACTTGGGAACAGAAATCAGCAGCAGAAGAGTGAGGATGGGGCAATAAGCTGGCAATTAGGGTTCAGCCACCAGCAGCAGGGAGCACAAGGCTCCTCTGGGGACATGACCTTCAGACAAGCAGCTTAAAGTGCTTTTTTCTGCCTTCACTTCCTTTAGTTCACCATGCTGCCTTCTAGACAGCAGAAATGGCACCAGAGGAGAGTCCAAGGGCAGACACAGTTAGGGCACCTCTACGAGTCCATGCTTTCTAGGGCCAGGGCACTGAGCTGAATGAGGCAGACCTGGCAGCCAGTTCAGAAAGCAAGGGGCTCATCAGACCCTGCAGAGAAGAGGAGCAAGTGTGGCCTGCACTGATGGCCCTTCTCACCTGTCCTGTCTGTGGCAGAGAGACTGAGGTGCTTGGGTAGTTGAGGATCAAAGCCACGGGGCCAGAGGGAGAGGGGTCAAAGCAGGCTTTGACCTGGAGGGATAAGCATAAATCACATCATCTTGAGCCCTCTCAAAGCATAGGGAGAAATGACTCTTCAAGACTGTGGTGATGAGGGCCCCTCTGTGCTAGGTCCCCTCACACCTTCATTCCCCCACCCATTAGGGCAATGGGTCCACACCAGCTCTGCACAATTCCCCTGGGGTGGTAACACCTGGGAGCCATGCTTCCAGGACCAGTTGGCCCCCAGATGTGCTCCTGGCACTGTATCCCATCGATTAATTAGCCTCTTTTCTTCCTCTTCAGAAGGGTTCACAACCCACATGTGCTTCTTCCTTTGCTGAGAGCATACCCGTAACACACTGCAGATGGGACACATTCCATGGATTCAGAAGCTGCCTGCAGCTCCCGCAGAGGAAGAAGTGCTCCCCTTGCTCAGGGCTCAAGGGCAGGAGAAGGTTGGCCAGCCTCACTGGCTCAAAAATCGTGGTGTGGAGCCAGCCTTGTAGAGGTACAACTTGCAGCTTCTCTGAAAAGAGCCATCTCACACTAGAAGGGAGAACATGGCAGCTGTGGAGAGCTGGATAGAGAAACAATTTCAAGGCAGCAGCACAAAGAGACCTCTGTAGAGGATCTCTGTAACCATGGGCATCAGAGAGCCAGGAAAAGCAGCTTCTGAACTTGCAAACACAGACAGCAAATCCTTCATGGACAGCATTCTCACCTATTGCCTCTGCCATGAGATACACACAGCTCAGCATATTCATATTTATGGCACCCAAGGAAGCAGACATTCCCACCCAACAGACAAGCCACTACAGCCGGACACACAGCCTGGCCCTTCTGCCACCTCCACACACTCCTGGTGCATCCCTCAGAGCCTTGGGGACATCTTAGCTTCTCCCTAGGAGGAGGCCACCAGCAGGCAGCTAAGAGCTGTGTAAGCAGTGGTTTGTTGTCAGAAAACAGAAGAGAAATTGTCCAGCTCCTAGCCTAAAGCCAAAGTTTGCTGGTTTTATTGTTCCTTCTGCTTTCATTTAACCAGGACAATCTCTGAGATGGAGGCACAGACCAGGCAACTGGGTGACCTATAACTGGATTTCTTGGGCATGCTGTTGTCTGAGCATATGTCCATGCATTACTAAGGGCTGAGACCACCTGCTGAGAAAGAGTTTACAAGAGAAGACAAGACATACTAGGAAAAAGAAACCTGGAGAGCGGGATCAGATGGCAGAACCCAAGGGATGGGACTGCAATGCGAAGCAGAGAAGAGATTGCTATGGACTATTGCTGTAGTAAGGCCCTGGTTGGGCTGGCTGCAGGGCACAGCTGGTTCCTTATTTATCCATCACACTATTTAGAGCCCATTTGGCAGCTCCTCAGGAGAAAAAAAAGAATGCTCAGTTAGAATGTGATTCATGCAGATCTACAGCAGCTCAAGGGAGTCTGTCCATTTATAATTAATGAATTCCTGTTTGAAGTGATCTGACTTCAATCTTCCCTTTTCTCAAGGGGCTGATCTGGCCTCTCTGCGTCTTCAATACCTGTGGCTGGAACTGCACATGGCAGTGAACAGGGCCCAAAAATCCGGAAAGCCTGATCATGCCCTAGGAGCACAGAAGCTGCCCTGACCAGGAAATCCATTCCATCGCATGTTCCCCATGGAACAAGCTTGCTCAGGACATCAGCTGGATGGAGGACTTCAGCTGCTCCTCTCATTTGTGGGCTGTCCTCAATAAAGAGGGAAAGGGAAGAAGGAAGCAGAACATATTGCCATTTTTATGGGTTGTGACCCAAGAAGAGGGAGGTCAGGGCACTGCTGAATTTCCATAACCTTCTCTTCCACTTTTCACTGAGGTCTCAGTGCCAGGAGGCTATTCCTGTGGCTTTGTTCCTATTGAACATCAGTGTGTCACAGACTGGAAGGGAACAGGGAAGCAGGAACTGCAGCTTGAGGGTATGCAGGAAGCCTGAGGTGCTCTCCTAAGTGAAAAGTCTCCCTTCCTGGTGTCTGGTACAACTTCACAGGCATCACTTCTGAAGGAAACCACAACCTGTAAAAAATATAAGACACGTGAACCAGTTGATCCAGCAGCGATGAAGGAAGAAACCAGGCAATGCCCAGAGTATGTTGAAGAAGCTTTCCTGAGAAATTCCTCCCACACTGAACTTCTTAACAACAAAGAGATCGGAAAAAACCAAACCTGAATCAAACTGAATTCTACAGGGTGTTTGAGATTAAAGTAGTTTAATTCCTACTTCTGATTCCAAAGCAATCTTCCTAAAAAGCAATGATTGGTTTCATTCAGGTTGCTGTTCCTTCCTTAAGGACCTCATCATGGATGCCCAGGCCATGAGGAACTTGGACTTTAAGTACTTCAGCCTACCAGCTTTGCATAACAAAGTAAATCTGATGATGGTAGATCCTGAAATAAGAGTGATTGGTGGGGGCGATGTTATAGCTGCATATTACTTTGATTACTCTGCCATCCTGAGATTGTGGGCTCACAACCATCACAGAATTCTAGGTGCTTTCCTACAAGTTTGGGCACTGCAATCACTGTGAGAGCAGTGACCTCAGCTCATTACAATGCAATGATTTCAAGGGGATGTTTAATAGCTTATTAATAAGTGAATCTTAGGGAACTGAAAAAAGTAGCAATTATTAGGTGGCACATGTTAGAGCTGAAATAGTTATACATCATGCAACAGAGTAGCGCACTGACACTTTACAGTCCCGTTGGGTAATTATTGGGATTAGGCTGAGTACCCAATTTCCCAGCTATGACTTCATAGGCTGGGAATCCAGCTCTCTGGTGACATCCCAATTCCACAAGTCTCCCTCACTAGTTGCCATGCTGACTACTGTCAGGTGGTGACTATATAGGTGTGGCACACAGCCTTAAGAAAGGACTCACACTCTTAGAGGAAATAAGAATAATGATGAATGAGAGTCTAAGAAGGCAATAAACACAAGTCAGCTGCAGAGAAGATGAGCAAAGCCCTCTTCCTTGCCACACCACTTCAGGTCATAATCTGAGAAACACAAGGAGCTTGAGATGGGGAAACATCCGCTTCCCACCCAGACAGGGACCATGCTAGGCACAGAAGTCCATAACATGATTAGAGATATGGCAT
Organism: Sialia sialis; assembly: GCA_009812075.1. NCBI lineage: Eukaryota > Metazoa > Chordata > Aves > Passeriformes > Turdidae > Sialia > Sialia sialis. The sequence continues at coordinate 8,125,559 of VRYO01001269.1, read as the reverse complement.
TCATGATTCTCCTACCTCTTCCAGAGGAGTCTGGAGCTAAAGATGAAAGCAGGGACAATGTTCTCTGATGATGATTACCTCTGTGCTCAGTTCTGGCATGCATTTTTAGGCCATGCCTCTGCTTTCTCACCCTCTCCCCTTTTCCTATTTCAGCCCACCTGAGCGGGCAAGGAAGACTTACACAATTCAAGCACAAAGTGCCAACAGCACAGGAGGCCACCTGCCTTCTCTCAAGGCTGGCAAGCCCTGACAGCAGAGGTGGCAGCTGAGGAAGGCAGCTGGTACCATCAACTTGGGAGAGACCCTCCCAGAGCCAGGCTTTCTGCATCCCTGAGCCAAGGGAAGCTCCTGGAGGGTGGCAGGACTGAAGGAGGTGGTGGAGCTCCTGATATTTCTGGGGAACATCCCTACATCAGCAGCATCAGCTGCCTGCTTTGAGGCCATGCAAACTGGCCTGGTCTATGAGCAGCTCCTGCTGCAGAGGACCAGGAGGAAGCCCGACAGGGCTACAGAACAGGGAAGTTATTCCCCAGCCAGGAGTGCAATCTGGGAGCAGATGAGAATGAAGCAACAGCACTAGCTAGCCTTATACCCACTGTAAGGGACATGGGGATGCTGAATGCTCCTGGCTGGGCACAGAGTATGGCCAGGGCCACCCCATGCCACTTTGGTTTCTTGTTCCACAAGGAGATGGGACCCATATGGCCCCTGGCCTGAATCACCCCACCCTTGTTGCCCACTTTCAGCAAAGGCAGCTGCTCCTATGGCAGGTTGCTCTCGGTCAGGCTCTGCTTCCCTGCGTGCTTGGCTGGATCTGTGGGAGCTATGGAGGGTATGAACATCACTGACAAAATCTTTAGGCTACATAAATCACCAAATGTCAACAGAGGAGCTAAAATCCTATGTGAGAGCACATTTGGGGATCTGAGGAGTAGAGCAATAGGCTATCAGCATGGGCCTCATGTCTGAGTTTACAGGCACCACATGTAACTGAGGTGTAACCTTGTGCCCTGCCTCACCCCCATCACCCACAGCCTGACATCCTGTCAGCTTGCCTACCTAGGGCTGTCTGTCCTTCCCACACCCCAGAGGCCCTTCTTTGGCAGCCCACTGCTGCCACTAGTCCTTCCACTAGGACTGTGCTCTTCCCCAGCACAGCTTTCAGAAACCAGATCCAGGCCCAGCAAGACACCTTTCCCAGCTCAGAAGGAACACCTGCTTTTCAGGACAAAAGTGCATGTGAAGATTGGCCTAAGAAAGCAGCTGCCCCACTTATTTGAGTTCCCATGGCAGTGCCAGCAGGGAGGGGCTCTGACCTGCAGTGCCTCCCAGACTACAGAGCTGCTGGGGATGTCAAGAGAAACCACAGAGGCTGGTGGCCAGCTCTGGTCCTGTGCCTCCTCACCAGGACAGATCCAACCGAGGCCAGTGCACCCTAGGGATGCATCTGTATTACCCATACAAGCAGGGCAGCCTCTTCTGCCACAGCTCCAGTGCTCAGCCTAGGGGCTAAAGGATATTCTGACTTGCCCCTTCCTTCCCTCGCCGTCTGACTCTGAGTTGATGTGAACTACAGCTGACCTACAGCTCTCTGCCTCACCTGTTCCTGCCCTAGTATCCATATCCTATATGGCATCAGCCCCTTGGCCCCTGCTCAGTTGAAGCCTCCAGCTGGCTTTAGAGCCACTGCTAGAAACATTATAGCACACCTGTTCTTCAGATGAGGGTTTACAGCCAAGACTAGCACATCTGGATTGTAAAATAGACATTTGGAAGTTTATCAACATGTTTCCAAACAGTCTGAGTATGGCAGAAACTCTGTCTGGTTGCTTTAGTGAAGGAAGCAGCTGGGCTACAAGGATGGTTTGGTGCCCTTCTCACGCCCCATGCAGGTTGGGCTGAGCCTCTCTTCCCTTCCACCTTCCCCTAGAAACTGAACTGCCCCTTCCTGACACTAGTGGTCCAGGAAGCTGTGTCAGCAAGGCTCTAGAAAGGAAGCAAGGAAGTGAAATCCAGTGTCCTTCCCACCACATAACCCGTTGACACGTCTACACAAAGCCTAGACTTCAGCCAAACATCTCCCAGAAACATCACGTTCTCAGATAATTGATTGCAAATCTGCATCATGTGGGTTGGGAGGGGGTAACTGACTCCATAATCTCGGTCCTGTGCAAAGCTCAGCTGCTAACAGACTCCAGGGCTTTTGCTCTCAGCAAACTCCCGATCAGCAGCAACACCAAGCTGCCACTAATGGGTTTGTCAGCACCAAGCAGATCTAAAAGAGGAACGTGGCCCCCTGCTCTGAGTTGTTTCACGTGCACAGCCCCTCTCATCCTATTTGTTTCTCAGATGTGCAGGATTCACAGCAGTGCTAACAACAGACCACTCCCATGTGGGAGTGTGTTCAGTGAGATACTCCACAGATTTTGGTCTCTTTCCAGTCATCTCGCACGAGCAGAAACACAGCCAATACTTTGGGGTGTGAGTGACAGAGGCAAGGGACACAGACAACCTGTGCAGCTGATAGGCAGGAGGTAGCTCTACCCCCAGCATGCAGGAGAGCTTTGGTAATGTGGTGGCTGTTTCCCATAAGATCTTCAGATGATCTGGGCTGAAGTTAATCAGCAGTTGACTAACAATGCTCTCATCTCCTTCCATTTTGACAGTCCACTTGCAGGTGAAGGCAACATTCCTGTCCTGCAGTACTGACTACCATACTGTGCTCCCATCACCCCTGAAAGAGAAACCACTCTGCCAACATAGTGGCTAAGCACTACTGCAGACCATTGAGGCATTTGGAGACCAGGGCAAACATGGATTTTTTTCATCAGCTACATCCCAGTGAATATCTTCCCTCCCAAACTCACATGCTCTCAGTAATATTGAACTACCTCTTTAGAGTCACTAATTCAAAGTGGTTCCAAATTCAAGAGGATTTTATGGAGGTGGGAAGCTCAGGGGTAGCCCCAAACCTTCAAACCGTGTACCTGCAGTGATGAAGATACAAATACATTTATATGGTGATTTGCACTCAGCCAATTTCTTTGTCTTTATGTATTTGTTTTAAAAACCTGGCGGAAAAGTGGAAAAGAGACCACCCTACAGGCACACTCTGTCTTTGCCCATATACCTTGCTAGTCCCTCTGACACTAGAATGAGCCACATTTCATAGAACAAAGGGCAGGAGAAAACTCCTGAATTAATGTGAGCACTGTACACAGGTCACTGCACAGAAGGAAACACCGTGTTTAGCTGCTCCTACCACTGAGCACATATAACATTGTCTGAAGTCCATGCTAAGGCCTAGTTCTACTACTGGATACTTCCTCCATGGGACTTGAGAACCTACAAAGCTGCTACAAGAAATTCAGATTGAGAGGCACTGCAAGACATAACAGAGAAGAACAGGTTGGAAAATAAGGGAAGGTGATTCAAAATATCATTTGTATCTCACCAAGCAAAATTCCCTTTTGCTTCTGCATGTACCAGTGGGCCCATGTGCCTAGACCGTTCCAGATGGTGTGTTTTTACTGAGAGGGGAGGCAGCATAGCTGCACATTTCTCATTAAATTGAGCTGGTCACCTCGAAGCTTACAGGTCAATAGGTGTGTTTTCCCTTCTTCCCCCCAGACTATAAATCTGACCCCCACCCCAGGCCCTCCCTCCCTGAGGCAGGCAGGTCCTGCTCATGACAGCCAGTGCTTTGTTCAGCAGCTGAGCCAACACTTCCTCCCAAGGGAGAATGTAACTCTGTGGAGGCAAGGGTCAAGTGTGCTCTTCCCAAAGCTGAGAATTTGCCTTTGCCACTTAATCCAGCCTGAGACCTCACAGCCAGCACAGAGCTTCTCTCAAGCCTGGGAACACAGTCTTTGTGGGCAGACGAAGGCACACACCTGAGGCACGGGTACAAATGCAAACATCTGCTCTTCGCCACAAGTCTTCGGGGCAAGGAGGCAGCTAGGAAAACAAAACCACACCAGATCCTTACTTCACCCTGCCCTCACCCTCACCAGTTCAGGCCTAATGCCAAAGACAGCCAGGTGGCTGCTGGTGCCAAACTTCCAAGCAGCTTTACAGCCCCACTTCCCGTCGGGAGCTGTGGAACCAAGTCAGTTTTATCACTGTGGGGCCCAGCTCAGATGGCTTCCAAAAGCACTCTGCTGTGCCCTGGAATACTCCTGCCCTGCAGGTCTCAGCCACAGCCCTGCAAGGACTGGCACAGGCAAGAGAGTGGGGAAGGACCCCATCACTCTGGTTTCACAGTGGAGGTGAGGAGAAACAGCTCCTACTGTCCTTGCCTCAGCCAGCTATGAACCTCCCAGGCACAGCCAAGCAAGCAGGTTGTCCTGGCGGTGGAGATCATCCCTTGGTGCTCTCCCACACACTCACACACCGGTTCAGGTGAGATGTGACCTCTGGAGAAGGGCCCAGTCCCCTGCTCAGGCCAGGATGCTGGAGTCACATTTGATAGAGTTTTTGAGCCCCTCTAAGAACGGAGGCTCCACAGCCTTCCTGAGCAACTTGCTCCAGCATGATTAACACTTTTCTGGCCTCTAACACAGGTGGCCATCCACCAACTTTGCTGTGATGGGTTTGGTCACCATGAGAGGAGGTGGAGGGGTCCCTCTTGGGAATGTGGCACCTCAGGATGCACAGTTGCTTTTAGCTGCATTTCCTGGCTCCAGCCCCAAGGGGCTCCCTCAATCCCCAAGTTACAGGGCCTTGGTCAAGAGGCTAAGCCTGTAGCCTCATTCCACCTGACCATGCAGACACAGTGATAGCAGATCCAGCCCTTGCTGTTTCTCCAGTTTCTTGCTTTCTCTTCAAGACAATGAAGAAGCAGGTGGGCGAAGCAGGGGACATCACTAGGGAGGAAGACTTACTTTTTTCAGAGTTGATTGACACTGAGATTTAGGAGGATTAACTCTTCAACCCCTCCCTAAACAGAGACTATCCCATGGCCACCCTCCTTACAAGTCCTTGCAGTCAGCACAGATCCATGAGGATCCCAGGCCCACCTGTTTTCACAGGTCTGTGCCATTTTACCTCCTGGTGTTTTCTGGTTCTCGTTATCTCTGCAGAGCTGATGACACTTAAGACGTTTCATCTCCCTGGAGGCTTTCTCTGGCACTTTAAGTCTGACTTATGCAATGTGTCCTGACGTCCTTTTCACCCAAGCTCACCTCTGGCTTGTTAACACCCTGACTGGCCAAGGACCCTGCCCTGCCTGCCAGCAGATCTGAACCAGGCTGAAACTCTGCACTCACTGGAGTTAAAGCTTTGCCAGCTTTCTCCTCCTACCCTTCTCCTCTTATTCATTGATGGTCATTTATCAGATCAGCCTCTTCCCACAGGGCCACCATGTCCACAGAACCAGATCTGCCCCTGCACCTGCCAAGAAATCCCAGAGGCAGGCATTGAACAGGGGAAAACCCAATTAGCAGTTGTCAAATAACACTACTTATGACCTTAGCCCCAAACTTCTGGGAGGGCATCGCCAGGATGCAGCTTAGGATCCCTTCCCAGACCATCAGGATGTTTCTGAAGAACACAGCCTCTTTCCCAGCTTTATGACTTCTGCTCTTGTTAGAAACCAGTTCAGAAACATAAGAGTTTGGGAACCAAACAGCTCATAACACTTATCACTGCCTGCCCCCAGAGACAAGCCTAATTCCAAAGTACAGCTACAACACATGTATATCTGTTTGCAACACCTCATTGGAGGAATTAAAAAGTGACAATGATACTGTACTTGGGACATGATGACAACTGCTTCATCCAGCCAAACAAGACTGAGGCCAAGGCTGGTCCAGCCTACTAAATGGTGCTAGAGCTTCAGGCTGGGCATGGTACCAAACACTACAGTGGAGCCCCTCTACACGGCCCCTGGACATCTTTGCATTTGCAGGCCTGGCGATCTTTCCAAGCTTTTCTCCATTATCCTGCTATTTCTTTTCAGTCTGTTTCTTGCTTCTTGTCCACGCTGCCTGCACAAGCTATTTTGCAGGAAGAAGGGTCATCTCTCATGAGCTGTCTGTGCTGTACTAGTGTGAGGTGGGGTGAACTGCCTCTGCAGAGCAAACCTTCCATTTCTGTGTTGTACTTGGATGCATCAACATGGCTTGTGTTACGGGAAGGGCCTGTCCTCTGTCCAGGCCAACCACTGCCACCACAGAGAGCAGGGTGACAGTGCTATAACCTGGATGCCCCACACATTCCCTCAAAGACCTTTGCACTGCTCACATCCAGCCAGGCCCACCAGGGAGGCAGACTGAATGAAGGCAGCTGGACAGAAGCCCTGCAAACCCAACCAAGCCTCCACATAGCGGCCACTGAATTTGCATTTGAAGCCACTAACAAATGAGGTGAAGGAAAAGTCTGTAACAGGGACCAAACTTAGGTTTGAGTCACGACTCCAGAGCAGCTGGTGCAGTCTGGCAGGCAATACACTACTCAGCTGTCCCCAACACCCTTGCTGAGCTGGAACTTCCACCAGTGTTCCCACAGACCAAGTGCTCCTTGAATTCCTGCAGTCCCCATGACTGCAGATAGGAAAAGGACCTTGCCCCACTCCCAAAGCAGACTTCATGAATCCAGGGTACAGGAGGGAGTACTTGAGAGCAGCTGCTCAAAGTGGTTTGCAGTGATTCACCACACCCTCAGCCCCAAATCATAGACCCCAAGACCCCAACAAGACATCATGCCTCTACACTAGTGTTCCTCAGCTCTTGTCACGCTGTGAGCTTCCCTCATAACATGGCTACTCCTTCCCACTCTATTTGCAGAGCTAGGGCAGGCTTTCTTCCAACTGGATGCCATCCAGAGCCTCCAGCGAGGTCCAGAGAAGGGAGCAGGAGGTGCTCCAAGAGGGTGGGAGAAGGGACACAGACACCACGGCTCAGGGGGTTAAAGTGGCATTGCAAGATCCTGCTACCTGTGGGTGGTGGGGTGAGAGGTATCACAAGGTCACTCTTTTCTATTGCTAAAGTTTCAGAGATCTCTCCTTCCATCTGCCTTCCCACCATCTGCTGAGGCGACTGCAAGGGAGGGGAGGTTTGCAAGGGTCACTCTTGGGCCAAACCAGATGGAAAGGACCTGCTGCAAGCATTTTACTAGACATGGGCCAGACAGCTGCAGAATGCCCCCCAGCCCTGCTGACAGCTCACTGGATCATCCAGTGCACACAGTACCACAGTGAAGGAGCTGGCTCACAACTGCACACATTGCCTTGGAGGCTTGCTTGCAATGACAAAGGGCCTGCAGCTGTACTAAGCAGTGAATTAACAAGCTGTTTAAAGTCCTTCATTGGAGGCCTGAACAAACAGATGCTGCCAGGAGCTGGTCTCTCCCCCTCCTGGGGACCATCCTGCGGGTCAGAGATGTTTTTTCTTGGTGCTCTCTGAGGGGAAAAACCAGCAGAACCTTTGCTACCCAGAGCTCCAGGGCCTTCTCCTCCCCCTGCGCCTTTGAACCCTTTCCAAATTTCTCAGCTCTGCAGGCTTCCAGACCTGGCCTGCTGCAGACCTAATTAACTCTCTTGTTCATTTATGGTCTTTTGTCACTAAAGCAAGTAATTGGTGCACACAGGCAGCAGATCCTCATGTGCTCACATGGACTCAACTGCTCCCTTTGGTCTGCTGGGGAAGCCCTCTCCTGTTCACCAAGGGTGCCTGCAGTCCCTCTCTGTGGCCGGCCACTTCAGGATCATCTATGGAGAACACATTGCTGATATTTCTAGCAAGCACTCTCAGCTTTTTTGCAATCAGAAGACAAGGGTCTTCTCAGGACATGACATCTTTGAATTCAAGCAAATCTAGACCGTGGACCACACCTTACCCCTTCTCCCTTGTTAGCACCAAGAAACCTCTTGGGGTTTCTCATCCACACGCTGTTGTTTGCTTGTTCATGCACACACACACTCACTCAGAAGCCTCCAGTTCAGTGGGATGGTGCAGACACAAGGCCTGGCAGGGATGCTGCTGCCACAATAGTTTCTGCCTGCATTGGTACTCATTCAAGTTTGCATACTGCCAGATGCATGTAGGAGCAACATGACCCCACTGCTCTTTTACCACCACCACCCTCTGTGTTCCCTCTTACCCCTGGCACCAAAAGGATGGAGAACAGCAGAGAGAGGCAGGGCCCTTTCACAGAGGGATAGCTGGGGAGGATTATCCCAGGGATCCTGGACCAAACACACAGCTCTTCAGCCTTTGGAAACCTCCCTCACCTTTGTTCCTTGGCCTTGTAGTGTTGGGGGAAGGGATCCCAATGAGCATGTTTGTGCTGTTCTTCTTAATAGGGTGTTGTGTAACACAGAGGGAAGTGACTACACCGGGAACCCCAGCTGAGAACAGAGACTTTAATCCTGCTGCCCAGGAAAAACTTGGAAAAAATACCTACATCTGTTCTGTTGCATTAGGCTCATGGCTCAGAGGCTGACAGCTGACCCTGGCTGCACATGATGCCAAGGTACAGCCCCTGCCAAACAGTGCCAGGGTAAATTACCATGACTGATTAGAAAGGCAAAAGGCAGCCAGAGAAAACTAGAGAGAGTTCTCTCCTTGGACAGAAGGGAGAAGACCAAGCTGTAGTTTATCAGGATACTTCATCTTCTCCACTGTCATACTGGCAAACAGCAGAAGGAGCAATAGTGGAAGAGAACAAGGTAGAGGATGAGATGCAGGGAGAGGCACAAAGGTGAGGAGGCAGAGAAGAAACTACAGCTACATCTACCTCTCCATGGGGCTCACCAAGGATGCGCTTCAGGAGACAATCCTCCTTCTCCTCAAACCTGCTCTAGGCTGAGACCACAGAGGACAAAAGGTACTCTTTTATCTACAAGCAGGCTTCACAGCTCAAGAAGGACACAGGGCAGGTGTTGGCCTCACAGAGCAGTGCCATGGCATTCCCTGCCATGAGTCTGCCAGCTCCAGGACATGTAAGAGCACAGGTGTGGGGCTCCCTGATGCAGCATCACAACACAGTTCTCCTCCAGGCTCAGGCTTCGTCATCAACCCACACCTACACAACAACTCAGAGTGAAAAGGAAATTAGCTATCCAGCCAACAGAACAATACTGAAATTTGACTAACAACAGCCTCCTGAACACTCTGGAAACATGTCAGAGACTTCTCACCATATTTGGTGGAGCTCTGCATTGATACATCCACTGAGAACACAGTAAGTACTGCACTGGGATCACAGGGCAGGAGGAAGAGCCCGTTCTCCATGTAGTCCCTTTTAGAGACACAGCAGGATGCTGAGTGCCCCCCTCTAGATGGGAAGGGGTTTTCTGGAAAGACATTAACACCTAGTTTTGTGAAGGATATGCCTGCTCCTTACTCATGTATTAAATTGGCTCAAGCCTAATTAGCACAATATCCATGACAGGATTAAAGCAGGTTCTACCTTCTTCTTCCTGCCTAGGGCCACCAGCTACCAAACACTCCTCCAGGTCAGCATCCAGCACAGGACAGTGGATAGCTTCAAGAAAAGCAGAAAAAAACCCCACACCTTTCTAACTTTTGTCTGTCAGAAACAGGCTTTGGCCCTGAAGCAGAAATGTTTATTTGCTTTAAATCTTATTTAGCCATGGATGTTTTCATTATCCACATGCATGTCACACTCTTTTATCTGCCCTTAGGAGGATAGGCAGGAAAGTTCATGCTTTCCTCAGTCCATATGTGGAGCAGACAGTTTTGATTAGCCACGTGCTTTTTGCCTTTCAATCCCTGCTGGCTGTCACTTTGACCTTATTCAACAAGACAAAGGCATGAGAAGCAGTGTGTTTCTTTCAGTCTCTTATAAACTTCAACACTATAACCTCATATCAAATTCTGTTCCTCTCCCCATCTCCATGGGCTACCTGTTAATGCAATCCTAAACCTCCAGAACTAAACTGAGCACTTAAGATTCAGGGATCCTGCTGAGAAATGCAGTCAGAAGGTCCAGGTACCTGACCCAGTGCGTTTCTGTACTGGAACCCAAATATGCCTCTTGAGTCCAATATCATCAGTCCTCTGACTCTTTACCACCTTCCAACCCTCTGCTGTTGTTGACCAACCTGGTGCCTTTCCCCTCTGCTCCTTAAACTGCTAGGGAGCAGCCCCGTCAAGGTCAGAGCTTCAGGCCTGAATTAGCTCCACAGCATCAAGTTCATTACACCTCAGTAATGTATTTGTTACACACAGCTCCTCTGACACTCTGCCACTCCAAACTTGAAATGAAGCTCAGCCCTGCCCGAGAGGAGGAACCAGAGGGGGTGAGGCACAGCAGAGCCAACTCCTAGAAAGACATTCTTAAAGCACTTTCCAAAGGCACTGCCAACAGACTACTGCCACCACTAACTGCAAAGTGTAAGGTTAGCTGGCCCGAGCCACCTCTACTCAAAAACAACCCGATGAAAAGAGTATTCAAGAAAGGTACTGGCCTATACAGGGGCCACTTCAGGACAATTGCCCCCAGAGGGTGATAACGAGGTCCTTTTTCCCTCCTGTCACCAGAGCTGCTGCACTGTTCCAGTCACTTACTGCAACTCATCCAAACTCACATCAGCTTCCACTCTCCCAGGTTCTCTGGAAAGGCTAGTGGTGCCTGCAGTTAATAAAAAAGTCCATTATGCTATAATGAGTCCTAAAAAGAGTATCAGCTCTTTCTGTGCACCAGCTCAATTCTGCTTTCCTGGTGGTGCACACATTAAAACTCCCTCTCTCCTCACATACTGATGACTACCCTGTGTCTCAAAGCCTGAGGGAGCACATCTAATCTGGTTAATGTTACTGGTGTTGTTTGTTGTATTAAGAACATTACTCTTACTAAGCTATTTGTGCTGAGTCTCCTGAGAGAATGCTGCAGATTAATCATACATATGTAAATCCAATCTTCTTTCATGCATTTTAAATGTGTTGCCTGTTGGAAAACAAAAGGGCGAGGGGAGGGACTGGTCCATCAGGGACTTGTGCAGAACCAGCAGATGCTTTCTAGATGCTCACTTCTCACCCACTCCAGTTTGGGGATTAGAAGCACAGCAAGTGACTCTACTAGCCCACGCATTTGCTAGATTAAGAGGTCTGCTGAAAAACAACAACAACAAAAAAAATTAAAATAAAATAAAACCGAAACAACAAACACAGACAACTGTGAGTCAAACCGCACGGTTTCAAGAGAGCTGAAGTTGGCCACTCTCACACGGAGCTACCGGTCCCCCTCTGGTGGCCAAGCAGCCGCAGTCAGGGGGTGACAGCACAGCAGGGATGTCGCATGGTCACCGTCCCTGCACCCGAGCATCCCGGCGCTGCATGGCTCGCCTAGCAAAGCATACCTGCGCTCCAGGAAGGATGTCATGGAATCTTCACAACCCGAAAAGATTAATTACAAGAACAGCCAGCAGCTGCCCAGTCCCTCCACCCTGACAGCCCTAGGACTGTCTATAACTAAGCCCCTGGTTTTTAATAGCAATACTGTGTAGCACTAGGAGCTCACATCTTGAAACAGGGGTTCATTGTGCATGGAGCTCTGCACCATCTGGACACAGAGAGTCTGTAGGCTCTTTAGGATGGGGAATAAGATTGAGAGAAAGAACAGAAGATGGACAGGAAACAAGTGAGCAGAAGGAAATAAGGCAGCACTGGTTAGCACAGAAGACAGCAGTCAGTGAGATGCTCTCAATGCGTGAGCACAAAGGCAACCATTCAATGTCTTACTAGAAGATACCAAGGCAACATTTTTGGCACATAATTTTTAGTTTTGCAATGTAGACAATCGCTACCAGTGTATTGCATGTTGTTCCCAATATAAAAGGGCCTAGGAGAGAGAAAGCTGAATACCCTTGCTGATCGCTCTTGTCACAGACAAGAAGAGGCTGCCAATTTTCCCTATGTGGTGGTCTGAATCTGTTCCACACCAGCAATAAAGTCCTCTGCAAATCTGAGCTAGTTTCTATTCAGCAAGCCACTTCTTCAGACAAACCTGAAACCCCCTCATCCTCCAAGAATACTGTAGGGAATTTTATATCCTTGCATTTCTTCACCCACTGCTGTAAAAGCAGCACTATCTTATCTCAAAGCAACCTCACACTTCAGCTACTGGAGCACAAGAAAGCCCCGAACAGCTGTTCCTTCTGCTAAGACATGAGATTTCTAAAATTACTCAGAAAATTGCATGGGTTTACGGGCCCTCAGTATTATGTTAGCATAAATCCCTAACATAAGAAAGTGAGAAGAATTTAGTTTTGGCCATGCAGAGTCACTCCCCCTAAAAACACCTAAACTCACTCTGGCCTTCATATGCCTCAGAGAAAACTCTGGAGCAATCTTAGGCCAATTCCAGTTTCTCCATCCCTCATACATTGCAAGAGCTCCACTTCCTTTGTCTGTATTGCAGCTTTATACCAAGGTGGAGAGGCTTGGCTCTCAACCTCACTCCTCACTTCCAACCCTGTGTGCAACTGCCCATGCCTCAAACACTTTGTAGCACGCTGTTCTTGCAGAAGGGTAGCTGGAAAAGACTCATCAGGAATTTTGGGTGAACTTCAGCTACAGCTGTTTTGTTTTACTGCAAAGAAGTTACAGTAAATTATGTCTAAAAATGAACACATTCATGCAGTAACACCTCCTCTCCTACAATCAAGTTTTATGCTCTGGAAAGCAGAGATTAGCATCTCTCATGCATTCAATGAAAAAAATAAAGAATTTAAGAGGAAGATTCTAAATCTTAAATTCTGCACTGTACAGCTGATGCCAAGACAGCTGATATTCTGGTCGGCTTAGCTGTTTCCCTTAAGTGCTTCCCTTTAAGAGGTCCTGTAATCACACATTCAAACTCTTTCTGTGCTCATGTGCCAGGTCAGACACAAGATGGTAGCAGAACAGCCCAAACCATACAAAATGTAGTAATTCACTCTGGGAACCAGGAATTACAGCTTGGTCCTGATCAACTCAGCCATAGCACTACGAAAATAAGAACAGATCTTATCCAAATAAAGCATTTTCTCAGTCAGGTATCTGAAGAAATTACAGTAATTTCACTAATATAAGCCACACCTTTTTCATTGAAGAAGGAAGCCTTCCCCACTAGTGCGGCAAATCATCAGGTACGGCTTATTTATGGACAAATTCCAGCAGAATGCTAACCTGGAAGTGTGAGCCGGCCGGCGGGGGAAGCTGCCATGCAGCCGCGGCCAGGCGAGCGGGGGGCAGGTGGGGAGTGGGCTTTGCAGGGTGGTGGAGCCGCGAGCGGGGCCGGTGGGGCGGTGTCGCTAGCGGCGGCAGGGCTGCGTTTAAAGGCTCCTCCAGTCTGTGAAAACTGTTTGCAATTTGAGCACCTGACAGCAAACCCCACGCTGGCTCGATTCTGTTACTAACTTGTTACTTTGTCACACATGGATTCTCGCTCAAAAAAAAAAAATTGGAAAAAAAAAATGCGGCTTATATTCAGGTGCAGCTTATATGTGGACAAATCCTGTGTTCTACCTGGCTACCCAGATGTGCGTCTTATAATCAGGTGCAGCTTATAATTGTGAAACTGCTGTAATTCTCTGTAGTTCCACAACGAAGGCAAAGCAAGTTGAGCAGAGGAACTGAATGCACAAAAATCCATTTTCTCAAGTAGGACATCATGATACCCCTCAGGTCAAGTGGCTGTGTATGGAATCAAGCACACAAAGATATCAACTGTTTGGTATTGCTGAATATACAAGCTGGGGCATGTAGGATTCCAGCATGAAGTGCTTGGGTACGATTTCTCTCACAGCCCCAACTCCATGCCAAGTGTCAGGATAAATGGAGGCTGTGGAGTCAGCAACAGGGCACTGTCACCACTCCAAGAAATCACAAGGAACTGGAGATCAGGATGGACAATGTGAGCAGCCAGATGATATCATCCTGCCTGTAAAGAGGCTGAAACTTTAGAACTTACTTCATGCTAAAGTAATCCAGCATGCTGAGCTCTCTCCTTCACACTCAAACAGGTATTTTCTGAAAACTTCAGTCTTAACTTGGCCCCCTTATTATGAATTGCACTGGTCATGGCATGTAAAGGCATGTTCACATGGCTTGCTTTGTATCATTTTCTTCATGCCAAGTTTGCTGGAAAAGTCACCCAACTTTAGTACCCTGGCCCGAACTCCAGCAGCTCTAGACTCACAACACCTCTGCAATTTTCAGAGGACACTGGAACTTCAGTTTCCATATTTGTACTGTCACCACTGCTGCATGGACTCTCCCTCATCTGAGTCCAGCATAAGACAATTCTGTTGCCACAGGAGCTTTTAAGTAATACCATCACCCAATATAGTGCTAGAGGCAATTCCTAAGAACCACGTGCACCACTCACTCTTTCCTTTAGCCAGTGCTTATGGCCTGAAAATCAGAATCTACTGGTTGTAATGGCACAACACTAGATGCTAGTTTCATGTGTGAGAACATTCACCTAACTATGTGGTGGAACACACACAGCCAGCTAATGCTCTGTGCTCTGCTGGCTGAGGACACACTAAATCTTGTACAGCCCAGGAAAGAGTGTTTCATCATTCTACAGACAGAAATGCTAATAGACACAGAACCATCTTGCAGAAAGTATCTCAACTTTTAAAGTTATTATTTTAATCCTTAAGGTGTAAAGTATTTAAAAGCCCCCTCTTCTCCTGGCTTCACCTAATCTTGACAGTACTGTGAAGCACAAGGTCTATAAGTACCTGAAGCTCAAAGAGTGAGACAGAAAAGTGATTTAAATTATTAATTTATTTGAAAGAGCCCTTAAAATTCTAGCATTACTAGCTGCTTCACAGCATTTTCCAGCCTACTTGCAGTGAGGCCTCACAGTAGCCTGCAAGCCCCAGCCCAGAGTCCCGCCTCTTCCCAAAAACTCACAGGTTCTGGCTTCAGTCAGTCATCCTGAAAGGCTGCAGGTGGAGAACCATACCCTCCCCCCTGCACCAGACTTCTGCTAGACATGTGAAGACATGGAGAGCTCCTTTGCCCACAGACAGCACCAGTTTGATTCCCTCTGTAAAGCCCAAAAAGAACGCTGAGCTGAGAAGGCAGCATTTTTAAAATATTTTATTTATTATACAAACTATTTACAAAATCAGCTACTACAACCACAGGCTTCCAAATTTTGGCTGTACTCTGCCAGAAATTCACCAGAGGGAAGTAGGATTTCACCTGTATCATCCACAGCTCCTGATTTCTATATGCATGCAACATGGCCTGCAGGTGCAGGCTGAAGCCAGGTCCCCTGCACCTCAAAGCAGCTTCAGGAAACATGGAAATCTGCTAAGATGGTATCAGGATCCTACAGAAGAGTCTCTATTAAGTGGCAATAAATAAGGAGTAAAAAAGGAAAGTAATGAGCCTCTGTCAGAAGTAACATACAGTATGGGTGACCAAAGCACATCCCCATTGCCAGTGCTAAGGGCAGCATTAGAAATGACTGTACTGGGAAAGAGTGTAAAGCAAGAGGTAATTTTAGAAATATTGTGGTGAAACTCAGGAACATGAGGGCAGTCTAGGGGCCTGTGCAAACAGAGAGAATGGATTTAGTTGACTAAGAGTACCCACCCCAGTTCTGACTGCACTTGCGTTAAGAAGGAAGTCCTTGGCATCTTCACAGCTGCTGGGAAGTGTTGGGTGCTGGCTCCAATGAAATGAGAAGCTTTTAGGAGCTCTTTCCAGTAGAAGTCCACTCAGTGGTCAGCTACTTCATCCTCAGAATTAAAAAAGGCCAGCTCAAGAGAAGAAGGGAGAAGATTCCTGAGGGAGATGCCATTGTCAGAACTGGCCCACAGCTACAGGACTGGAAACATCCTCAACCAGGTGAGGCTACAATATGGAAAAAAACATCAAGCTATGCCTCCCAACAAACTGGAGTTAAGCTGAGCACCACCACCTCCTCTCAGCCCCTGGAGAAAACACTGACATAGTGGCATGGTGAACACAGGAGCTGTAACTCTACTGACCATGGAAGCCACCTGCAGTATAAATAAAATGGTACCATACAATCCACCCAAAGAAGATCAGAACCTTGCAGAACGCAGCCTGCACTAAAAAAGGGAGGACAGCCACTACTAATGTGATCTGTCAGAGCACAACCGTGGCAACTATCAAGCTGGCAGCCTCGCAGCACCTTGGTGCCAGTGAGGGAATGAATTCACAAGGCAAAAAAATCCCCCTGAGTAGTCTCAATGTTCAGCTGACTGCTTTTTGGCACCAAAATGGCTTATTTTTTTCTGTACAGAAGTAACACACTCAGCCCAAGAATTACTAAGATGCTGCCTTAAAAACATTTTATAAATGTAGAATATTTCCCACAAATTCCCAGTCAATTCAACTAAGCTATATGTGAAAAGCACACACAGTTAAATTAAAATATCCATACTGTGCTCAAGTCTGACCGGATCAGTCTGAGGACAGCAGGAGGGAACTGAAGAGGATGATGTGACATTTTATCCAATACAGTCTTCTAAAATTAGCTCAGGGATGCCAGTCTGAGAATCCATTCTGGAAGAAATCCAGAAATTCCATAATCCAGTGAAAGCTTACATTGCAGATAGCAGCAATGCATTTCTCCCATTTTGATTCCTGCATGCCTTTGACTTACTTGTAGACTGTAGAAAGCAAAGATCCTGAATTTTGCTTCACTGAAGAATTCACCAAGATTCCCAGATTCCCCTTCCCTTTACTTCCCTGGGAAGGGCTGAATGGATTTTCAACTACAACAGACCCCGATCATAAGCTTCTCATTCTGATCTATCCACTCCTTTTCTCCAACAGCCAGACAATGGTGGGTGCAAGCTGCTGAGTGACTTCTTAAGTGAAATTCTAGTTAACACTTTGTGCTGGAAAGCTAACAGCACTGAATGGAACATGTGGAAAGATAAAGAGAGATGATAAGAAATTTGAAAGGGCAGAAATCTAGCTGCTGTTCAGGCACCAGCAACTCCCTGGACACTCTGCCTGAAATGCAGTAGAGAAAGAAAAGCCTCAGGCTGCTGCATGATAGAGGTAGAAGCCAAGATCCTGTGGGATGCTGGGGTGGAGGTACCATATTTTGCCCAGTACCATCATCCCAACAACAACTGCAAGCACAGTGCACACTGTAGCTGCTTATTGATCTGTCACTGTTACCATACAACATACATACCCTGAAGGTGAATGTGGGATAGGCATTGGTGCTCAGCATTGAGGGATCATACTCATGCCCATACTCTCTCTCCTGAGGAAGGGAAAAGAAGGCAAGGGCATGAAACAGCTTCCTGTGCAACATCAACTGTCAGAAACATTCAATGGAGGAGAAACTCCTCTTCCAGTTTGTTTGCAGAGACTAATTACCAGCCACTGCTGGAGAAGGGCGCTTCTGCTGCTGGACCCTGGCGGAGGTAGTACAGGATCACTGTCAGGGCCAGCACTTGTGCTCCAATTAGATTGTTTTCCTCTTAGGGTTACTTCCTCCAGTGGATACTGTCCTTTTTTCTCTGTGGCACAAGCAGCAACAGCATCCAGAGCAAGATGGAGAAGGAGAACCAGAAACCCTTCTGGGTCAGGTGCTGAAAGGATGGACAGCTCTATTCTCCTCACTAGTCATAGTGAGATATCAGGGAGCATCACTGGGAGAGTTGAGCCAAGGTAAAGGAAGTTATTAAGACTTCCTATGAGCCAAGGCTTCCAGCAGAGCTCCATGCTGGTCTTCCCTCTTCCTCCTAGAGAGCTACAGTAAAGGCAGCTCAGCAGATCTCCTACACCTCAATGTAAGTTTGCTTATAAACTTCATCTTCTCAGAGAAGGATAGGTAAATAGGGTGCAGTATCAAGTGCAGTATCTCCTTAACAAATGCACCAGTCCTTTTGCTTTTTCACATTGAATCAAAGGGAGAACGAAGAAAAGGGAAAAGATGAGCTCTTGATGACATATTTGGGACACAGAAAGGCCACATGACATCTTCTGGATGACAAATTCCTTTACATGGAGTCTTTGTTCTGCCTCCACTGCTAAGTGAAGGGAAGGAGAACAAGCAGAGGATTGAACCTGGGTCTTGCCACAAAGAGCTGAGAGGCTAAATGGTCTCCTGGGAAAGGAAAATCACAGCATGCCAAATCCCTCACAACCCTCGCTGATAGCTAGCTGCAGCATCTTGTGCACTTCTTCATAGGAGTCATAAGTAGGGAGGCACAGCTGGTTAAAACTGTAAAACAAAAGAAAAATTCCATTCAAACTAGATCTGAGAGGGAATCATCCCCATTAGCTGCCTTTAGATGGATTAACACAAGCATCACACACATTACACTGTTTGCCCAACACAACTAGCTGGTGTCATTCCCAAAAGCACAATGGACAAAGTCCTACCACCCCAGGATACTTGCCAAGTGTGGGCTGTCGGCAAAGTACTGTGAGTTGGAGCTGCAATGATCTGGAAAGATGGACAGAGTGCAGCAAACCCTCCTGGGGGTAGCTGGGAGGAACCAGTAGTGAACTGCAAAAGCCTGGCCAGCTCTTCCTGTGTGAAACTGGAGACCACAGTCCAAAACCACCTCATGACCTGTTACAAACCACGAAACGTAAAGACAGGTCAGTTAAGGAAATCAAGCAAGCATATTAGCACCTTGCAAGAATATCAGTCAATTGCCCACACAACCAAGTGTGCCATGAACAGTCAGAATTCATTTGTTTTACCAGGATGACACATAGAGGCAAGTATTACATAGTTCCTAATCAGTTAAGAGCTGGCCCACACTACTATCTCCCACCAATCCTTTCCCTTAAAGCAGAAAGGCTTCTTCTGCTTCTGCTCTCCCCACAGAGATTTAATTTTTAAAAATATCTGCACAGGCAATGAGGTAGGTTTACAATGCAGAAAACACACTTCCCTCTTGCACTATGCTAATTTTTTGGTTTTCCACATCTTCTGCAGACAAGTGGAACCATCCCAGTGTTTACAAACTGAAAATACAAGTTTCCGCCTCTTTTAGTCTGGTGTGTTTTGGCAGCTTCCATTATTTTTCTCAACAAAGCTGCTACTATTCCCATACCCTCCCACAGGAAAAGGCAGAAAAGGATAAGAATCATTAGGGGGTATGAATTTAGGCTACTACATCAGTAGTACCCAGCACTAAACTCCAAACACTACATGTGGGCTGCAAGCATGTTTTTCAAGCATCTCTTGAAGATAAATATATCACCATCAACATCTTCAGCAGCAGTAATTCCCACCAACTCCTCCTGACTCCCTGCTGAACTGTTCTTAATTAGAGCTGTGTTGGATTTTTTTAAAGAGACCACTGCTGACAATTTGTACTGATTAAGCATCACCTCTAGACAGCCAGGCTGAAGCGATCTCTCTAGGGAAGTTCTCATTAAAAAAAAACTTTTGAGTGTGCCCTCCCCTCAGGTTGCCTTCAATACAAATCCAGCACAGGGGAAACATTATATCATAATATATGCAGTCCTACCTGCCCCCTAGAATTTTTCAGTTTGTCCTTCTGAAACCCTAAACTCCAACTAATTCAGTATTTGGGATAACTGGTTTCAATAAGCAGGAAGATGAAACCCTTTCGTTTACCTTCTCACGGAAGTGCCAAGATCCTCCTACCACTACAGCATGTGCCTTGAAGTCACAGACACTGATATCTCCAGTACCACACATAAGCAGCTGAAAGGCAAGAGACTGAAGTCAGAAAGTCAGGAGACCAAGAAAAAAGGCAACAGCTACTGTGCAAATTGCAGACATTTAAAGTGCTTAGAGAAGAAACATTCTGGCTTTTTCCCAGATCCAGAAAGCACTCCATTTGTCAGAGAGGAGGGAAAGTAAAGGTAGAGCTGCTTAGGGAGACAGCAATTACCTCAAGCTCATTTTCATCAAAAATAGCCAGGAGGTTCTCGGGAACTAATTCATTAAGACCTGGAAGAGAGGAGAAGAGCAGCATGTGCTATGCCCTGGGACATAAAGTCAGAGAGAGCAGGGAGAAGGCAGCATATTACCTTTCAGGAAGTGATCCACCTCCTCTCTAACCTGATTTGCCAGCCTGTATTGTGCAAGCAGATTTAGGTATAAGATTTTGTTTTCATTGGTCACTGGCACTTGAGCCCCTCCTGCCACCAGCTCTACCACCTGAAAACAGAACACTTGACCTGAGTGTGACCAGTAGCATTACCCAAACCTGAACTCCCAACCACAAAAAAAAACCACCAAGAAAGGAGTTACTTCCCAGAGTAAGCTAAATTTTCTGGAGCATAGCAGAGTTCCTGGTCCCCACTGCTGCAGGCAGTCCCCACTTTCAGGAATTGCTTCTCTTACCTTCTCCAGCTGTCCTGTTTTGCTGTATTTCTCTTCAGCAAAGACCAGATCCATCTCACTCACATCATTGTTCAATATGAAGCACACTTTGGATTTATAAAATTCTGGATCATCCGTTTCAAAATACTGTGTGAAAGAATAAGAAAGCAGGGACATGAAGGAAAGAAAAGCAAAACAAAAAAACCAATTTACATTGTTAGCCAGAATTCTGAGTCTGCTACTACACCAACATTCAACTTCTTCCCAAACGAACACAGGCTTCAGACAGGGCTGGGAAGCTTTACCTTGTAATGCATACGAAGTCCTATGATCTGAGCCAGGAAGGATCGAGTGAAGCGAGCTCGAACCAGTTGTTTGTAAGCACCTCCCAGAGATGATTCATAAAGACACTTCCCTACCAGGCGGCCTGCAAATTCATACACTTTGAGTCGTAAATATGTGGGACGCCCTGGGTTTGGATGCACCTGCAAAGAAGCAGCAAAATTCAATATCCAAGTACCAGACTGACTAGCATAAATAGCATATATGGGACCATTTCAAATCACTACATCTCTCAAGCTGACCAAGGAGCTTTAGTGTAATGTCCTCAAAGTCGAGCAATAGAAATAAAATGCCTAAGCCTGCATAGGAAGAACATGAAATGTTCCACATGCACAGGCAAGAAGCTGTAGGAGAGCTGAAATGGATTCTGAAATATTCAGACCCAACCAAACCTCTAAACACTTTGATATCCTGCACTTCCTCTTGCCCAAAAATCCAGCCTTCCTTGCTGACCTACCACCTTCTACAGCTCATCCAGCCAGTTTTTTGACACTTCAGTGGGTTAAAATCATCAAGCAAAGCTTTGAGGATGGCACTGGGAGTGACTATGAAGGCAAGCTAAAGAATGAGTAAGATAGCACACCACTTAACAGCAGCATTGTTTAGCCATCAATGGTCACATTTCTGTGCATTCAGCATAGGAACTGCAGACTCACCAAGGCCTGGTTGTTATCACTAAAGCGGGTAAACAGTTGATTGGTGGTATCAAATAACGCCTTACAAATGAGCTCAAACCACTCTCTTCGTGGACCTCCCCAGTCCAGAGCTACAAAATAAAAGCAAGCTTGGTCATCCAAATTGGGTCATCAGCTCAAGAGTTTCATGCGTGCTGCTCAGTATTACCCAACGAAAGAGTTCATTGCAATGAACAGTTCTGTAGCAATATGGCAGTAAACAGGAACTGCAAAACTATAGGTTCTTCTCCCAAACCTAGTCCTAGTTGTTTTTTTTGTTTATTTGGGGCTTTTTTAGGGGTAGGGGGCCAGGATTTACATAAGGCTTCAGGTCCCTATGTGAAGTACGTATAGAATAGCACCAGCAGGATAATTCACTAACATCTGTGAGAAGATCAAAGGGCTGGAAAACCACAAGATAATGGACATACTACAAGAAACCAGAATTTCAGACTAAAACTACTCCTCCATCATTCCTTTTGCTTCCTCTGCATATTATTTACAGGATAACTCACCTTCTTCATCCTGAAAAATCACTTCAAAGTTTTTGCTCCAATCAGAAACAGAAAAATTTCGTGTTGCTTTAAAAGACTGAAAAATAGAAAAAAAAAATAGCAGCAACCATTACTGCTTGACATCCCATACCCTATACGCAGTCCTGTACATGTGAATGGGCAAACACAAAATCTCAATAGTCTACAAGTATACAAGTCAAAATTAAAACACTTAAGGTCTATCTCTTACTTGTCCAAAACCACAAAAGCCAATTTCTCATTTTCTGTTATGAGACACATTAGCCACATAAAATACAGCTCATCTTAAAACCAGTGTGAGGTCTTAGCACAGAAATATCACTTTCAAGGCTGCAGTAAAGTATTGTTTGAAGTATTAAAACGCCTGTGGGAAGGAGCAATTTCTGTAAAGCACTTTCAGCCCACGAATTAGATTTAAAATAGGAATGTTTCAAAGAGCACTACAAAATAGCTTGAAGAGAATTACTGAGTTCATACTTACAGCAAGTCACGATGCAAAAATGTAATAAAATACCCCAAGTGTCTAAAATTTCCTATGCCCTGATTCTGGACTCCAATTAAAGAAACTTTAAAAAGCCACACAGCAGTCTTGAGTCATACAGGCAGTTTTGGCTTAGGTTAGCCTCAAACAAGTTAGAGCATTATGCTACTCACACCTCTGGACTAAACATGTTTATTGTGCCTATCACCAATGGTCACCAGAGCTCATATTTATTGTTGTTGTTACTATTACTATTATCATCATCATTATTATGGCACTGGATTTATTTTGTCTTACTAGACTGTAACAATGTTCAAGACAGTGCAGGAATTCCCAAAATAATAGGAAAAAGTAGCCGTGGAAATATTGTTTAGAAATGAAGTAATTTTGTCCAAGCTAGTAACTGAAACATAATCTCATAAATACTGCGAGCTTTTACATGCAGAAAATATTCTGAAACACAGAGTTACTGAGCATAAATCAAGGAAAATCCCAGCCAATTCCTGTCATCCTCAGAAATGTTCTCTCCATCTTTGCAACATTACTGTTGTGAGATGCAGGTGGAAACAAGAAGTCAGGGTAACTGCCTCCCCAGCACACAAAGTATTTAGAATGTCACTTAAGAAATGTATTATAAGAATTACTAAGGTGTATTTTGGAAACATACAGTTCAGGTCAGGAGTAATAAAGATTTTACTAAGGGAGTACACAGAATATTTTTTCATCACTCTGAACTGCTACTAGTAGGCTGTTGATGCAAGAGCTTCATTGCATGCAGCTCAGGAACATATGACTTGAGAGCTTATCTTGCTGAATGGCTCTGTGCCAGAAAAACAGTAGATAAAGACTCAGGAGCTCTATGTTCTGCTCTCAAATCTAGTCCAGGTAGATAGTCGCTCTCCAAGTCTCGAGTTCCAATGTAAAGGAGGGACACAATAGCATCAGCAGATTTCCTGTTTTTATAGGCTGTGAATCCCTTTACACAATCACAGAATCATTCAAGTTGAATAAGACCTCTAAGATCATCAATTCTAACCTTTGACTGACCCCCACCTCATCAACTAGACTATGGCATTAAGTGCTACATCCAGGCATTTCTTGAACATTCCCAAGGACGGTGACTCCACAACCTCCCTGAGCAGTCCTTTCCAGTGTTTAACAATTCCCCAACTTGCCTGTTGGCATCTGCCTTGAAACAGAGAGACTAACCATTTTTAGCATGGCTGCCCTAGCACATTCCAGTTTGGCCTTCTTCAGGCACTGAACAGAATACAAAGGATGGTGCAAGCACTGGGCTGAAGTAAAATTACTCATACACTCACCGACTCCAGCAGACAGTGGCGGCTGACCTTGAGCGTGACCTTCGAATGAGGTCTTTTCATATGCACCTGACGTAGCTCCCGCTGAAAGAAGTTCACTTTGTCTTGGAAGGTTTCAGAGCCTCCTGAAAAGAGTGACAATTTGGGTGAGGCCTGAGCTGTCAACACCTCAAACATCTACAGAGCATTCCTAAGATTAACTGCACACAGATTCAGCTTTACAGCCCAAAAGTGCATTTACCACAGCAAGGTTTGGAGACAGAACTCTCAAGGTAGTTTTGCAATTAATCTTGCTGGTATTCATACTCACAGGTGCACTTTCAAAGAGCCTGACAGAGAAGCCAAGCTGAAAAGGAACAGCTGCTGTGATGAAGCATATTCACTGGAAGCACCAATAGGAACAGAGTATGATACTCCAGGAATCAGAGTCCTCCTCAGAAGTCATTCAGTGCTGGCAATCTTTATTTCCCAGGGAAACTAGCAGACTCAAGTGCTAACTTCCTGACTACTGTACCCACCTCACTGTCCCTTTACCTATGTTTTTATGCAGAGAGCGAATGAAAGTGGCTGCCAAGATGTTCCTCTCCTTGCAGCTGAGTTCCACAGGGGGTTGGATCCCATCATCCACCACCAGTGTCAGTAATTTGTGCACAGGATCAGGACCAAGGTATGAAAACTAGCAGCAAAAAGATGCAAGAAAGGGTAAACCCATCATGCAGAAGGCACAGTATGTTCAGTAGACAAAGCAACAACACCTGCGCTCTACAGACTTTCTCTGCTCCCCCCTGTGTATGCAGTTAATGGGAAAACCATTTCAAACATTCAGACTCCATTTAGGAGGATGCTTTTAAACTTCACAGACAAGTCTGAGGGCTTCAAGGGAAACAATCACAACATTTTAGGAAGGTTAAGAGAAAAATATCAAAGAAAAATGCAAAGGAATCAAGATTTTTGCCTAGCACTGGAACAAAAGGCAGGAAAGAGTGATAATACCGGCTCCTAGTTAAAAATACTAGCAAAACTTAGTCACTGAGAGGGAATTCCAGAGTTGAAATGTATGCCACACAATGTTGTTCTGTGGGTGTTTCTCTCCAAAAGAAAAAAACAAACAGACTGTGATTCACAAGGGATGACAAGCTAACAACATGGAGGTGTACTGACAGGTACATGGCAAGAGGCTCACCTTTGTGCCAGGACACACTCTAAAGGTGAAAAGGCGCCATGGAATGATCTTCAGATAAAATTCTTTCACCGAGAATTGCTGAGTAACCACAAGGAAAAGAAAATGTTAAATGTCATACATCTGTTAAGGGCTGTCCCTGAAACACATGAGGAAGAAGACAGATCCATAAGGCTAGATCTCCCTTCAACCACAGGAACAGGTTTCTGCAGCATTTGGCACAATACTTGAGAATTTTTCAAGTTCTGCAGAACTGTAAGCAACGTGTCAGTAACACTTCACTGCGTGCATTTGTGACGCATGTGGGATGCCAGCATGACACAGATTTTATAGCAGTAAGCTGTTGTGTTCAGTAGAACGTCACCAGTCTAATTGGAAAGTAATCTTAAGTACACTTAAGAAGCTGAATTCAGGACAAGATTGTAATGCACTGACCAAAAGGTTTTGGTAAAAGTCACGCCAATGGACTACTCCTATTACTGCCTAATTTTCACAACCACTTCAAATATCTTTTAAAATGCACTTGCAATTCCTAAATCCATGAGATTTGCAGAAATTTATTCTCAGAGTATTTCTGCCAGAACAAATGACTAACTGTGCAACTCCTGTCTTCTGAAGAGCAAGTTAAGAAGGAATTTTAGCATCTTTAGACAAAAGAAAACTGTTTCCTGCACAAACCTTTCCTAGATGCAATGATTGCAAAAACTGACAATCAGTATTTGTCCTCAAACAAGCCGAATATGAACAGCAACTCTTTAAAAATAGCAGCATGGTAACTTTCTATTTCTATATATACATAGAGACACCCAGGGATACAATTACACAAGCCTAAGAATCACAATAACAATTTGGGCACCTAAAGGGGGCTTCCAATAGTACCCACTTCTGGTAGGTGATCTGCTTTACTAAGTAATGCAATAGAAAAGTGAATGGAAGTCCAAAACAATCCACCAAGGATGAAAGGACGTTGAGATCACAAAGACACAGCACTCAAAGTCAGTTCTTACAGCCATGTGCAGCACAGATTTAGAAATCTCTAGCAACTCCCTGCACCCCATAACTGTTTCACAGCCCTCTTTCTCCCTTTGGCAGGAAAGGAATTCCTGAATTAGTCTTTCACTTTGGTATTTATCACTGCATTTTTCAGAATACTTCTAAAGAGACAGATGAACAAAATGAATTTAAATTCATTATTACATTTAGAGGAATTTTCCTTCTGGTTTATGAACACTATTAGGCAATAATAATGAAAAACAGTTACTGTTAACACAATCTTATTGTAAGAGAATCCTCAGTTTCTCCTGTATCTTCTACTTATAAATTTACCCTTTGTTCTCTGACCATTTTTTCCCTTTTTCTTTTCAGCAAACATTCCAGAAACAGGACAAAATAGATAAAATGTGAGGAGAAATTCTCTTAAGTTGAAATTTACAGGTATCAGAAAGTGAGAATAGGAATTGCAGGTCTGACCTGAAAAAAGCAAAGCAAAGGCAAACAGAATATCTATTGAACAATCAGCAAGAAAATTTCCAGTAGGCTTTGGATCAGATCTAGAAAGATCCTAAAATCTAAAAATACAATCCTAAAACTTCTAAAGCTCATTTTAACATTATTCTCAGCCACAAGCTCCACGTTTGCCATATGCAAACCTTTTTTAAATCAAATCTGAGGCACCTGAATCTGAAGCTAAGATATCAAGGATAAGGAAGCTCTTCAGTTACAGCCCACTTTAAACATGCACTTAAGTTTGGTATCTTTGATATCTACCTTAGGTGACACATAGCAGTACACTTTTTTAGGCTTCTTCACTTTCTCAGGGGTCTGGCTGTCAGAAGGAGAATCTTCATCTTCATCCTCAATTGCAGTAGAAGGACGGCGCTGGGAGGAGCTCAGGTGCACTGGTGGAAGTTGCCACTGAGTGTTGGTATAACTAGGAGCATCGTAAAGGTAAGCTTCAAAATAAATACTGACACCTGAGGTGGACACATTGCGTTCTACAATGTTCTTTTCATTCTCTGAGGGAAATAGATATGAAAGAGTCGTGTAAATCCTAATGGAGACAAGAATGAAAAAGAATGCACAGTCCACCACCAAATCAGTGACTTTGATTTTAAAGAAAAGGTTATATATCCAAAGGAAAACCTGGTCAAGTGAAACTTTGATAAAGAGAAGCCAAGAGCGGAATGAAAAGACTTCAAGATGACCATTTGTCTGTTAGTGACTAGAAGAAAAAAGGCAGAGAACCTGTCTCTCAGAGCAGCAGCCTGAAGGTATAACCACTTGACAGCAACACTGAAATCTGGCTCCCTCCTGAAGAAACCAGGAATTACAGCATTGTTTAAAAAAAAAACAACAAAAAACCCCAAAAAACAAAACAAAACAGAAAAACCTCCCCCAAAAATCTACGTAGTGAACCTGCAGTGTTCTTCCTCCATATAACTTAATATACAATACATGTCTGGCTCAGATAAGAACAACTAGCAAGCAATAAAAATTGCCTAATTTCAGAGGTAAACCTCCTGAAATAGGGAAAAAACACTTGTTTTTATCTGCTGATGGATTAGACAGTATCAGCCCCCAGAGATTTCCCCTGTTAGAAGCAAATTCTTTTACCTTAGCATTTTTAAATAAATAGGCTTTCCTCTAGCAAGTAAGCATGGCCAGCCTGCAGGGAAGCCACAAATAGCTCTGCTACATGAGTGTGCACATTGTAAGAGCCCACTTGGAGAATGAATACTGATTAGGTCTTGACTCACCACTTAGAACAATGATGTCAAAATCACCATTGCTTATGGGCTGGTTCTGGTAGGAGATGCAGGCATGGAAGCACC
The DNA here is from genome assembly GCA_009812075.1 of Sialia sialis. Lineage (NCBI taxonomy): Eukaryota > Metazoa > Chordata > Aves > Passeriformes > Turdidae > Sialia > Sialia sialis. The sequence goes on along the minus strand of VRYO01001269.1, from coordinate 8,097,931 downwards.
CCCTAGAGTGCAAGGTGAGTCGAAAGAACACCTCACAAGTCTGCCGATTGGACACCACAGACTTCTCAAACACCACATCAGAGCTCGCTTCTTCTTGAGGACCCAGCTAAACAGAAAACAAATTATTAAAAGGAGCTCTCCAGCTCACCTGAAGTCAAGCAACGAGGGGTGAGGTTGCACTCACCTCGTGGATGGAAAGGCTGTAATTGTGCTCATCTATCAGGGACACAGAATTGCTGGTGGGATTGTCATACTCATCTCTGGGAGCTATCTGCAGAGTGTGCTGCTGCCCACAGGTCAGCACCAGAGTGGAGAAATGGCAGACAATTTTGGTTTTGGAGGGAACCACCATTCCTGAAGGAGACAACAATAACTCAGAGTTAAACAAATTCCAAGGTGAAGCTACAAAAAGCAAAAGAAAAGCAACTAGGGGCACAATATCCTTGAAAATAGATCAAATCTAACCACATTATATGCCCCTACATTAAAAAAGCAAAGTTCCTGAGCACTGAAGTATATAGTGTAGTGCATAGCGTGTGCCTTGGATCAGAGACTTAATACTAATAAAGCAAACTAAATTACTAGTCCTCTAAAGAATGCTTTTCCACCATTCCAACTTTCTGCTCAGGAACTTGCTCCCACTGTACATACAAAATACAAGCTAGCTGACACCTAAGAAAACCTGAAAGTGCTGCTTACCACAGAAACTTTATTTGGGTTAAGCCTGATCTTCTTTCTAAAGGGATATTTTAGCAAGCTTTGTATCTATTCACAAAGCAATGAATAGAGATCCTTTCAATGACATGTACATGAAACATAAAAGATACCAGTTGGGGTGAAAAAAACAAAAGTAGAAGAAAAATTTTAGATGAATAAAAAGGAAATGCTTTAACAGAAGTGCATAATCAAAGGTCTCAGCTGCTCCAGAAGCTTACAAGAATAGAGTAGGGCATTCAGAAAAAGAAGAGGCAAATTATGACAGCATCTCTAACTCAGATACAAACAACTCAATACTTTCACAAAAGGCACTCTGACTACTAGCTGGATTATGAAGAAGTTACTACAAAATGGAGAATGTGACAGGAGTGGATAGGGATTTTAAGTAGCTCTGATGTGTTATTCTGAAAAACAGTTTCTGGTTTGTTACACACTTGTAGTCACAAATACATTTTACTCATGGGTCTGCTGCTGAGATCTACACATGGCAGGAGGAAAATGGTGACGGGTAACTCCTTCCCTGTCACCCACCTATTTTAGCTGGAAATACATTTACCCAAGGGCCTCCAATACCTTCAAATCTACTTTGAAACATTACAGGCCCTCTTAGATCTTACCTGGCTGGAAAACCTTGTAGTAGGGGCTGTAAGCCACATTCAAGCCACCGAGTTTTACAGTGATTTCGTATCTCCCAGCCCTGCGCACAGTGAAAGCCACTTTCACCACGTTGGAATTGGGCTCTTGAAGAACTTCCTGGGTTACAGGAATATCAATTGCTAACTCCACATGGCAGATGTGAACTCGCAGCCCCACAGGCCGGTGAGCAGGGAAGGGTTGCCCATTTTTATAGAACAACTGCATGGGAAACAGAGAAGTCCAGGTGAGCAAAAACATACAGCACACAGAGGAAGAGGAAACAAATTGCCTTAGGGGAGGGCAAATACCTCAGCTCAGGGAAAAATAATTAACAGACAGCTCTGTCACACAGACTCTGTTTTCCAAAATGAATAGGGACAAGTGGGCATTGACCAGCCCCATTCTCTTTTGTGCTGGGGTTCAAATGCATTTTCTGAAAAGAACATGCCTCCAGGCATTTCCCATCTACACTTGTAGTGCAATATTAGAGCAGAAATCATGAGAACCCACTAGCAAAAGGAAAAAAGTAAAGCCATGCCCTTTCAGAGAAACAAGCAGATCTTGTTTATTTGTACAGCTAAGTTCTGAAAAAGCTCTTACCAATTTGTTACAGAAAACAGTGTTATGAAGATATTGACCTAAGGGGCTGACCCAGTCTTTACTGCTAAGAATCATCATAATGAAAACACCACGTTCAATAAAATCACACGCAGTTCAATCACCAAAGTCACCTCCTGGACAATTTCAGAAGATAACATACCTTGACCACTAGTTCCTTACATGGAAAGAATCACACCTTGTAACTCTGTGCATGGCTCTTCAAGAGCCAGCAGCTTGTTGGCCAGAGCCTGCCTACCATCTGCAATCAGACTGCAGTCAGAAAAAAGTTACTATTATTCCCTGCTTCTAAGTAAGAGAGCGTGTGGGGCCTGAAGTAGCTTGCATCTTGACTGACATCAGGAAAAACTAGTGTATGCAAAGCTACTGCTGATGAATAAAGGGCTAAGCAAATGGCACACAAGCATGAAGTGGAAGGGCACATTGCTGGAATTCATGAGTGTCAGCAAGGTGAAAGAAATGTATAGAACAAATTCCTTTCACCTCAGCTTTTTTCACTGCCTGTCCTGGAGTTAGAACTCTTCACTCACCATCAAGCAGAAGGGTTTTCTTCACCTTCCCAAGAGGGATGGGTATGGCAACCTAGCTGCAATATTTTTATTTTGATACTCTCTTGGATGGGAAAGTGGGATAGAAAGGCACATAAGCCCAGCAAAACCTGCTCAAACTTTCTCCACATAGCTCCAAATACTCTGTGTTCATTCATCTTACTTCCTCTGGTCTTGGCCTTTTGGGATTAGAGGGAAACACGAGTCCTTGGCAGGCTTTTTCCAGGTCTGACAGAATAACAATCCATTTTGCAGTTAATGGGGAGCGGCAATGAAGCTTTACAGCTCTTGGGTTGGTAAAATGCCCATTCCCACACCCTCAACTTCAGCTGCATAAGCAAAAGATAGCACCACATTTGTTGAAGGCAAGGGTCAGCCTACTCACTTCCCAGCAAAGGAAGCAGCAGTCAGGACAAGCCTGGTCTACTCTGGCTCTCCAGAGGATTCTGAAGAAAGGAAGATTAGACTTTAGGAAGTGAAACCCTCAAATATACACATTTTGCAACATAGTAATAGAGCAGAAGGCATAAACAGATAGCTTGGCTACTCCTCAGTTACATCTGGCTTAGCCCCAACAGAAAAAGTATTTGAAGAACCCACCCCTAACTCAGACCTCTGTTCCTGCCCACATAGCTGCACGGAAACAAAAATATTGCCTTACATGCACTCGGAAGGCCATGCTATGGCCCACCTCATAGGGGTCCTTCCAATCCCAGGAGATTTTGCAGGACCGGGGATCCAGGTAGTTGCCTCGCACGTAGTCATAAATAGTTCGCTCCCCTCGGCGTTCCCGGTCCTCATGCTGAAGGAAGCTGACTATACGTGCGGCAAGCTCAAAGAGGAACTTAATGGTGAAGAAGAAAGCTACAACAGATACTGTGACCCCACCTGCAGCAGGGAGAGAACAAAGGGTGGTTGCAGAAGCCAATGGCTGAGTCAGGCTCTAAAATCCCCTCAGCATCAGCCAAAAATGCCTTTCTGTTCATGATATTTTACTAAATGCAAATTAGGTATTTCAGGTAGATGCTATTGTGTGAACATTTATGGTTTGTGTTATGATACAAGTAAGGTTAGAAAATATCAAGTCTTAAAACTCTGCAAATGACTGCAAACAAAGGAAATAGTTAAAGGTGGTAGAGTCTCAGGTAAGGCTTGCGGACATCCCAACAGAGACACAGGAATTCCCTTCAAGTTGCAAGTTAGAACTACAGAGATTCCTTTAAGGGAAACAGATAACCAGACAACTTCTGCACATCACATTATGGCTGGATTAAGAAGCATCACAGAGGCAACAGCCCTCCACTAGCTCTTGAAAGAAAAAGTAAGGGGATGATGAAGGAATTAGGCAAATAAAAGGACTTCAGAATCAAGAAGAATGGTTGAGAGGCAAGTCTGCCAGGTGGAGAGCACAGTGTGGAGTGACAGTAACTTCATGTTTGTTAGGTAAACTCTGAACTAAAATTAAATCAAAGGCTTTCAAGAAACCATTCTAAAGCCTATGGACAGGTCATCAAATACAGTGGCAGCCTTTCCTTCACTTACCAATAATGTAAAACATCAGGTCCCTTCGGTGAGACACACAGCCGAGGATCACAGCTGCATCTAGAACACAAAATAGGCCAAGTCCAGTCCAGTGACTTCCTCACACACACTGGCCTAAATGTAATATATGGTTCCCCAGAAAAAAATGCCTATTGATCACTTGTCTTCCTCTCCAAGGACATCCTTAAAGCATTATTCCATAAAATTGAAATATGTGAACAGCACAACATGCCACAATTAACAGTTCTCCCTCAGTCACAGATTCCCATTCAGGTTCAGGGATCTATAAGGACAACACACCGTCCCTCTGAAAACACTGAGAGCACGCTGTCCGTACTGCAGGAAGGAGACGTTTTTTGTAAGATCACCAACTTAAACCACAGTGAGTGGCCAAAGCCACTTATCCAAACTGTCACACCTACTTGAAAGCCTTGAAGTTAACTTCTACTCTGATACGAAAGCATATTTCAGAACCACCATCAAAATGGACAGAAGCTGATCCTTAGCCAGCAACCTTGGAATAAAAAGCTATGGAATTAAAGAGCTGCAGACAAAATCATCCCCATTTGTTCAGAACAAATAAAATCCTTCTAGGGCAGAGGTGAATCTATTTTTGCACTGCAAGTCTACTACAGAATGTATGAATGCAACAGGAAAAAAGTGCATTTGTATTTTCCTTCTCACTTCTGTGAAGTGGAGCCTCTCTGCTGAAACTCTCACTGATCAACACAAAACCTAAAACCTTCTGTTTGTATACCATTAAGTTTACAGCAACTTTAAGAGACACCAGTCTAGACTGAAGTTTTCACTGAGGGGACTGATAAACAAACATGTAGTAAAAAAACCACACCCAGAACAACATGCTGTTTGGTTGATAAGGCATAGCTGACAGATGGAACAAGAGCAGCAAGGAAAACGTGTGACAATTAGACAAAGGATCTGGCACACAGTGATGCATACAATATAGCTCACCATGCCACCATTCAGTTAGTGAGAAGCTACATTGTGCAATCAAGCTGCCTTTTTTTTTAAACAAACACAAAAGAAGAGTTATTCATCAGTTATCTCAATAGCAGCAATAGGACATCAGCATGCAGAAAGCTTAAACGAGGTATTTCCCCCCAACAATAGTCATGAATTTCTAGCCCAGCAAATCGCCTTTGCTGGCCTCAACACATATTCCAAGCCTCCAACTAAAGAGCAACCACATACCTTTACAGAAGTGCCCATGTTCCAAAAGCCAAAAAGAGGGTACCCATTCTTTAGCATCCTTCTGCTTTGTGCCCAGATTCGGGGCAAACATCAGCAAAAAGAGGCCATAGCAAAGACGATCCAGAAAAAGTAACTCCTGGAACTTGCATCACAGAATCACTGCTGCAAAACAAGCACTTGAGCACAGCAGTTTCTTCTTCTTTGTGGAAAAAGGCTTGTCCTGCTGTGCTGCTTCCTTTAGCCTGCTGTTTGCTAGCTTTCCTGGAAAATTAAAAAAAGAGAGAGAAATGTTAGATGTCTACATTGTGGATAAATCTAGCAAGCAGAAACACATAAGAGGTGCAAAATGCAAGAGCATCACTAGACATCAAATCCATGAGAGGTGCTATAAAAATACCACTGCTGATGAGATGCAAAGCTTCACCATATCTTCAACCTCTATCTGTCACAATCTCATTTCATTATATGACCCCCTGAAACTAGCATGTTCAAGATGGAATAAAACATATCCTTGCCTCCATATGTTTCATGGAGCAGCTAAGAACCTGCATGATGTTCATAAAGGAGTATTAAGGATGGAAGCAAGAACTGATAGTCTAGGAGAAATACAGAGAGGTTGTCTCAACAGCCAAAGATCATGTAAGAAAAGCTAAACCCCTGATAGAACTAAACCTTACCAGGGATATCAAGGGCACCATGAAAACTTTCTGTAGGCACATTGGTGATAAATAAAGACTAGGGAAAACGTGTACCCTCTCCAGAAGGAAACAGGAGACATAGTTACTCAGGACAATGAGAAGGTTGAGGTGCTCAACAACTTTTTCCCCTGTCTTCACCATGAGTGCTCCAGTCACACCAACCAAGTCACAGAAGACAAAAGCAGGGACTCAGAGAATGAAGAATTGCCCACTGTACCACAAGATTAGAGGGATTTTTTACAAGGGATGTAGTGATAGGACAGGGGGAAAGATTTCAAACCAAAAGAGGGCAGGTTTTGATTAGATAGAAGAAATTCTTCAACATGAGTAGTGAGGAACCAGATCAGGTTGCCCAGAGAAGTTGTGGCCGCCCCATCCTTGGAAGTGCTCACGACAAAGTTGCATGGGGCTTTGAACAACCTGGTCTAGTAGAAGGCATCTCTGTCCCCATCAGGGGTGTTGGAATTAAATGATCTTTAAGGTCCCTTCCAAGCCAAACCATTCTATAATCAGGTAGCCCTTCAAATCTTCATAGACAACAAAATATTATTTACTGTTCTCAAACCAATTTTGCCCAGATTTAGAGGGTTATTTGTAGTCAAGCTTCAAAATAAAAGAAAAAAATAAGTTTTTCAGAATTCTTGAACCACAAAGCAAACTAGATTTTGGGTTTGGTGTTGCTGTTTTAGGTATTCAGGAAATTGAGATCCTTATAAGGGATTTCAGCTTCAGCAGTGCTATCCACTAAATTACAGTTTACTGTCAGGCATGAGATAAAAAAATTAAAATTTAACAGCAAGGATTGACGCAGCCCACAAAAACCAGGACACATGCCAGAAGAAACACCACAGAGCCTACACAATCAGTATCTGCTCATTCAGAGCACAGATTACATAAAGGAGTGAGAATGAAAAGAACAGAGCCAGGCTCACCAAGGCAGCTGTCTGTTAAGATAGTCACCTCTTCTGGGGATGTGATAATCTCCTCCCGCCTGCCACGCCACCACCTCAGCTGTCAATTAGTCCCCCCATCCTCTGCCTTCTTCTTCAGATGACTTATTTCCCTCCATGCCAATAATCATACAGATCTGACTGCCTTTACACACTTCTACTAACCTTTCTAATGCCCAGTCAAAATCAATCAGTAAACCTGTGCAGAGCTTTTTCATTGCGCTGCAGAAACAGCCAGACTTTCACTGTCTTTTCCTCACCCACATCTCAAGGAAAAGTCCCCCCCAATTCATCTATTTTCCTCCTTCTATTTTTCCTCACTGCAATACTGTTGCAGTCCCCAGGGCACCCCCTCCCAGTTAAAGCATCAGCTTTCTAAACTCATAAATTTCTGTGTTAAAGACCACAGAGCTAGCCATTTCCTTGGTATTTCAGTCATTTCACAGTACATATCCAAGAAGTGCTACAAATGACTGGTTGAAACCCTGTTCCAGCTTGGCCTGGCTGTGGAAGGCATATGACTGCTCCCCACACAGCTGAGGAATTTCACAGAAACTTACCAATATTAGGAATCCACAAAATCTCCCTCCAGCATCTTTCAGAAGCAGTTTTTTCATGTCACAAAAAAACCCACAAAGCAGTCTCTGTGGGCTCATCTACTCAAGCTATTTCTGCTTCACTCCACAACTCCTTCCCTTCCGTGAGGCACACCAGAGGTCACACAGCCTCTCCCTCAAGCATAGAAAGATCCATCATTCAAACTTCAGGGTTTTTAAAGTCAATTGGAACCTGAATCTCTTGACCTGGTTTGCAGAATTTTTGAACTCACTGGACATAGGGAATCAGTTATCTCAGTTATATTAATTAAGCAGCACAGCAGCTTGTCGCTTTATTACCCCTACATGACGTGGTAAACAAGACACCTACTCAGGTGGTCACCAGAGATGAAGTGGCTGTAATACAATCACCTTCCTTCTACCTCACTCGCTGCCAGCAGCTTTAAGGGCGCTCTTGCAGCTGGAACACACGGAGGTGAAGAGCCTAGTTGCAAGTAGGTGGTATCCAAGATACACTGCCACTCACTTAACAGAATGCAGATGTGAATTAAAATGGTATCTGTGCTAAGAACTCCTGGGTAACAATCTGGGAAATAGATTCTGAAAAGCGGCAATGTAAGGTGCCATCATTGCTAGGCTGGAAAAAAGAGTGCTGAATTATCCAACAGGTCTTAGTAATCTTGATCCAAGGACAGAGTAAGCAATGGTCTCCTGCCACCTGCAGGGACAACGGGGATTTGAAAGCTTCATCTTCGTTTCACTTGAGGAGAGGTACTGGCATAATCAGGGTAGATGCATGGAATCATAAAATAAACTGCATTTGCGCCATTGCTTCCTCAAGACAGCAAGGAAAGGAAGTTCAGTAATAGGAATACATTCAATTTGACTTACTGCCGCTGTTGAAGCCAGAGGAACACAGTGCAGAGCTCCAGAAGGAAGCACAAGTGTAACATATACAAAAGGAACTGTAACACCGTAATGTCACATCCCTGCGGCTACAGCTACAAAACCAGCTAGGGGCATGCTCTACAGAACAGATGTACTGAACTCCTAAGAAATTTGCTGTGCCTCTTGATTTTATTTGGTGCACTGACAAATTAACATTCTTCTCTTAACAATAAACCTTTAATTTTGTTTTAACGCCTTTTTGCAGGTTAATACTACTTATCCAATCTCTGTGCAGAATCTCTCAATCTATGTGCACAAATATCTACCACCAATGGCACTGTCATGCCATGCACAGATGACTATTCTCTAGCGAAAGAGACAGTATTTTCTTACACTAAGTAAAGCAGGCACAAACCAACGAATAGGAATGTCCACGAGAAACTAAAATACATTCACAGAAAACTGAAAAATCAGTACAAAAAGCACAAAGCAGGATCCAGTATCAGCTGTCAAGGACAAAAGCTGCATCAACGGTCAGCATCTACACAAAACAGTCATTCTCTTATTAGGGATGGAATTTGTTATATGCATTTACATACAATAGGAAAAGAAAAACACAAAACGAAACAAAAAAAAAGATACTTCTGTCAGCTGCTTAAGTCTAAGGATCTTCACTGTAAATGAACCACCAGCAGCACTGTCAGTTCCTCCTGCCCCGCTAAAACACAGCAAGCCAGCCAGATGGCAGCTCTCAGGCCAGTCTCATCTTGACACCAAATCTGCTTCCTGAGCCAGGACAAAACTCAGCCACTTGCCCGGCTGCACATCAGTGGGGAAAAGCAGATCACCCCCTTCTTCCTCAATTATTTCTCTTCTCAAACCACTGAAGATCATTAGGTTGAACAGCATCTGAGCTCTACCAACTACATTTTCTCAACCTCAGTTAAGGAACAGTTAACAGTATAATTGCTCAGGTAGAAAGCTCAGCTGTGGTTTTCCTCAATAAACATAGTTTTTCTTTCAGTCTAATTTTCTTCCTCATTGTCAGAGCATCAGTCACAACTCTACAGAGGTCACCATTTCAGGAAAAAAACCTCCTGAGTGGTTCCTCATTGGCTGCTTTTTCTGACCAGCACACAGATAAAATCGGTTGTATTCGAGAAGATACTAACAGCTACAAGATCTCACTAATCCCAGAAGCTCTCGCCTTTCTCCTTTCGCTGCACAGGGCACGAGAAACCAAGTGCCCCGGACCAGTCCAAGAACTTGGAGAACATTTCCATTCATGTGCAGAAAAGACATTTCGGGTCAGACTACAGCACTATGACCGCCTGAAGTACAGCTAAAATTATGCCCATTCGCTAAGATTTCTGATCACAAATATAGGTAAGATTTAAAGGTAATGACAACGCACTGCTTTTCATTAAGAAGTTCATGAGCTAGAGCGTGACAAAACAAGCACTATATTAACTCACAAAACAAAACAAAATAAAAGAGTGAGTGGGCTGCAGACCTCCGTAACACCCCGGCTCTGCTAAACAGAGAAGCGGGGGAAGAAGGGGACTGGTGTGCTCCCTCCAGCCCGCAGCAGCGGTGGGCTCGGCGGGACCACCAACCCCACGGCCTTTTCCACAGGCAAGAGCTCGCCCCCACCCACCCGACGTGCCCCCGATACCCCGCAGGGCCGTGCAGACAGCGGGGCTAAGCCGAAGCCAAGAGCCCGAGGCCGCCGCCGGGCAGGCACGACCGGCCCTTCCCGCTCGCCCGGCCCCGCCGCGGCCCTCCCGGAGCCATCCCCGCCGCCGACAGCGCGGGGACCCGGCCGCGGTTCCGCCAGGCCCACCGCAGGTGCTCCGGGCCGGCGGCGGGGCCGCCACCCCGGGGGGACGCCGGTCACGGCGGGGCGGGCGGGCGGGCTGCGGCTGCAGCTCCCTCGCCCCAGGAGCCCGTTCCCCGCGCCGCGAGCCGAGGCGGCGGGCAGGGAAACGCGCTAGCGCTGTTACCGTGGTCTCAAACGACGGCCGCAAGCCCGCCGCCGCTGCCCCGCGCCGCCGCTGCCCGGCGCTGGCAGCCGGAGGTGACGCGCTCCCGGGGCGGGGCGCGGTGACGCACCAGGGACAGCGGCAGTGGTGGCGGGACCGGCAGGAGCGGCATGGTGCGCCGGGATGCTGGGGAGGGGTGGTCAGGCTGGGATCGGGTCTCTCCCTAGCTCATGGCGGCTGTGTGTCCGTGTCCTTGCAGGGGAAGCAGAAGAAGGCGCGGAAGTACGCGGTCATGAAGCGCATGATCAGCCTCCGGGATGAGCGCCTGTGAGTGTGGCTGCGCCTGGGCCTGGTCCCGCTCGGGAGAGCCGGGAGGAGGTTCTGGCCCAGGTCTCTCCGCCGCTGGCGGCCCTTCCTTATCGCTGTACCCCAGCAGTGCCTGTGTTTTGTTTGCAGTAAAGAGAAGGATCGCGCAAAAGCCCCTGTGAAGAAGAAAGAGGACCCGAGTGCCATCAAAGAGCGGGAGGTGTAAGTGCTGCCGAGGCACTGGGGAGGGAGAGAAGGAAGGAGGGAGGGAGAGAAGGAAGGAGGGAGGGAGGGCCGGCCACGCTCCAGGCTGGAATTGAGGGTGTTTCTGAGCAATACTGTCAGAAGAACAAGTGGTACCCCAAACCGAAGGATTGTGCTTGGGAGGCAGCAGAAGGCCTGATGAGTCTTTCTGCTCATTATGCCTCTTTCATTCTGTGCAAGTTGTAGGACTGGATATGATGTTAAATGCAATTGACTGATCTGAATTCTTTGTCTTCCTGGCAGCCCCCAGCATCCCTCTTGCTTGTTCTTCCAATATAATACACAGCTGGGCCCCCCTTACCACATCCTGGTTGATACTAACTTCATCAACTTCTCCATCAAGGCCAAACTGGATCTAGTGCAGTCGATGATGGACTGTCTCTATGCCAAGTGTGAGTTTCTGCACCACTCACAGCTTCTTCAGACTACACAGTGCCACAGTGTGCTCATAATGTCTGCATCATGCCACTGGCTGAGAATAACAGAAATCTTGCGAAAAGAATATGGGTGATAATCATGGAGCTGTGGTAACCTTGGCAATGTGTCTGGTTTCAGTCAAATAACGGTTTTAAAAACCATCAGTGAAGGTAGAGTACTAATAACTTAAAAATCTAAAATTACCATGGAATGGTTAAAATTGGTGGCTCTACACTTCATTACTTTGCAACATTATCAGCTGTCACTGTAAGTAATACATTATAGAGTTCCATAATGTTTCTGGGGCATGTGGGCAGTATGTAGGGGTCTGGGAGCACATACTGCTTTGTTTTAATACAGGGGGTTTTTTGCATTTAGGTATTCCATGTATCACAGATTGTGTAATGGGTGAAATCGAGAAGTTAGGACAAAAATACCGTGTGGCATTAAGGTGAGTGCAGGGTGTTCTCTGTTTCTAGAACTTAATGCTGTAATATTAATAAATTTAAAACACTTGCTATCACTGGTGTCCTGCACTAGTGAGTAGTTCGGTTGTTGAAGGTCCTGAACTTGGTTTTATTTCCATGTCTATGTGATCAGTCCAATGGCTCAAGTTTTAGAAGTGAAATGCTATGTATGAGTGCACGATATTAATCCGTAAATCTTTTAACCTCCTAACACTTTCAAAGTTGTAACCTTGCTTTTTGTTTCTGGTAGGTGTTTTACTAGGACATGAGAGTGCTGTATCGATCAGCTAACTCTCAGCATCTTAGGTTTAGCCAGCAGAGAAAGATCAGAGGCTTTACTTGATGCATTCCACAAGAATCTCTATTTCATGCAAAGGGAGTCAAACAGGGATTCCCTCAGAGACAAAGGAAAGACAGCTATATTTATAGCTTTAAGGGGGATTCAAACTACAGCCAATAAAAAGTTTACAAGCCCAATCTAAGTCAAAAGTTTTAAAGGTGAAATGACCAATTACACAAACTAATTTCTGACCAATTATCTTCTAAGGTGTTAGGAAAGTGACTATATTCTTAAGGAATTTAGCTCGACCTTGGTATCTAGGAGACCTTATCTATTATAGTAAATTTCAGGGCTCAGGGGAAGATGTCTGTGTAGGAATTGTATCATCCACACAAAGTAATGCTTTTTCCTGTTTCTCAAAAAAAAAAAATTTAATTACAGAATTTCTAAAAATGAATAAAGAAGTGACCCCATCTTACAGAACTTTTCGTTCATACTGCATGTTATTCCTGTATGAGTAGGTAGCAGTGTTGTTCGTGCACGTCACTCAGATGTGTTGTTCTTTTTATTTTGGCCTGCTGTGTTGTAAAGTATACAAGCCCATACCCTCAACAGCTTTGGTGTTGCCCTTCAGACAGGAGGTGAAATGTCCCTTTGTGCATGGTACAGATGATCAGATGCCAGAAGTTTTAGTTTTTCCCAAAAATAACTCATTTCAGATTACTTTGTTTGGCAACAGCCCAACATTGTACAGATTTTGAATCCAACAAACCACTACTAAGAAATACTTAACCTATAATAATTAGACAAATTGCATTCTTTTTTTTTGCAGGTCATTTCAGTTGACCTTTGTCAACCATTCACTCCATCCCTTCATCCCTTGCATTAAGAACAATGTTTTGTATGTCACAGAAGGGGGTGTTCCTGTTCCTCCAGACTGTGTTACTGTACTCTCTGGTCTGATTGCTGTGATGCTGCTTTTTATGTCTCCATAGAATTGCCAAGGACCCTCGGTTTGAACGCTTGCCATGTATGCACAAAGGAACCTATGCTGATGACTGCTTGGTGCAGAGGGTCACTCAGGTATTTCCCTTTCTGACATTTTCTATACCATGCTAACATACTAAAAATTCCTGAGCCCTGCTAATTACTGACTTAAATTTCTCGCAGAGTAACTATAAAATCTTACCAAGGGGCATTTTCAGTTCTAGCACAACTTTGTTTGATGCAAGGTATTATCTTCCTTGAGCATTCTTGTTGTATAGGACAGCATCAAGAAGCACTCAGAATGGGAAAGTTGTCAGCTTGAAAGGCTGGACAGAGTTTCAGAGATTTCTTGAGTCTATTTTGATGGGTAGAAGGATATTATTAGTCTGCTGCAATGAGCTCACTGAATTTAGAGCCTTTGGTCAGCCAAGACTCCTTTCTGGGGTTCACTAGTGTTGGATCTGACTCGCCTTCTTTTTTTAACAGCACAAATGTTACATTGTGGCCACAGTGGATAAAGAGCTCAAGCGGAGAATACGGAAAATCCCTGGAGTGCCTATAATGTATATTTCCAGACACAGGTAAGGGCCCCCTGACAAGAAGGAATCCTGCCCAGTGCAGTCCTTGTCTGACAAGGATTCTGTCACCACGTACTTCTCTCCTTCATTGTCGCTAGTGCAGGCTGCAGTAAAGGGCCTGGTGTTTACACAGAAGTTGAAGTACAGCTACTGCTGGGAAGAGACTGGTCACAGACCCATTTTTATTGCAGTCTATATATTCACTTATCTTTACCTAAATAAGGGGTTTTCTTAAAACCAGTGTTTCCATAGATCAGTTTTGCTTACCAGCTGCAGCAGGACTATCAGGCAAATACATTCTAGAGGTTCTTGAAGAAAAGAACCATTCTTATTCCATATTCTATTTGGTAGCTTTGTGTACCTTCGGTTAAGAGACTGAATTTGCTTCTTAATTAAAAACCAAACCAACTCAGAAGGATACTAGTGCAGCATGTTGGAAATCAGGAGCTTGATTGCTATAGATATGTAAAGTTTTAACTGATCTATAAATAGAATGTGGCTCAAAAGATTTTTCTCTCAAAACACCTTTTCTCCTTATTCACTGTGGGTATGAACTTTTGGAAAAGGCTGCCAAGGGTGGTGGTGGAGTTCACCATCCCTGGGGGTGTTCAAGAAATAACTGTACATGACACTTAGTGCCATGGTCTAATTCTCAAGGTGATATTTTAGTCAAAGGGTGGACTCAATGATCTTGGAGGTCTTTTCCAATCTAAATGATTCTGTGAATTATAAGTTGAATGTCTAGAGTTTTATTTTCTGTGGTGATCTGCTCTTAAATCCTAAGCCAGATGTTACAAAACCCACAGGGTATTTTCCTTCTCTGGAGATGGTGAGATTTTGAGATGTCTGCTGAGTTTAAGGTGAAGAATAACAACAACCTTATGAAGACTTTTTAATTTCAGAAGTAATGTTTTTCTTCCTGGGGATCTGAGCTGCAGATAGAAATGCAACAGAGCTTCTTGCTGTTTAATCTGCCTCTAAGCCTGTTGCTGCATGGGTGTCAGAAATGAATGCTTTAGTCTACTTGAAGTATCACAGTCAAAGGTACACTAGCAAAAGCAGCTTTTAATATAAGATTATAGTAGTGCGACTTCACAGAGTATACTGGCAAGGTTCATTCTGTTACTGCATGGATGAAACATACAAAGTGGGAGGGCAGAAATGTGGAATAGATTGTCTTCATGAGTTTTCCTTCTTTCTCAGGTACAATATTGAGAGGATGCCAGATGATTATGGAGCTCCTAGATTCTAACCTTTCAGCCAAGCCATCAATGCCAAGACCGTGAGCCAGGATAAGGGTCCTTCTGATTCCAACCCTCCTGTTTTCTTTTTTTGTTGGAACTCTGCTCATTGGACTGTGGATAACACCAAACTGACTTCTTAACCTTGTTTTTCTAAGAAAAAGGTATTTTGAAGAGTATGGTTTTATTCATCTGTCCTCTGCCTTGGTCCAATTACCTACAACTGGGAGAAGTATATGGGAAACAGAGGACAACATAAACAAGAATGTGCCTAGCTCTGTATCAGGACCATTGGAAAAAGTGATTTCAGCATTCTGAATTAAATATTGATGTTGCAACTCTGGCTGAGAATGAAACCACAAGAGATTTAAAAAGTTTCTTACTGCTGCATCTGGAGTGGGACAGATATTCCTTTGGAAAGCTACCTCACACCTGTTTAGTCAAATCAGAATCTGCATTCTGCAGAAAAGACATCAGATTTGCACCAGTTGGTGTCTTTCTCTGGAAAAGCAGTCTAGATTTTAATTCAGAATTGATGGGCTTTTATTCAACTGCACAATGAATGAAGTTTGTTTAAGCGCCCTCTCAGACTGCTCTTTCTGTACTTGGTTAGCTGGTGGTCCTTTTGCTTACATTTAGGGTGGTGGAGGGCAGGGCAGGGTTGGGTCAAGACAGGTCTTTCCCTCCTGTTTGTTTGAGTCCTGTGCACTTCAAAACCTTAT
Organism: Sialia sialis; assembly: GCA_009812075.1. Taxonomy (NCBI): domain Eukaryota; kingdom Metazoa; phylum Chordata; class Aves; order Passeriformes; family Turdidae; genus Sialia; species Sialia sialis. The sequence continues at coordinate 8,082,321 of VRYO01001269.1, read as the reverse complement.
CACTTTTCTTACATAACAGGGACAAGAAGGAAAGTGTCTATCAGGCAAAGGTATTAATGTGGGCTGGAGTCCTTGTAGAGGAATAAGAACAATCGTTGCAGATAAAGAGTTGTCTGCAGAATTTGCTGCAGGGAAGGAAGTGGTCAAGGAGGGAGTGAAAAGCAATTATTAAGCTACATGAAGACAGCTAGGGGGGAAAGTATTTCAAAGCCACAAATGCATTCTCATGTCTCCTCCATTATTTCTTCATTTTTAGCAATATAATTTGCTCTTACGATCTCTGCTGTGTGGTGAGGAGAGGGCCAGGAACCAACATGCCAAAGCATACTTTCTCACCAAAATGCTGGAGGTGTAGTACAGGAGAAGACTGAAAATTTATATTCTTTGTATAAATAACTTTATATAATTTAATGGAACTTTATCCTCGAGTCCCTTACACTCGTTTGGCTACAGAGGTGGCCACAAAGGCCAATAGCATCCTTGCCTGTATCAGAAAGAGTGTGGCCAGCAGGACTAGAGAAGCAATCCTCTCCCTGTACTTGGTGCTGGTGAGGCTGCACCTTGAGTCCTGTGTTGAGTTCTGCGTCCCTCATTACAAGACAAGACATTGAGGTGCTGGAGCATGTCCTGAGAAGGGCAGTGGAGCTGGTGAAGGGCCTGGAGCACAAATTTGATGAGAAGCAACTGAGGGAGCTAGCATTTAGTCTGGAGAAAAGAAGGCTCAGTGGAGACCTTATCACTCTCAAACTACCAGAAAGGAGGGTGGAGCCAGGTGGACATCTGTCTCTTCTCCCACATAACAGGATAAAAGGAAATGGCTTCAAGTTGTGCCATGGGAAGACTGGATAATGGGAAAAAAAATTCCTCACTGAAAAGTGGTCAAGCATTGGAGCAGGCTGCCTAGGGAAGTGGTAGAATCACTAGGTCTGGAAGTGTTAAACTGTGGATGTGGTGCTGAGAGACATGGTTTAGTGGTGGATTTGGCAGTGCTGTGTTAATGGTTGGACTTGATGACCTCTCTTCCACCTTAAAAATTCTGTAACAGCTGAACTTGGCTGTCTGTATGCTGGACAGCGTGCAGTGAAGATAATTTCCTGTCTTTGGGAAATGTTCTGACATCCTGGTAACTTCCTTGCTAGCACCATACCTCTAGAGATACTGCAGGAAACTTTGGGAACACACCAGACCTACTTCTCATGCTATGTCTGTGCCTGTTGCAGACTCACCTATTAAACATCCCCGAAATAACAGCATACTGACACTGAAAATTTAGCCCCTTCCAGGCTATCACAATTAAAATTAATATTTTCCATCTCCAGCCAGGAAGAAAGTAGCCAACAATGGAGAGATTTTACAGTTAGTATATAACGAGTATATGTTTCAAATATGTTTCAAAAATAATATCCTTAGTTTTGTTCTCTCCATCCAATTCATATTTCTTTAACCAAATGATCAAGTATTGTCACAAACAGTTGAAGCCCATGTTTAGTCAAAGGAGGGCTGAGAAACACTTGTAGGATTAGATCTCTGTAACTTGCTTTTCAGAATAATTCTAGTTTTGAAAGACTTCGAGTCAATAATTAACTAGAATTTTTCAAGTGCAAATAACTTCACTTGATTTAACCTAAATAGAAGGAGACTGGAGAAGAAAGCAGAAAGGAATGGACACTTAGGGTAACATTTAATAATAGTCTTTCTGGCACAGAAGAGGTCAAAGGCACAGCAGCCTGATGAAATTGGGGAACACATACCTGCCAGCAGAATGCCTTTTGAAGGGACTTCATGAAAATATATGTATTTAGCATGAATGGTGGGTAGGGATCAAACTAAATGTGCTCATTTACTGAAGTCTTTTATTCTTTTTACTCTGCCTTGTTTTAGTAAAAGGAGGAGGAATCTGGAATAGGAATAAGGCAATTGCTAAAGATGTGTTAGGAGGGTTGGAGGATGAGCGGATGGAAGTCTTGGCAGTGAGCAAACCCATCAGGAAATTTTCATTCATTGAGTATAACTGTAAGACAAAAAATTTGGCTACTAGTTTAAAGAGCCTAGTCAGAAGATAAATAGGACAGGAGAGGACCACCTGAATGATCAGCTGCTTCTCCTGCAATGCCAGGGAACCAAACATTTGGTTCAGAGGAAAATATTTACTCCATGCATAAAATGTCATTCCAGTGTCTTATCCAATTTACAGTACGTCAGAGGAGGAAAGATCATTGTCACAGGAAAGAGTTTGGTAAACTACAATATTTTGATGTTTCCACAAATGCAGAACTCTGTCAGTCCAAACCAGAAGAGAAATTCCTTCCTGACTCAACTCTGGCAGATGGTTTAAACCTGCACAGGATTTAGATACCAGATGCCTGCAGTCTTTCTTAGTAACTAGAGAATTCAGCCTCCCTGCTAACATCCTGTCTCCTGCTGTAACCAGTTTCCATAGCTTCAGAAGACAGAGAACATAAGGGAGCACCACATAAAGAAAATCTCAGTATATGCAAAGAATGGTAGAAAATAATTTCTACTCCTTTCTGGAGCCACCAGAAAGTTTAAGGTTACTACAGCCTTACCAGATGAAGAAATTTAAGCTGCTGATCCAAGAGGTGACGGTGGTTAATTGAGGAGTAACTGAAACATGGCATAATAGTGTTTAGAAGCAGGAAGAACATGAGCTATTTGAAAAAATAATCCAAACCAACATGATGGCACCCTTTAATGTTACAGGCTGAACAGAATAAAAGAATAAAAATAACATACTCTGAATAAAAGAATCAGAGGGCATAATGTGAATTTAACAGGGTTGCTTTAAGGACAAGGTAACTTTGGGTAAAGCCAGTGTATCTTGTCTGATGGGAGTCAACTGTATCACAACCCAAACCAGATTTGAATATTGAAAAAGCACCTGTCAAGTTATTTGGAAGTTACATTTTGACTTCCACAAAGTAGGCTGGAAAACAATTATGGTAATTTCACGCGTGTAAGGTGCACCCTTTTGACTGAAATTTTGATTGAAACCGGGCCAGTGCGCCTTATATGTGGACAAAGTTCAGAGATTTGCTGGCTACCCAGAAGTGTGCCTTATAGGCATTAAATTACTGTACCCTGAAAGTTTTTAGGTACAAGTATTTCCTCAAGGGAATTAGCAAGTCTCTTGACAAAAACCAGCAAAAATAGTAGGAGAGACCTGCCTGCAGGAAATAACTGTTGGTAAACTGATCGCTAGAGAACTCACGTAGAGTGAATAGAGCTGGAGGACAAATTAAAGAATGTTTGCAACGGGAATTCTGTATATGGGAAGGACAGACTTCCAAAAGCTTAGTGAGTAAACTGGCCCAGAGAACTCAGGTATATAAATGGAAAGTACAATACCACGAACAGTACATGCGGAATAAAAATATAAATGCTATCAAAGTCATATTTACTGCAAGAGAAGTCTAAACAGACCATCCTAAATAGAAAAGGATCAATAATCGCCTCTAAATGGAAAGAAGGGATAGCAAAGAATAGAAAAGGCAGTTCTGTAAGCATGAAATTAAGATAGTTTTCTTAAAGATTTGCATCTCAGTTGAATTCACTCAAATATTTTCTTGTAGATTCATGGTGTATCTCCTCTGGATTTCCTAAAATTTAACAACAAATGAACATAAAGTCCAGCTTTTCCACCAGAGAGGATAAAGCTTCTTCTCTACCTAACAATGTGATTTTCTTGGTATTTCTCCTGACTGAAAAGTCTTGGGACCTTTCCTTCCACCTGCCTTTCCCCACTGGCCAGAGATCCTTGATTCAACAGGCATGAACCAGAGATTGAACGTGATAAAAATTGCTCAGGCTTTCTGTGCGTGTAAAGGAGACAAAGCAGACACGCAGTGCTGTGTCCTGCTGACCCGTAACCACCAGGCTTCACTGCCCAGCTACTGGAATTCACACATACACACTCACGCACCTCTTCCCTGCTGGGAGTTCAGCACTTGGCATGAACCATTGCTAACTGCCTACAGATCATGTGTGTATATTTTATATTTAACTCACACTTCAGGCTGAGTAACCGGCACCACGGCCCTCGGGAGCGCTGGGCCCGCCGTATACAGCCCAGCTTGCGGAGCGCCTGGCGGCACCCCTATACACAACGGAGACCCCCACGCCGGGCCCGCAGTGCCTCCCGTCCCGTTCGCTGCCGTGCCGTGCCGTGCCGTGCCGTGCCGTGCCGTGCCGTGCCGTCTCTTGTTCCCGGTGGGCGGGCGGGATGTGCCGCTCCGAGCTCGCCTCCGTCCTCGGCCCCGCGCTGGAGGCAGCTGTCCTCTAGGCGGCGCTGCCACCCGCCCGGCGGCGCGCGGGGCGCTCTGGCGCGGCGCTCACGCCCGACTGCCCGGCGAGGTGGAGCCTCCCCGCGCAGGCGCCGTGCGCCGCCCGCCGCCGCCGCCGCTGCGGCCTGTGTCCGCTCCGCGTTCCGCCATGTACCCGGCCTGGGGCTTGTACGGGGCGGCTGGGCACTACCCGCCGCCCCCCACCTCCATCCCGCCCCCGCCACTGCCCATCCCGCCCCCCAGCGTGCCGCCTCCCGCCGTTCCGCCGATGCCGCTTCCCAGCTACCCGCCGCCGGGGCCCGCGCCCCCCGCCGCCGCGCCGCCGCCCGCCGGTTCCTCGGGGTTCCTGAGCCTCCAGGAGCAGCACCTAGCGCAGCTGCAACAGCTCCAGCAGATGCACCAGAAGCAGCTGCAGTCCGTACTCCTGGGCCCCCCGCCGCCGCCGGGGCCGCCCCCGCCGGGGCTGCCGCCGCCGCCGCTGCCCGGCTCCTTCACCGACTGGCAGCAGCAGCCGCCGGTGCCGCCGGTGCCGCCGCCGGTCCGCAGCTACCAGAAGCAGTACGCCCATCGCGAGCCTCCGCCTCGCAAGCCGCCCCCTTCGGCCCGGGACCGCGACGGGCAGGAACCGCCGGGCGGGCACGGCGACTGGGGCGAGCCGGTGCCCGCCGAGCCGGTGCCCATGGACATGGAGCTGTCCTCGCCGCCGCAGTCCCCTCAGCCCGCCGCCCAACCCTACCTGCCCCCTGGCCAGCCCTACCTGCCGCCGCCCCAGGCCGAGCCGTACCCGCCCCCAGCCCAGTCCCCGCCGCTCCAGCCCTACCTGCCCCGGGCGCAGCCCTCACAGCCGCCCCCCTCCTTTTCGGAGCCCCCGCCCTCCTACCTGGAGCCCCCGCCGGCCACCGCCTCCCAGCCCTACCTGCCGCCTCCTGCCCAGGGCTACATGGCACATCCCCAGCCCTACCTGCTCTCCTCCCAGGCCTCTCCTTCCCAGCCCGCGCAGCCTGCCCTGGCCCCCTCCATCCCTCCCCCGGTCAAGCCATCGCAGGCTCATTTCCCCCCGCCCGCCGCTGCCCAGCCGGAGGCCGCGCAAGGTGCTGCCAAGGAGGGCGGTGGAACGGAGCAGCAGGACCCCTCCACCATGACTCCCCAGGTAAGACAGCGGCTGGCAGCGGTGGCGATGAGCCGCTGGCAGGAACGGGGTGTTACAAAGGTCCCCGACAAAGGGCGGTTAATAAACACACCATATTTGCATAATATTGAAAGGATTTGGATACAATCCGTGGAAGTGTGGTAATGGTATAGGGCAGGGAAAAGTTCGTAAAGGCTGATTTATCCTGTGGTGGTTGGTAGGGATGTAACAGATTGTCAATTCTTGAGAAGAATTGTTTAGGGAAAGGTGTAAATCCTGGCTGACTTTACTTTTCTGGAGCGTGCATTGGTCTCTGCGCAATGTATTCCAAAACACAGCGTGTGTGTGACCCGCACCTAAACCCCTGTTTGCTTTGTCTGGCCTATTATGAGATGCAGCAGTCTGCTTGTTGCACGTTGTGGGATGTCACTTGGCTTCAGTGATTTTTATATTTTTTTTAAACTGGTTGAGTTGCAGTTGTCTGCCTGATCAGCGTAGAAGTGTGACTATTTTAATCTTATCACACACAGTTAAAGCTTTAGAATTGTTTCTGTTGCAGTACATACTTGCCCTCTACTCAATCCACATTTCGTGCTACATGTGCTTGATCTTCCAGTATGAAATTGCATAGGGCATTGGAGGGAAATGTTCTGAAATGCCTTGAAGTGAAAAATGTTATTGCTTTGTGTTTCTCATGTGCACACTAACACCAAAATACTGCAAAGTGTTTGTGTGCTTCACTTCCTAAATGAGACCAGTTCCAGTGAACTTGATGGGACCATTCATCTGCATTGTCAGGGACAATCCAGGCTTAAAGTTCAGCATGCACAGCGAGCCACATGTATTGAGGCCCTCAGCTATGTACATGGTTTAGGCAGATGCACTGAGGCTTTTGCGTGGGTTTAGAGTTATCTTATTGGGATCCACCTGCCAGAACAAAATTGAAGTGCATACTTCAAAGTTTCTTCATTTAAATCTGCTTTTTTGGTAAATTGATCTTGGGGTTCTGATTTGAAGCTAGGTTTGCAAAAATCCTGTTGTGTCATATTGAAGTCACTGACGCTTTAAATTTGCTAATTGCTGGGACACCTTTTTAATTGTATCTATGTGAATTCCATTTTTACATTTGTACCATATAACTAGTTAGTGCCTGGCAAAGTAGTGCTTTCAGTTCATTTCACTTAATTTTATGAAGGTTTTTGGACAGTACTAATTGATCTTTTACAAGTGGTAACAACAAGACTTGATTTTTTAATGACAAAACCAAAACCTCAAAAAGTCATGTGTAGAAAGTGGTGTTAATTTGGTATTGAGGCAGCTTGTTGACTTCTTAAATTATTGAGCTCAATGATAAAATAGTAAACACTCTCCAGAAGAGTTGCAAATAATGCTTTATTGTGGTGCACACATGGAAGCAGCAGGATACTGCTGAAGTTTATGTGGTTTTGTTTATGACTGTTTATACAAACAGCTTCTGTCTTCAGTAGTTTGCTTGCTCACATTCACAATTCAGTGTTAATTCAAAAGGAATATGATACTTTCCTGGTAATCAATTTGTTATAACAGATTGATAAGATTTTGGAGTTTAGGCTAGAAAATGAGACAGGATTTGGAGTAACAAGTTCTTACACAATAGGAACAGGAAAAGCTAAGTTTATTGATGCTTTCATGTTCGCAGTCTGAAAAAGTGAGTAAAGAAACTGTCATTTGTAGTATCCTATTAAGCCGTTGTTTAAACTGGTAATTGAAAGCAATTCTTTCTGTTCTCATCCCACAGTAATGGTGGCTGCCCACAAATATATCAGTGTTTTTCTCTTAACTCAGAAAATATTATGCAATTTGCCACGAGTTGGTGTTTTATTATTTTCCTTTCCAGTCTAAGATACTGTTCTTTGCCTTGACAGCATCGTAAGTTTAGCATAGTTTCTTCTGTGGGTATATAGTTGGATTTAATTGCTGGATTCTTGTCAAATCCAGTTAAAATAACTGTGGTTCTTCCTTAATGTTCCATCCGATACTTGGGTATGTATGCTGCTATTCGTTTACAGTATCACAGAAAGGATAAGGTTGAAAGGGACCACAGGGTGTCATCTGCTTCAACCTCCCTGCTAAAGCAAGGTTATCCCAGAGCACATGGCACAAGGTTGTGTATTCCAAACACTTCTTGAATATCTGCGGTGAGGGAGACTCCACAATTCTCTGGACAGTCTGTTACAATGCTCAGTCCCCTGCATGGTAAAGAAGTTCTTCCTCGTATTCAAGTGGAATTTCCTGTACATCTGTTTCTGCCCAATGCCCCTTTCCATGTTCCTTGGCATCACCAAGAAGAGCCTGGATCCTTCCTGTTGGCACCCTCCCTTCAGATACTTGTGTACATTGATGAGGTTCCCTCTCAGTTGTCTTCTCATGGCTGAACAGGTCCAGCTCCCTCAGCCTGTCCTTATTAGAGAGAGGTACTCCACTCCCTTGGCATCTTCACTGCCCTCCCCTGGACTTGGCCCAGGAGTTCAAGTCTCTCTTGTACTGAGGAGCCCAAAACTGGACACAACATTCCAGGGTGTGGCCTCGCTAGGGCTGAGTTGAGGGGCAGGATCACCTCCCGCAACCTGCTGGCAATGCTCTTCCTGCTCCAAGGATGTATGGGTACATGTGTACCCAAAAACATGCATTTATCTAGATCTGTTAAAGCTATCTCAGCTTTACCACCTCACCATTTAGCAGACTGCTGCGCTCTTTAAACAGCCGCTTTGCTTTATAGAGACTGCTATACCATTCTTCTGCAGTGTTCACCTGGAAAGGACATAGTGTCCCCCAAAATTGGTATTATGTTATGGCTTAGGGTCACCTATGTTAACTTTGGATTAGTCTTTTGGTGTGGACTTTGCATTAACGTGTTTAGTGGTGTGTCCTGTGGTCAGGAGCTGACAGTGCTGGTTTCAGTGTTCCTGTAAAATGCAACAGGCCTAGTCTCTTGGTCAGCCAATGATAGAAAAAGGGCTGTGTCGATGCTCATATTTTCTTTGGGCTTAAGGATTATAATTGGACTTGAAAAATGACAAGTCCTGTTAAATGACAAATCATTGTGATGAGGTAAGCACTCAAATAACTGAGCTCTTCATCATGAAAGATTTTCTACACTAGCACTTCTATTTTGCTCCGACTAAGTTGTAGAAATCTACCTTTCTGCCTTTCTCATGCTTTTCACATAGCACAGTAATAGATATCACTGACTCGTCTGCTGAAAATAATAGGTAATTGTATTATCATAGCTCTGGAAAGCCCATGTCATATTTTGAGCTCTAGTCCTATGTCCAGTTGGTGGAATGAGAAGGAAACAAAATAGATCTGTGGAGACAACAATTCTGTGGCAGTAGAACATGTGCTCACCCGTCATAGCATCTAGCACCATGGTAGCAAATCACCTTATAGTGCCTTTTGAGATGGATAGTTGAATCAGGTTTTGTATAGCTGGGAAAGTATGCTCCTGCCTTGAGTTGCACTTATTTCAGTGTGTTGTTGGCTTCTGACAGAGTCCGTGCTGCAGCGTCAATATATATCTTCCACTCAAAACTCTTGGCTCTTCTGAGACATATTCTTGTTAAAAAGATTCATGACAGGAATAGTTGAATGATCAATTTAAAGTCTGTGAAGCATAGTCTCATTTCATTGACCTAATTTCCAAGTTACAGAAGTATTTTAAATATAGTTCCATGTTTGTGTTTGCTACCAAGAGAAAACATCATTTCTGATCTGAGCATGAGGCAGGTTTGTAGCAAAAAGTAACTCTTCTTTTAAACCTGTTTAAGATGGGCAGAGTGATTCAGCGGTAAGTGAGACAGCAATTATTGCTTTGATGTCACACTTTGGTTCTAAAATGCCTGCATCTGGATTTTTTTCTGTTTCTGACTGGGCTTTATATAAGTGTTTTTTCTTAACTGTGCATGCTTGGATGGAAAGGAAGAACAGAAGACATAAAAGATGTAGATCAGTTAGAGATTCTTGGAGGTGATGGAATTGAGAGCACAAGAATGGTTGTGCTAGGTTAGACCAAAAAGTACAGTATTTTGTCATTCTATCTTTAGTAATGACTAAAAGCAGGTGCTAAGAGAACAACTTAAAAATCAAGGGTGTAGCAATATAGCAGTACTTTCCTAAGATACAGGAGCTGCCTTAGCTGTAAATGATATATTTATTTTTAAGATATCTAGATTTCTCTGAGCTATGTCTTGAATCCACAAAATTTTAGCCCTTGGAGAGATCTCTAGTAGGGTCTCTGGTGGCACAAGACCATGTCAGATGAAGAGCTGCCTCCCACAGATGTCTAGTTGTTTGATGCCTGGTAATTCTCATATTGGAAGAGATACAGAACTGTTGGTTCTTATTGAGGTCTCTTTAAGACACTACTATTTAAGTATTGAGATACCTATGTTTAGTATTTTGTTCTTTATGTTAGTGGCAGCTTACTTGAAGTTTCTGTTATCTGCCTTGAGTACTCTTAATTCTACCCTGAAATATTTAAAAATAAAGCATATTATTTCTTAAATAGATCATTTTTTTGGGTGCATTTATACCTGATTCCCTCTTCAGCTATTTAATGAATCCGGATTAATGAGAATTCAGGTGATTATGTAATCTTCACTATATACTGGTTCTAATTGTTCTTTTTACTTTCCGTAGCTTTGTTCAAGCATGTTCACCAGAATTTCTCAGCTGTCATTTTCAGTTTATTTGATGTCTGTGTTCTCTGATTGGGCTCTTCTATACATTTCCTTCTTTTTCTCTTTACTGTAGCTCTTAGAAATAGCTCTAGAACCAGTAAATATGGTACTTATAGCATGTCTTTAGTAATTTTGCTTGTTATTGCCTGTGTTCCAGACTTTTGTTATTGTTATTTGCTATAGTTACAGAATAATAAGCTTGTTGGGGTAAAAAGTCAATTCTGTACATCACAATGTGGTTTCTGAATTTTGATTTGATCGTCTGACATCCATTGCTGAAGAAGTGAGTTTTTCCTCAAAATGGTTTAAAAAACTTCTCTACAGTATGATTCTAGTGACAGTCATTAATGATTTTCTATTGTTTTTCTTGTGGAAACTGTCTTAGAAAATTTACACCTGTTACAGGAACAGCAGCAATACTGGTACCAGCAGCACCTGCTTAGCCTGCAGCAAAGGGCAAAAGCCCACGCTCAGGGGCAGCAGCAGGTGAAAAGTCCAGTAGTGAAGGATGAACAGAGAGCAAAGTCTGAAGAAGGGAAAATGAGCACTTCAACTCAGCAGTCTGAACCTCTCCCTCTTAATGAATCCCTGCCTCCAGCATCCAAAGAAGAAGAATCTTCTCTTCCATCCACTGAAACTCAGGTAGGCCTTGTAAAGTGATGCCACTCCATTTGTGTCCTAGACGAGCCAAACCCTCAGGAAAATTAATGCCATGAAATTCTCGTGTATACTTTGTAACGATAACTGCATGTTGTGAAGCAGTCTTTAAAAAATGCTTTAAAAAAGCATTTGCTAAAGCTGCACCAATTAGAAGATACATTTCTTGTGTATAAAATTACATATTCACCCATACATGCACCAAGCAAGTCTGACTCCCCTGAGCCTTCCACAACATGGTCTTCTTTGTCTTTGAGAACACCTTATGATACTGAAGTGCAAAATCAGGTAGGTACTTCGTAGTTGAGGAATGCTATGTTTAAGATGCTATTTCTCGATTTCTCTCTGGCTGTTTGTGAATTCTGGCTCCCCTTTCCTCTGTGCATTAGATTTAGTCTGAAAGCCAAGAATTTTGCAGAGGTTTTTTTGCCAGCATGCTCAGTAACAATTACTGTATAATAGATGGAGGTCATGATTGATGTTTGAACAGTATCTGCTCCACTTTAATTTACAGCACGCAGGTTCCTACAAAGTGGCAAAAGTAATGCACTTGGAGTTACTTTACCTCATCTTGAAAAACCACTGTCTCTTATTACCTTTGCTGTGAGGAACAGAAAACAAATTTTCATTAATCCCTTTCATGTAGGTAGTTTCTTTATTTATGAATAACCTAATTGCCTTCAGCCTGACCTTTGGATTAGACTTTTCACATTAAGGAAAGATGGGATAAAAATTAGCCTTCCAGAAGCTGTGGGTGGCTGAAACACTGAAGTAGAGTGAAAAAGTAAGGAACAGTGAGAAAGTTCCTGTAAAATACCTAGTGACCAAGTGTATTGTTTTCTGACAGAAGCAACTTTCCTTTATTTATAGTGTTTGTCTTTTTCTGTAGCTCAATATTGAACCTCCTGATGACCCTGAGGAGGATTTGAGATTGCAGCAATTGCAAGCAGCAGCAGCTCAGTGGCAGCAGCACCCCCATCACCGGGTTGGGTTTCAATATCAGAGAATAATGCAGAAGCATGCTCAGCTGCAGCAGATAGTACAGCAGTATCAACAGATCATGCAACAGCCTCCACATTTAGAGGTGAGACACAATAAGGAGTTGATATTTGATATAAATCCTGAGTCACCCAGCACTCACAGTCTGCTGAAAAATATGGAGTTGAATAATTTGTGATGGTTGGCTCATTTGTCTAGCTACTTTTTCTGCTTGGGTAGAAGTTTATATCCATTTTCCCTACTATCACTCAACTTCAGAATGAAAAAAACATTGACAGATGGTGATGAAGCTTCAGTAGGCTGAGAAATACAAGACTTTTCTCGTACAATTTTTCAGACATATCTAGGTGATTCGGGAGCAAAGCTGAATACAGTATTGAATTTACTCAGCTTTGAATGTTTTGCCACTTGAGAAACAATTCAGAAAGGTCAGGTAAACAGATGATTGCACAGTGTAATTTGGAAGCTGCTCTTTTTTACAAAAATAAATATGTACAATGATAAATGTAGACGCCAGAAATAGATAGTAAATGTAATTAAGAAAATCAGTATCTCACATTATTTTTAACTCAAGTAATCAGTTGAAACCAGTATTTTAATGTTTAAGCTTTTAAGTAGAAATTGATTACTGTATTAGAGAGTTGAGTCAGCTTTTACTGAGTTGGTAGAGTTTGTACATTAGGCATTTCTTTGTAGGTTGGGCCATCTGCCCAATAATAAATCTCTTTGGATAGACCTTAAAAAACACAGGCAAGATTTAGTCAAAAATATTATTATATCCTCACATAATGAGAGACAGAACTCCTTGAAGGAAGCTTCATTTGTGCAAACAAGGTCTGGCAAAGGCTTAGAGAAGAATAATTGCAGACAGCTGAGGTCGTTCTGAGCAGGTTAATAGCAAAAACTGAAACCTTGAGAAATAGTCACATAGTGTATATATGTGAAGGTTGATTTGGGCTTTAGCCATTGTTAGGATCCAGTAATAACAGTTTAAACAGATTATAGGTTTCTTCAGCTATCCTATTGAAGTCTTCTATACATAGATTTAGATATGGTAACAAAATATGTAAATTTTCACAATATCTTTAGATGTCACTGTTGGTCTTCGCCTCTTTTTTCGGTGTAGTTCTTCCTCAGGCCTGTGGCCAAGTCATCAGAAATTGAGATGTTACAAGTGATACTGAAGTACGTGGCTCTGAGAGTAACTGACTGTCTAAAGTATTTTGAACCTATTCTTGTTCTCTTTGCAGACGATGTCAGTGGACATGCAGCTGCGACATTATGAGGCACAGCAAAAACAGTTCCAGCAGCTTCATAAAGATTGGGAGCGATCAATGAATCAGCAGTGGCAGCATCAGCTTCAAACCTACCCTCACAAAGACCAGCTTCAAGAGTATGAGAAACAGTGGAAAGCATGGGATGAACAGATGAAGGTTACTCAGTCACATCTGCAGGAAAAAGTGACCTCACTCCAAAATCTGAAGAATCAATATCCTGCAAATGTTTCACTGCCACCTCCATTTATTCCATATTCCCAAACTGGTCAAGGTGGCATTCCTATTATGCCTCCAACTTTACCTTCAACTACATCTCCACTGGTCCCCCCGCCTCTCTCTTCTGTTTCTCAGTTACCCAATTCTTCTGTCCCTTCAGGATCCAGTTCTCAAAGCAGTCAAGCTACTGAAACACCAAGGCCAGCTCTCCTTCCCACCCCTGGTACCTATGCATCAAAAGTAGCTAGTTCAACTAGCTATTCACCTTACCATTCTCAAGTAGGTTCATCCTTTGGCTCATCTGACCACGGAAAGTCTCAAGGTCATCTTAGTAAACAAACTGTAAATATTTCATCTGAGCAACAGTGTGGGGAACTGAAAGGCACTTCTGCAGTGTCTTCAACACACACACAGGATAAACCAGTGAGATCAGGTGGATTGCTTCCAGATCCTCCCAGATCAGCACGTTTTGAGGGCCCTAGAGGCCCTAGGTAAGAATGTTTTTGTTGATTTATACATATTCCAGGCTACAGGATTTGCAGTGATTTATTAAGAAATGAACTATATATCTTATTCTAAAATCTTCTCAGGTTGTGTGAAGTGTGTATTTGTTCAGTGGAGGTTTTGTTTTTGATATATGTACACCATGCTATCTGTATTTATATTTTTAAAGGAAGGATATATAGACATCTTTCACCTGAGCGTAATCTATAGAGTACGTTGCTTTTTTTATTTTTTGGTGAAGTGCTTTTGATTCGCAGAGACACAATGCTCCTTCTTTGAAAATAGGAAAGCTGTTGTAAATATTTGATATGTCTTTGCTGATTTTATATCAGCTATATAATTTAATCCAAGATCATCTTTTTTGAATGTTATTCTTTAATACATTATATCAGGGTGCAGAAATAACATCTGTTCTGTCTGCTCATTAGTTCAAGATGGGTTGGTGTGATGTCTGCTGAATCAAAAGACAGTTATTTCTATCCTTGCATACTCTTTAGAGTATGCTAGAATTTACAATAGTATCTTCATGGTTATTTCCCTTCTCTTTGCTTCCAAAGTGATCAATCTTGAATAATAATTTGTGAATTGCTAGCAATGTACATGAGCTTTATATAAATGAATAATTTTCTACCTCCTGATAGTTTTTAAAAAGGGTCTCTGTTCCTGGAGATTTGTTGGATGTACAGTTCCTAACAAACTGTTTTCATGACTTGCTAGTGCATATCTTTTATGTGTGTTAGTTTAGAGCTCAGTGATATGCAATGATAGGCACAGGTTGTCTTTTTGGGCTGTGAGCAGACATTTCTGGATCATGTCCAGCTTTTCATCCACCAGCAACCCCAAGTCCTTTGTGGCAGGGCTGCTCTCGATCCCATCATCGCCTAGCCTGTGTTGAGTCCAGGAGCTGTCCTGACCCAGGTGCCCTAACCTTGTACTTGGCCACATGAAATTCCCATGGACCTACTTCTCAAACTTTTCTAGATGGCATCCCGTCCATCAGTCATGTCACCCACGCCCCTCAGCTTGGTGTCCTCTGCAAACCTGCTGAAGGTGTACTCAATGCCAATGTCTATGTCATTGATGAAGATACAAAGCAGTGCTCACCTTTGTCATCTGAGGGACACCGTTTGTCATTGATCTCTGTATGGACATTGAGCCATTTTTCCCTATCCTCTAGATGTGACCATCCAGCCAGTTCCTCATCCACCAAATAGTCCCTTCCATCAACTCCATCTCTCTCCAATTTAGAAAGAAAGATGTTGTGGGGATGCATGTCAAAGACCTTAAAGAAGTCCAGATAGATGACATCCATAGATCTTCCTTTATCCACTAGTCACTCCATCATAGAGGGCCACTGGTTAGGCAGGACTTGCCCTTAATGAAGCCATGCTGATCGTCTCCAATGACATCTCTGTCCTCGATGTGCATTAGCATAGCTTCTGGGATGATCTTCCCAGGCACAGAGGTGAGACTCACATGTCAGTAGTTTCCAGGGTCCTTCTTTTTACCCTCTTTTAAAACGGGTGCAGTATTTTCCTTTTCCCAGTCACTAGGTAGTTCACCTGATTGTCACCATTTTCCAGACACCGTGGAGAGTGGCTTGGCAAGTACAGTAGCAAATTCCATGTGTATTCTGGGATGTATCTCATCAGGTCCCATAGACTAACATGTATTCAGCTTTTTCAGGTCATCGTGAACATGATCTTCTCTTATCGTGAGAGTGACTTTGCACCCCTAGTCCTGTCTTGCAGTCCACCCACTCAGTGAAGACTGAGGCAAAAAAGTTGTTGAGTATCCAAGTCTTTTCCTCATGCATCATTACCAGTTTGCCAGTTGTGTTTGTCCACTTTCTTTGACTTTTCTTTTCTGGCTGACATACCTATAGAAGTCCTTCTTTGCATCCCTTGCAAAGTTCAGCTTCAGCCATGCTCTGGCCTTCCTGACTCATCAGCTATGTACAGTGAATCTAAGCAACTTGAGTTTAGACATGAGTTCTCTATTGTATGTAAAATGAATCTACAGGATTTTAATATGACTTGTTCATTTGAATAAAACTTCTGTTGTGCCATCTGTAGATTTGATGGACCCCGAGGAAGAGGATATGACAAATTTGAAGGCTCAAGACAGAGGGGACCTCGTTTTGACTCCCAGCGCTCAGAAGGATACAGGTCACGTTTTGACCGACAGAATATGGATGGACAGTCTTCGAGTAGATGGGGGTCTATCCCACGAGGACCAGCAGGACAATTTTATACAACAAATGCATCACATGGACACGGTTCCCGACCTAGCGGTCCACGGTGGATGGGGCCCAGGCCTCATTTGGGACAGCAGCAGCAGCAGGCACAGACAGACTCACAGTCAGAAAGCAAAGAACCTTTTACAGACACAACTGTTGATCAGCAGTCTGTAACCAGAACAGAGTCTACTCCTGATGCACAGAGTACAGATCCCATTGAGCCAAATGAGGACCTGACAGACACTCAACAGGAACCATCCAAGCCTGAAGGCAAAGAAACTAGTTCAGACGCTCCTAAAAAGTGGACATGGAGTTCACATGATCCCAACCAGCAAGTAGAGGAGTCCAAGGCACCCACCCCACCTATCCAGAACCAGAATACAGTAGCACCTGTAACAGGAAATCAGGATTTGGATTCAGCAGATGGCCAGTTGACTGCTACAGATAGCACTCAGGGCCTACCTGGACCAGAAGGCAGCGGAAGAGGGCCATTTATGCATGAAGATAGAGGAAAGGGACCAGGAAGCAGAGGAAGGGGCCGTGGCAGAGGGCAGGGGGATGGCCGCGGCTGGGGAATGGGCCGTGGCCGGGGAATGGGAAGGATGGACGGTGGCCGGGGAATGGGAAGGATGGATGGTGGTTGGGGAATGGGCAGGATGGATGATGGCCATGGCCGGGGAATGGGCAGGATGGACGATGGCCGTGGTAGAGGATACGTATACAGAGGCAGAGGGCAGGCTAGGCAGGCATCTATCCGTGGCAGGGGAATGTTCAGGAGAGCAGGCAGCAGGGAGAGGATGCCAGAGAGACGGTCAGGCAGCAGGGAGAGGATTCCAGAGGGACAGTCAGGCAACCGAGAGAGAGGACTGGGTGGACGGTCAGGTAGCCACGAGAGGGTATTCTCTAACCGAGACAGAGAGCTACCTGGACGGACTGGCAGCTGGGATAGGGGACGGGCTGGAAGCCGGGAGAGAGGTCCAGTCAGACGGGCCTGTAGCCGGGAAAGAGAACCCGTGCGGCGGGCAGGCAGCCGAGAGAGGGAGCCCATGCGGCGGGCAGGTAGCCGCGAGAGGGTCCCCGTCAGGCGGGCAGGTAGCCGTGAGAGGGTCCCCATCAGGCGAGCAGGTAGCCGTGAGAGGGACCTGGTCAGGCGGGCAGGTAGCCGGGAGAGGTGTCCCATCAGGAGGGGAGATAGCCATGAGAGGGAAGCAGGAAGATCTGAAACGGGCAATATGGGTAAACCCATTCACCTAGGAGATGACCCTGACAAATTGCCTCCATACCATCGAGATGAACCATTCAGGGGTTCTTGGGGTCATGAAGATGATACAATGCAGGAGGAGTTTCCTTTAGATAGTCAAGATGACCCATCTTTGGAGCATGAGCAGTTGGATGATTGGGAAAGAGAACAGTATTGGAGAGATCACAACTCTGATTATCAGGATGATTCTGTACATGCATATGACAGAGATGACAGGTTGCAATCCCACCATTCGCTGCCGCCATTGTCTCCCCTACCACCACTACCTCCTTTATCGTCTGATCATGACAGACGAGAGTCATGGTGGGATGACTGGAAAAGGCCAAGAGAAAGGGAACTAGAGAGAGATCTAGATAGAACTGGAAGATCCTCAGATATTTATGATCAAGATTTAGACAGAGAATGGGATAGAGACTGGGACATGAGACCTATGGATGACAGAGAAATGGGGAATCGTGACCTGGATATCCCCCCTCTACCACCATTACCACCCCTTCCACCTCTGGACAGGTATCGTGAAGATAGGTGGAGGGATGATAGGAACAGAGATCATTATGACAGAGACCTCCAAGACAGGGGAGAGCTTAGGATTCGAGAATATCCAGAGAGATATGATACATGGCGGGAGAAGCAAGACTACCTTCCTGAAAGGACTGACTGGGAGAGGGAACGGTTGTCAGATAGGTGGTATCCAGATGATGGAGAGAGACTCCGGTCTTTGGATGACCGCTCAGATTCATCCCTTCCTCCACCTTCACATTCCTCTGATATGCTGGGAGCAGATTCAAACCTGGACTCTGACCAGTCCCTGGGAGGAGTGATGGTCCTAAGCCAAAGACAGCATGAGATAATTCTGAAGGCTGCCCAGGAGCTCAAAATGCTGCGGTGAGTTGCCTGGTTCTGATTTTGAATAGGAGTCCCATTCTGTGGGTTCCATTAGAATCAACACAGTAATGACTTAATTTCTTTTACCCACAGCATGACAATAGGAACAAGTTATTTGGAGTACCTTTATCACAACTTTTGTAGATGCCTTTTTTCTTAAATAGATGATTGTCCCTTTCCCCATGAATATGGTGTTCCCTGTATGTTACTTTCCAGGAAGAGATCTGTCCCATCACCAGATCAATCTTTTTGTTATCCTCAAATAAACTTGTGGATAATTGCTTTTCAGTCTTTTTGGTGGGGTCAGATGAGCTTAGTGATACTTGCTTTTTAGTACTTACCCCTCATTAAGACCTACTTTAATGTGGTTCTTAAAACCTATTTAATTTTTTTGATATTGCTGACTTCTAAGTTAAACCATAGGTGTGTTTTTGTTTGTTTGTTTCATAGAGCTTTCTCATTTGAAACCCAATATTGTCAGTGAACAATTTTGTCAAATTTGGTTGATCTTAAGTTCTGGGAATCAGCATGAAAGGAGTGATGTAACAATTAGGAGGATATGAATGCTAGAGTTCATCAAAACTCTATTTTTAGAAAGCAGCTACTAGACTTCCTAAGGCTTTGATAAGTGTTTATTAAGTGAAATTAGTAATAGGAGAGACTGGGCTGTATGAGGCTTTCAACAATCTAATCTAGTGAAAGGACTGGAACTAGAGGATTTTAGAGGTCCCTTTCAACCCAATCCATTTCACATGATAGACATGTTTTCATCATCTGTTTGTTTTTCAGATTTGTAAAATTGCTGAGCACCTGTTCCATATGGAAGGTCTTAGTTGCATACGAAAATACAAGAAAAATAATTTTTTTCTTAGGGAGAACTTTTATTCTGACAAATGTAATATTTTACTGCAATTACATTAATTCAATGGTGTTATTAACTGTGGAATCTGTGCTATAAAGTAGTATTTGCTAGAAGTTGGGAGTAATAGATTCTTTTCAGCTTCCTGACTTTCCCATTGCCTCAGTTGCCAAGCATATATTTTGCTGTTTATTGTGACTAGCTGCAAGCCAGTCACTTAGGCTAAGGACTGTAGTTAGGGAATCATTATGAGAGTGATTTATTAAGGCTCAAATATTTTAAGCATAGTCACTAAAATGTTTTCTGTAAAAGGTAGTTACATCTTTCAAAGCCAGTGAAAAGGGGAAATATAAATATGATACTGATTTTTTAATGGAATATTAGGGTAATCTTAAAATTGGTTACACTGGTACTTCTCATTAGGTTCTTACAGGCAGGTGATTTAAGTCTGAAGAGTAGGAACAACTTTATGGAGATAACTTACTAATTTTATGGGGATTTTTTGCGCCAAGCGTTATACCAGTAGTGTGGTACATAACTGCTTTCATCTCCAAAACTAAAACCTTCGTCTGGCTCTGCTTTTATTTTGTGTAAAACAGCATACTCTCAGCTGCAGACTGATCTGTATTTGTGATCTAGTGTAGTAGTCAGTTTACTCTTTGTATTTACAGAGTGCTGAGGATTTTTTCCTTTGAGCCAAGTTCCCTTTCTGCTGAACACTGAACAGATGCATTACTCATTAAGGTGTTTTCTGTTATGTCTTGTTACAGAGGGATCCCATTCTTTGTTGTTATTTAGAAACTGCTTCAATACACAGAGTTACTAGCAATAGAAAACTTAGATTAAAAAATGATAACAAAAAGGGAAAGGAAATCATATTCACTAGAACTTTGTAATCCAGTGATTGTAGTACTCACAGCTAAACCTGGTGTCTGCTCTGTAGACTATGTATTGGTTTTATATTAAATAGCATTTTGATATATAAACTAAAAAAGCTGAAGTTACTCACTATTTGATTTTTTTGTATATTGGAATCTCTTGTGCTTTGTTGGCCTCAATCCTGTTACCATGTGAACCAGAGCAAGTAACTGAGAGCACTTATGCATTTCTGAGGGGTTTCTTGCTTGCAGAAGGTGTTGACAGAAGCTAAAAATCCAGCTTTGCTCTTTAGTGTTCAAATGGAGTAATTCTGGCAAAGCACAAAAGCATAACTGCATGTCTCAGGAAGCTTGTGATCGAAAAGCATGCAGCTAATACACTAAATACCTCCATGGTTAGGTGGATGTGAAACAGGGATTTCTCAATCACAGCATTTCCCATGTAAAGCTTGCGGTGTCCTTTTCTTTTTTCGGCTTCATCTCTGATGCTAATGTAATACGTGTTTTCGCCATGAGCATAGATTTCTTTAATTTTTCATTTAAGCTATAGACTGATAGCACTTTCTTACGATGCATGTGCAGGGAGCAAAAAGAACAGCTGCAGAAGTTGAAGGAGTTCAAACCTGACATTTCCACCCAGGACTCTCCAAGATCACAGAACACAAGCACAAGGCCAGGTGCCTTTCAGGTAAATTCATCTTACACTGATAACATGTTGGTAGTTTTTACTATTTATGTATGTTGAACCAGTTCTACACACTGATGGTCACGTTTCTCTGTGGAATGTCTCCCCAGCTATCCTTACAACCTTAGCTGTCTTCTGTTGAGGCAAAACAACTTCTTAGTATCTTTAAATTTTCGAAAGCATCTTCTACTCAGTCAGTCCACCATGTCTTCCGAGTAGGACCCATCAGGGACTGTGGCATAATAGATTCAACAGTCTAGATTGCTGTGGGATAATGTACAAAAGAGGTGAGCTCTTCCAGGGGTGTAAAGTTCACAAGAAAATCCTGCCTTTCCTTGTTTGTTCTTTCAATTTGCACTACTTTTCCTACTTCAGGAGCTACCTCCTTCCTGAACCAGGAAAAATTTGAGGCTATCTCAATCAGAAATTGAGATATTTCAATGTAGTATGGGTATTAGCCTTCTGTTTGCTGTTTTTATTGGGAATTCTTACTATCTTCTAGAGTTATCATAAAATGCATTGGAAACTCATGTTTGTGTACCTCCATCCTGTTGTGATACAGCTGCTCCTCTACTGCTTAATTTCCTGTGCATTTCTGGGAACTCTTCTCAGAGATGCCTACGTTTGGGTTTTTGATAATTCAGAAATCAACTGAACTTCTGCAGTCATGCTAACTCAGGTTGATAAATCCTTCCTAGAATGAGTAAACAGTTTTGTTAAATGTGTGTGGGAGGAGATATCTGAGTTGATGCACAGTTTTTATTCTTCATCACATCTTAACCCCAAAGTTACTGACACTAATACATTTAATCATAAAGTCTTCTGGGTCTGGCATTTAACCAGACCAACCTTTTTTGGTCCCTCTGTCCAGAGAAGTGTTACGCAGTGAATGAGGCACTGCAAGTTTTCTTTTTGCCTAGGTGACCTTTTCCTTGTTTGCAGTGTCTGTAAAGTAAAATAATGGAACTGTTTGTTTGCTGTCAAGAACTGCAGGTATGTTGATGCCTTTAGGAAGTTACTTTACTCAACTTTGATATTTTGTATGTCACACTCATCTGTCTAGAGGTTTCCAACAGCTTTGGTCTTTCTTGGAGTTCCTGCCTCCAGATATTTCTGCTGCGATTTTGAGCTGTTATTACAGAGCTCAACTTGGTATCTACAACCATTCTGCAGTTTGTTGCATGTTGCCTGTAACTTGGCATCTGCCCTTGATGCTGAAAAATCTTGTAATGCGTGGGGTTTCTTGTGGATGTTTGATTCATGAAGGATTTGGTTTGGTTTGATTTGGTCTTCCACTAGTCAAAACCTTCCAATTTCTTACTTTTTTCTGATATTGATTTTATTAAGGGTTTTCCAGGTATTTCTGCTCTCTGTGAATTTTTCCAGAAAGAAACTGGCCTTATCAATCCTTTTGCATCTCACCAAGCTGCCCTACTTTCAGATTTTCAGGCTTCACACAGACAGCAGGAATCTTTGCAGACAGCAGGAGTCTTTGGGAATAAACAGTAGACACTTTTGAACTGAGATAGGCCTACTGGAGCTAAAATTGGTAAGGTTATTTTGAAAAAAATAAGTAGTTTAAGCCTTCACATAGTGAACAAACAAAAAATTAAATCATGCCACCAGTTTTTAAAAATAGTCCTCCTACTGTAGCACCTTGATGGAGGTACTAAAAAATGTGTATGATTTGACTGCCTATTGCCATTGCACATACTGAAGGTGAGAGAAGGTTAGTTTACAGATCTACATTAAAAGTGCTTTCTGCATCTAGGTCTCTTCTCAGCTATCTTCAGAGGCACCAGTAGAAGCCCAAGCTATTAAACCTTCTCCTGCTGTTATTATAAAGCCTCCTGTGTTGTTCAGACAGCCCACCCCTGTGACAAGACCAAGTGCCCCACTGGCAAGGCCTGCTACACCTATGACAAGGCCACATGTTCCAGTTTCTACTCCAACTACAACCCCAAGTCATGGTCAATCTTTAAAACCATCACCTTCTGCTGTGGAACAGGAACGCTGGGATGAGGACTCTTTCCATGGACTGTGGGACACAAATGAGGATAAAGGTGCAAATATGGAGTACGAGTTGTGTAAACAGGAGTCGATGATGCCTCCACCTGTCTCCTCGCCTGTGAAAGTTCCTGCCGTCCACACCTCCATTCCATCAGCTGTACCAGTGTCCCTTTCTCCAGTTATTCCACCAGTTCCTAAAGCACCCATCATTCAGCAAACGGTGGATTATGGCCATGGGCGAGGTGGGTATTACAGTGTATTTGATATGTATCAAAGAGCTAATTAGTCCTCCTGACTTATTTTTTTAAAGGAGTGTGCCATGCAAAGTATGCATGTTCTGCAATTGATGTGTAGACTTGTGTGCATTAATAATGTAATGCTGAGCAGCGCAGTTATAAGGAGTCTCTAACCAGTTAAGACTCTGAGTTTAGTGTTTTTCTTGATGCTTTTAGAAAGATCTATTTTGTGTTGGTGAACAGTGTATATTCCATGACTGCTGTTCCATGAATGGTGTATAGCCATGGGTGCTTCTAATAAACACAAAATGATGTGTGGTATTTAGATTGATGCTGTTACTTTCCCTTACTCCCTTTGTGAGTATGGAAGTAACTGGGCTAGAAGGTACTTTGGATGGTTACAGTTCTTAAGTGTGACTTAATGATTTAAAGCAGATTGTGGCTGGTGTTTGCATTATTTACAGTAATTTCACACTCATAAGCTGCACCTGGTTATAAGCTGCTTTTTTTTTTTTTTTTTTAAGCGAGGCTCCATGTGCAACAAAGTAATGAGTTAGTAACAGAATCAAGGGATTGCGGGATTTGCTGTCAGGTGCTCAATTTGTAAGCAGTTTTCACAGACTGGGGAAGCCTTTAAACACAGCCCCAGGTGCCCTCCCTGTGCCGCGGGCCCCGGCACTCCCGCCCCCCGCCTGGCTGGCTGCGGCTCCACGACAGCTCTCCACCCAGGCGGCTCGCACTTCCAGGTTGGCATTTCACCGGAATTGGTCCGTAAATAAGCCGCAGCTGGTGATTAGCTGCACTTCCGGGATCAGCTTGATTCTTCAGTGAAATAGGTGCAGCTTATCAGGGTGAAATTACTATATATACTGCACAATGGGTGTGAGGTACCCTCTAGCCAGAGAGGGAGACAGTCTGGTTTTGAAGGCCCTGCACCCTGTACAGGTGTTTATCACGTAAGTAGTGGAGGGCTCTGGTTTTTGCTATTAAGCTTACCAAAGCTAAAATTCAACATTAGTTTTTAAATAGAATTTATTTCCCTTCTTTAACAGGAGTGAAATCATGCCATAAAGAAGTTCTTAAATTGTGCATTGTCATTTAAAGACTGTTTTTTCTCTCTCTGAAGTACCATAACAGGACTGGAAGCTGTATCTGTTCCATTAAGTAGATATTTTAGTAAAAGCTGTTTGAAAAAATGTCATTGTTGTGAGACTTTCAGTTACTATTCTTGACATTACAGTAGTTCTGTGAGTTACTGAAACTTACAGAGCATTTTAATGTTTATCATTTTCTTACACTCCATGCTACCTTAACTCACCTGAAAAGGCAGAAGTCCCATTGCTAAGATGAAGTGGTTTACATCCACACACATACACACTTTAGCCTTTAAAAACCATGGTGCTATTTATTTATGTAAAGCTCTTTTTGCATTATCCATTAAGAGAAATGATGGTAATTTGTTCTAGTCACTTTTGATGCCATTGACTTTTCATGAAGAGGAAAGAAAATGCAAGATATGTGTTTTAAAACCTTAATTACCTTTTTGTTTATTTTCAACCAGATATAACCACCAGTAAAGTGGAACAGATTCCATATGGGGAAAGGGTAACCCTTCGTCCAGAACCTCTATCGGACAGGCAAACGTTTCAAAAAGGTAGGACGTGCTTGGCTAGCTTTCAAACAGGTGGTTAGGCTCTTAAGAAAAATTGTAAGACACTAAGAGCTTGTTCAAACTAAATAACTCTTGTTTAAGCTACAACCAGATTATTTTCTTCAGAGGTCCATAAGAATAACTTTATGTTTTAAGAGGAATACTGCAGTTAATAACCTAGCCACTTCAAAAATTCAGTTTTATAGCTTTAAGTAGGATTGCACCGTATGGCTCTCTATTACAGCTTGGAAGACTGTCTGATTAAGTCCACCCTAGCTCACATTTCATATACTTTTCTTGCACTCTTGCCTGTTGCCTTCTTTTTCCAAATTAGTAGTTTGGACTTCCATGGGTTTCTCCCTTCAGATCATCCAGGTCGCTACAATAGAGAAAGAGATCGTGAGCCTTATTTTGAACGTCAAGGTAATTCCAACACAGATCATCGAGATTTCAAGAGAGAGCGGGAATTGCACAGAGACCGTGGTTCTGTGGACTATGAACGAGAGAGGTTTGAAAAAGAGCGGCATCCCCGAGATGATAGGTATGTGATTTTGGAACACTATGGAAATCAGTACAGTTGAGGCTGTTTTGTGTATCAGGCTGTCTGTTTTGCCTGTAAGGTACACGTTCTTTTCACTCTGGAATCCATAGTGGAACTTGACAAAAATGCACAAAATACATGAAATACTGTTTTGGCAGGGTTCTTCCTACTACACCTTCAAGAACTCAGTCTTACCGTGACAAGAAAGACCATCCATCCTCCAGGAGAGGAGGTTTTGAAAGACCACCATATGAACGAAAGACAGATCGTCCTGCATATGATCATGGACCTTCCATGTTTGGAGGTACAGTTTCTCAATCTTGAAGTCATGCTAGAATATTATGAAAAATAATGGACTTGCAGAAGTGAAGATTAATTGGTAGAAGTTGATTTGCAGTATTTGTTTGTTCAGAATATGTAATTCAGGAAAATTTCTTTAGGTGGTAGCATTTAGTTTTGTTTCTCAGTGGTGATGAGATCATGAATGAAACAGATTATATACTCTGCTAAAAACTGTCTTTGATTGCAGTAGGTTTAAGGTTAGAAATTTTAATTTTTTGAGGACATATCTGTAAATTTAACTTAAAATAATGAAGGTCTGTTTAAATCAGCTCAGCTGGGTATGAACATCTTAATTTTTTTATTTTACTGAACTAAGAAAATTCTTCTGTCCAAACACTGGAATTTGAAGGTGATCGTAGAAATTACCCTGAGGAAAGGATTCCTATTTCTGCTCCATCAATGCCTCGTCAGCCACCACCTGCTCCACGAGTAGAAAGGAAGCCAGAATCTAAGAATGTAGATGATATTTTAAAGCCACCAGGACGGGATAGCAGGCCAGAGAGGGTGAGTACACATGCTGAAAGCAACCATCAGTTTTGACAAGGTTGGTATTCAGATAAAATGCTGGTGGATGTAGTATGTTGGGAGCAAGTGTACATTTGAGGAAGCTCTGGAAATTAGCTTTGCAAACGTCTGGAGTGTTGTAGTATTAGGAGTCCACAGGAGAGGTAGACTTCCTGGCAGTGCTCAAAGCAAATTAGTGTCTAATATTAAGGTATTTTGGCTTCTTCTGAGGTTTTCACTTTGGTTTGTGATGTATCAGGGGAAAGACGTGTCATTACACAGAGATTTGGCAATGCACCAAAGAATACAATTTAGGCTATTAAGCATTTAGGTAAGTTTCAATCAAATGAATGAAAGAAATAAGTGAAATTGAACCAGATCTATAACATGCAGCCTAAACTGCTGAGATGATTAACATAAAAAACTCTGAATTATGTGTAACTACTACAATTTCTCACAGCCTGGGTTCTAAAACAGACAGTGAGTGCTTGATGGGATTGAGTGTGAGCTCACAGCACATAATTCTCTAGAAGAAAATCTTTGCAAAAGACAGTCAGTTAAATGTAGTACAGTATCATCTTATATGACCTTTGTTTCAGATTGTGATCATCATGAGAGGGTTACCTGGCAGCGGAAAGACTCATGTAGCAAAACTCATCAGGGTATGTAAACAGGCACTCACTGTGTAGTGCTGCTTCTCTTTTACATGTGCTTCCTTTGCTGTTTGCTCTCTGTTTCCCCGGAGTTTGTTATTTCATGTTCGATGTCTTCATGTGCCGTGTGAATCTCTGTCACTATTAGCAGGCAGGAGGGCATACTACCCTCTTCTTGTTTTGAGTATTGAGCAGGGAACTGCTGTTGACCAAAAGTCTTTTGAAGATCCTTTGTAGCAGAATGGAATTTTTACACCAAAGGTATATGCTTTCTTTTTGCTTTCTTCCCAGGATAAGGAAGTAGAATGTGGAGGACCTGCACCAAGAGTGCTCAGCCTGGATGACTACTTTATCACTGAAGTAGAAAAAGAGGAGAGAGACCCAGATACAGGGAAAAAAGTTAAAAAGAAGGTAGTCTTAATTCTGTTGCTTTTCTTGACAAAGAAACAAGACATTCTGGAAAAACAGTGGCAATCATAATTCCAGTCTGTGGGTTGGGAACAGTGCAGAGGTCTCTGAGCTGTTTTTCAAAACAAGCCAATATAAATTAGTGTGGTATGAGCAAATTCTTAAAAACTGACCTGAAAGGTGTTTTTCTCACACCAGTGTACTTTGTGGTCATGACATGTTGACTATTAGCCATTTTATAGATAGGAGCTTTCTTGATGTTTTTGTCCTTGGTGAAGGTGATGGAGTACGAATATGAGGCTGATATGGAGGAGACCTATCGTACCAGCATGTTTAAAACTTTCAAAAAGACCTTGGATGACGGTTTCTTTCCCTTCATTATCCTGGATGCTATCAATGACAGAGTGC
Source organism: Sialia sialis (assembly GCA_009812075.1). Lineage (NCBI taxonomy): Eukaryota > Metazoa > Chordata > Aves > Passeriformes > Turdidae > Sialia > Sialia sialis. Next base: position 8,054,960 of record VRYO01001269.1, on the reverse strand, counting down.
GACACTTTGAACAGTTTTGGAGTGCTGCAAAAACAAAGGGGTTTGAGGTAATGGAACCTAAATTGCATTTAAACTTGCTAACAGCCATATCCTGATGTTTCTAAACTTTTGAATGGAAAGTGTCTCCCACATTAAGGAAAAACACAGTGGTGTACAGTTACAAGTTTGCCTTTCTTTAAGTGTACAATTGCAGAGTTATCACAAGGTAGAAAAAGAGCTCTAAAAATTTATTTACAATATTTAATATTGTCTTTTTGTTTCTAGGTCTACTTAGCTGAAATGAGTGCAGATAACCAGACGTGTTGCAAGAGGAATATTCATGGACGCAAGCTAAAGGATATCAGCAGGGTAACTGTGTACATCTGGAGTCATATTGTGCTTTTGGGCCCACTGCCATTTGAAAACTATAGACTACATCATGCTTACACTTTTCCTCCTAGAAGTACTGGTAGTTATTTCAGGGGATTGATTGAAATTACTGAAGTTCAGATACATCTTGTTACCAATGAGAAACCAAATTTTCCAATGAATCTGTTAGATTTTTAGAGGTGCTTCATTTTTGTGTGTGTTTTGTTAGATGTCTGATCACTGGGAGGCAGCACCACGCCACATGATGCGCCTGGACATTCGTTCACTGTTGCAAGATGCTGCTATCGAAGAGGTGAGAATCTCTGTGCTTATTAAAACTACAGATTAAGTCAGTGTGACTAAAAATATGAAAATACTGAAATTATGGAGCAGAAAAAGATGTGATCACAGCAAGGCACTTTAGAAAGCCAAAATCACTGTATCTGGGCAGTGTATTTCGTTATTCTTATGAATTTTCTCCCTTTTATCACCTTTTTGAAGCTCAGACTTAGGCATCTTTGAGCAATAGTTGAAGTCTTTTTGCTCTTCGCAGCTGTTGAATACCAATTAAGGAGATTAAAGAGAATCTTTTGAGAAAGTAGTCAGAGAAAGTAAGATAAGAAAATAAACAAATTTGATCTCAGTTCTTGTTTTGAGAAATACAGATGTTTAGCAGAGAATGAAGAAATAACTAACACATTAGCAAAAGGTTACAGTTGCCTTTTTACTTCATTTGCAATTTGCCATGACATGCATCCTTGGTGTGTCAGCTTACTGTATTGTTGCATTCTTCTTTGGCAGGTGTGTCAGGAACTCTGGGCATAAATTAGTTGTGTGGTCCTTGTGAATGAACCATAGCTGCTTGTTTCTGTCTAAACAGCTCTTAACATGGCCATAGAAACTGGTGAATTGCTGAAGTACACAGAGGGTGTTTGCAGTTTGTCACTATGTTAGCAGATTATTATTAAATCTCCAAATTCTTTGCACTGAAAAATAGTAACCTTTAATAGGACAGCAAAATGTTCCACTCTGAAGTAGGCTGAGAGACAAGCAGATTGGGATTTACAAATCTCAATTTTGCAAATTATGTAAATAAGTGTACATACTTGGAGAGTTTTATGTATTCCAGAGTATATGCATGAGTCCCCAGAACAGCTGTGGAACCCAGAAAGTATTGCATTAGATGAGCAGAATTAGATGTATGTCTTCAAGCATTCTTGTATTTTGTTATGCTGAATTCTGCAATTACTATTATTCTTTACTGCGATTTTAAAATAAATAAAAGATAAAGGCTCAGTAGAGATCTTCTATGCAGAGACAGCCATTCCAGGTATATATAAATGACAAGTTTAAGAACTTTTTCTGAGATTGCAGGTCTTGAAATGTAATTCTTGAAATGTGCGGGGAGCAAGAGAATTACCTTGCTATTACAAATAGTGGTAACACCAGGATTGCATGTGAAGAAAGGGAATGAGCAATTTTTGCTTTTCCCCAGAAAATCTGTGCAAAGAATGTTCTTTGTCACTCTGTTGCTAGAAGAGAACGTGCGTCTGAGGAAAGCCAGAACAGACGCAGGATTCATAATGTATTGCATAATCATAGATCAAAGATGAATCTTTTCTTTTCTTTTTTAATTTGGACATCTCTACTCTGTTAAAAAGAAAATACTTAAAAGCCGGGCAGTGCCTTGTAAATCTGTGCATGTGCTTTGGAACAGGTGGAGATGGAGGATTTTGATGCAAATATTGAAGACCAGAAAGAAGAAGTCAAGAAGGACACAGCAGAGGAAGAAGAAAGTGAACTGGTAGGAGACACATCAGCCATGCCTAACAAATTGCTCGTTAATGTGTCTGAGGGGGAATCTCAGTCTTACAAGTGCCAACCCATTGCCGTTCTTAGCAGTGTGATCTTAACATACATGTGTATAATAGTTTTTTACTTAAATATATCTAGGAGAACTTTAATGGTAAATCATATTATTTCTTCCTAATTTATTTCTAGGAATGTGTGAGTATGTGCTACACACAGTATTGTCAGTGGAGCATGGTAACATGCCTTTTAGAGACATTTTAAATTGCAGTACATAATAGTGCTGTCTTCCAGATAATCTAAGAATTACACAAAGTGAAGGGATGGGAACAATGGGTAAAGTTTAATTTAGCTTATTTCCTTTCACGTGTCTAAAGAGCTCTCCTCAACTGTCACAGTATCTGACAACAGTTATGAAGACTGCTTTTTCTGCCATGGTTGGCTGACTTTGTTTGTCAGGTGGTATTTCCAAGGTGAGGCATTAGGTCTCGGATAAATAAAGGTTATAGAATTACCCTGAGGACTGGCTCTTTTGGTATGTATTTAAAAGGCTACAAAAGGCTTCCTGCTGTAACTTCTTGGTATGTGTTGGAGCTGCAACTGGTCTGTGCTTGATGAGTTGAATGTCTCAAATCTTGGTTCCCACAACCAAGCAGTTAAAGTTCAATAAACAGGAAGTAACCAAAAATGTCCAAGTTGATGGAAATTTACTGTTCCTCAGGAGTAGCAGGTCAGAAAGCAGTTGAAATCAGAATTTTAAAAAGCTTAGGAAAAGTGGATTCTAATAAACATCTGTTTTTTTCAACATGACTCATTTATTCTCTTTACTAAATTATTCTTTGGTGCAGAATATGAGACTGCATAAAGTGTGGTTAATACATTTCTAAGATGCATCCATGTTTACAAGAATATGGCTGCTAGTCCTATTTCTATGAGCTATAGCTAAAAGAGAAAGCTGTCCTTAGCTTTTAAGACATCTGTGCATAAATTTCTGTGTGTATGTGTGTGTTTATGCGTTCGGGCGAGTGTCATAATGTGCAGGACTTATAACAACAGGCCTTTTCTTTGAGACAAAAAGAAAGCTTGGTGGTGAAAACCATGCAAATTATTAAATAGCTAATAGTAATCTGCATATAAGAATGTGTTCTATTCAGATTCACAAGATATTAAAAAGAAGCATTATCTGCTGTGTGTAATCTCTGGAATTCAGTTAGATGGCTAATCTCAGAGAATTGTGTCAGACAGAAAGTGGAACAAGACACTGTATTTGGTATCTCTTGCCTTTTTGAGAGCATTTGATAAGGGTTCTGCAATTCATTTTGCTGCATTTAATTCTGTGAGAAAAGAGAGGTCTGAAGCTCCTGCCATCTGGCAGATATCCTTGAAATATCCAACTGTCTTGTACCAGAGGATAAAGCCTGAATCTTATCTTATCCTATTTGAGCACCAGGATATTGTATAGATTCAGCGCACAATAGGCTGTTTCACACCATCAAAGTCACTCTTCTTGCTTTTATCAACTCCCATAGGATTATTTATAGTGTACAGACAATTCCCGCTTTTCTGTGCTTGATGGTATGAATTACTGATACATTTAATTTAGTATTCTCACCAGTGTATCATGCATCACTTTGTTTAATGCAGGCTTTTAGCTGTGGTGTAAACTTGCTGAGCAAACTTTAAAGTGCAACTTGGTTTAAATGTATAAATATGTGTGCATACATGAAGTTTATTTGTTACAAGGAATTATTGCAGCACAGACTGTTTTGGTTTGCATTAATTACAGATTGATTAGAAACAAGAAAATCCAGAGATCTAATAGCTTCAAGTCACTGATATATGCCTGATAGAAAAAAGGTCGTTCAAGGACTTTTTTAAGAGCAGTGCTGAATTCAAATGCAGTGTGGCTCTCTGGAATTTACAGGAAACACTAACTTAGTAACATGTAGCATTTACAAATACACGTACATTTTTACCACAGTGGAAGAAACCTATAAATAAAGCAGGAAAGAAGTTAGTGTAATGAAACTGGTTTGTGGATTGTTGGTTTTCTTACTGAAATCTTCTAGTTCTTTTCTCTCTCTATTAAAAAACATTCTAAAAAATATTTAAATTCTCACAGGGCTTCCATTCACTACCTTGAGCTTTTTCATGTCATTGCAGAGGAACATAGGTACTTTTATACCAAATCTGAATGGCTGAAATTAAGGTTGCTTAGTAACAATTTACTTGTCAAATAATATAAAAAGAAAAGATAACAAGAGGCTAACTAAAATAAATACCTTTCTGCCAAATTTATTTTCATTATGCTCATTCAAAAAGAATAAACTGGCTAAAGAGCATTACACATGATGACATTATTTGTAGGGAAAAATCATTTTATAAGAATCATTGTGCTAAGAGTACATTTTAAAATTAGAAGTAATACTTAAATCCTAGTGACTTAGCAGATACTCTTATTTAAAGAAAAAAATTGTTTCATTGTGGATTAACCTCTCATACATGAATCTAGTATGTCCCTTCAAAAGGATTAAGTGAAGTTTGTGTGTACTAAATCTGGGAATGTGTTCATAAAAGCTTACGGTAACTTTTCCATTTATGCTTGTAAAGCTTTGAATATTCTTTATGCCTGAAAGTTGTGTTGCAGTGACTTTGCCACCTGGGATAATACAACACAGTAACTGCACACAGTGCCTTTGCTGTCTGTTTAGACTCATTCTAGAGTTCTGCGTTTGCAGAGGGCAGCACTCTTGCAATGATTTCAAGGGCTGCTGAAATCACTGAATGGGAAGTGGATGCAGAAGTTCTGAAATACTGAGTAATGGGTCTCCATCTCATAATGAGAATTACAAAAGGAAATACCATAAACTCCCATTGTAATGCTGTTTCCAGTTCAAAAGTGATATGCATGTATGTCTCTCTCTAATCCTTCGAGCTTCTTTCTGTGTATGATTTAGGGTTACATTCCGAAAAGCAAATGGGAGATGGACACTTCTGAGGCAAAGCTAGGTGGGTATTTATTTTTTCCTGTTTCTTATAGTTGGTATCTAATGATGTTTGCAAGACCTGAATTTTTTTTACTGTGCCTCCTTACAAAGACCAATAAATGCATTGATTTCATATATGTGTCTGAAACTGCAAAAGCGACTGTACAGAAAAGGATTTTATCTTCTGACAGAGTCAGGAGACTTTACTGCTTTCTAATCATCTCTGTTTTATATACTCATTAATTGTTGTTCCATCTGTTCAAGGAAAGTACTTTGTCTTCAAATTTTAAAAGAGCAGTATTTATATTCATCTTTCTGTGTTTATTATTTTTATATAAGCAAAGAGCCAACTTACATCGCACTGTACTCTTTTTCACATTACATACCTTTTTTCCTAAGTGTCACCAGTAACTTCTTGCATTCTTGGAGGTATTTCTTATAGCTGAACTGTATTTAAGATGTTTCTCACTTTTCAAAATCAATATGTGTGAGGACAAAGAAGTGGCATGCTTTGGGATTGGTTCTGAATGATTAGATGTGAGTGTATCTTTTCAATATCTTAGTCATTGAAAAGTTGAAAGTTCATGATGCTCTGCAGCTCCAGGAGAGCAATAGAATTCTTCTTAGTAGTGTGTAAAATGGACTTTCCAAGAGCACAAGGGCACAATTTTTGCTGTGCTTTTTTGTTCTCATTAGTGCTGATATTAGGATTGTGTCAAAGTCAAAAGCAACTTTCAGGCAGAAATGCATGCGCCACATCTGTGGTGAAAGGATTATTCATGGAAAGGGATTTCTGGTCATTATGATCACTTTTGTTGTGTTTTTTTTAACCGAACAGTAAAAGTTCTAAATGAAGATTTTATCTAGATAAGTCAGAATTGCTATTTTTATATCACGTCTGTGACAAGTCACAAACACCTAAATGGGAACACAGCATGTCTTAACATTTTGAGGTTGCTTCTTCACATGTGGTACTGCCCTGTGCATGGTAATTTTCCAATACACAAAATCACAACTGCACCATAGAAATAGCATTAGAAGGTCTGGCTTAGATAAAGCAGCCTTTTGACTTTTGCTGTTAAGGGCTTAGCTACACCCTCTCTTCTGCTGCTGTGCTGCTGTTGTGGATGATATTGATGATGTGGCACCTGCAGTACAAGCAGAGGCACCTTGTCTTCAATGATTTTTTGCATACCAAACAGCTAGGCAGTTAGACAATTAAGCTAGGATTGCCCTGCATTTTTGTTATAAGGAATGATTTATTTAATAATGTAAAATTATTTCTTTAGTTTATGCTGAGAACTGTGTTGCCTTTCCTTCCATAATGAAAACTCCGTAGTGTAAAACACATGATTTTTATGTGTTCTCCACTTATGTAAAATGGGGAGCAAGCAGCAGAGTCACTTTAATGCTAAAGTAAGTTACTTGCAAAGCTATTGAAATAATCCTTCATTAACAAACTGGATGTTAGCAGGCTGCAAGACACAGATCCACGTGCTGAAAAGGGCTTTCTATTAAATCTGTATCTACAATTTTACTTTTATAACTACCATCTAGATTTAGTTTTATATATATGTAGGACTATAAAAGTGAATTCTGACATAAATTAGGTTTTAAAAAAGCCAGGCATTCCTTTGTAACAAATGCAGTTTCTTTGGAAAATTACTCTGCCAAGGCAGTCAGCTTCTAGCTTAAGGTGTACATTAGAAGCACTTGTAGTCTATGAGTAAGAATTACTATATTTACTTCATAATAAGACTTTATTGTAGATGACCAATTATAATTATTTCTGGAAAGGTATGTAAACTGTGGTATGCAGTAGTTACTCCAAAACTGAGTTATTTCCTGGGAGCTGGCCTGCCCATTAGGTTTATTGCATTAGTCCCAGAGAGCACACATTTGCAGAATGATGTAAGTGCAGACTCCAAAAATGATGCTCTGAGTTTTGTTTTGCTTTTTTGTTTTCTTTCTGAGTAGATGTTGTTACAGGAAAGCATAGTAAGATCTTTCTCGTTGTAATAAACTTCAGAAAATGTCTGAAAAGTTTGAGTTGTTTAGCTGCAGACACTGACTTGTGACAATTGCCAAACATACGGCTCAGAGCTCTCGCTTTAGCACAGATTTACTTTATTCTTACATTCCTCTTGAGTATATGTGTGATTTATCATTTCCTTACGTGCTGTACACAGACACAGTTTTATTCTGAAAGTCTGTTCATGGGTCTTCTCAGCACACAGTGCACACAGGTTCTTACATTGAAATTTAAAGTCATGGACTCTCATTTTTAAAATTTGACTGTAGTGTTTAGTGCAATGCTCTGTTTCAAGGTGCGGCTTAGTGACAAGTTCTACAACTTTCAGAAATGGAGAAATGAGCATGTGTGAAGCTGAAACTTTGATACCATTGTAAAATTTGCTCTAGAATTCAAATGGGATTCTACATAAAAATTTGTGGCTTTTATATAAGAAGGACAAAATTTAACTGATTGATTTATTTAGGTTTTGAAGGAGCTAATTGCATTAGTTACTTGGAGATGTTACTTTAAAAATTCTAAAGGTGAGTTTTAAGTTTTGTGGGTTTTCACAAATGCTGCTGCGTTATTGTTTCTAAGTTTGAAAATATAAAATGATATTCAGTAGTTTAACACTAAATAATCATAAGCCATAAATAATCACAAGCACCAGTGTTACAAAATGACATCTTGTCTCACTTTCGGAAAAGAATATTCTGAAATAATCCTTTGTGGCAGGTTTTTGACATTTGTGTAGTGTCTGCTGCATGACACAATACCTTGAACACAATAACATGGATGGAAGCAGACCCCTCTGGAAAAGCAATCCAGCTTCAAACATGTGAGGACATAAATTTTTAAAATAAATTCTGTGTAGCAGTAACAAAAAGGGACAGAGGGGATCTGCATATTCAGAACAGCTTCTGAGTTCCTCTGCTGACGTTTGAAGATTCCACGTTTCTTGGCGATGTTTTCAGTTGTTTGGTGTGCAGCAGGGAGTGGGAGACTTAACTTACTTTCACATCAGTCATGAGGTGAGCTTGCATCACAGCTTGCCTCCAACAGGAATATGTCTGTCTACAGGTATTTGCCATCAGAGAGCTCCTCAGTTTTCACTTCATGTTCCTAAATGCTCCTCAATGAATTTGTTGATCTCCTTTTCAATGTTATTTTTTTCTGGAAATGCTTAATGCAACAAATGATCTACACTGATTGAACATAGCTGGAGTAACAGAGGAATATTGTATAAATCAATTTTGTCTTGTAGAGGGAGTATCGCCTTTCTCTGGAGATTGAGCATCAAATTTGGCAGATTTAACTTAGAGCAAAAGAAGAACCTTAATTAAATCATGTAATAGATACAAAAATTCTGAACATTTTTCTTAAATGTTGGCTATTTTAAGAAGAAGCAGGAGGATTATGATGTTTTATTAGAAGAAGTTCTGTATCTGTTCCAGGGAAATGGGGCAAAGGTGGAGTCTTTAAAAGGTTTTGAGCTGTATGAGGGAGAAATAACTTCATTAGTCTATGGACTTTAAATTATACTAGCATGTCTACAGCGCCATTGCCTCACATTATCTCCATTGTTACTCTTCTCTCTCCCATATTAAGTAATATGTTGATCTCTGAACTGAGCTTCTTTAAGTACATACTTTTGAACATCATCTTCTGCTATCCAGAAAAGAATGCTGCCTTGTATGTGATCTTTTTCTGAGGCCTTTTGTGAGTGAATTTGATTACAACAGTGACTTCTGAAACAGTATTTCTAACATCACCAATAATGGTTTAATGAATGTTATTGCCAAGCTTAGTGTTCCTTCTGCACATACTTGAATTGTTGGCTTATAAATTCGTAGTTTACATCTACAGAGGTAACAGAATTTCCTTTGACTTGTAGAGCTGGTTTTCCTTTTCGTGCTTGGTTGTTCATAATCTTACAATGAATGTTTCATCTCCTTTCCAAAGACAGTTTGCCACATAATTTCAAGAAGGTGTTGTTTCCTTTACTGAGAATAAGTGCCTAAAGAGGAACAAAATTAGAACCTAGGAACGGAATTGTTTCTCCTCATGTTGTATCAGTTCAATAAGGAAAAGAAGAAAATGAGGACTGTTGGACAAATGTACTGCTCAAATATTCATGACTGACCTCTTACACCATGAAAGAAAAGATTCTGAGATATTTTTCTCCCAGTCCTGGAAGACTTTTTACGTGGTTTGCCTTATGGGGAGAGAAAAAGAAAGGGGAGGATCAGGCTTTCCAAGGAGCATTTTGTTTAGCAGAAACTTGTCTTTGATGCATTAAATTATATATTTGCCACTTGTTCCCTGATACTGCATGTATGCCATGTTTGACACAGTATTGATCCCCAAATTTGGGAAAAATGCTACAGCTTTAGGATTGTGTTCACATACAGTAGGATGGATCTGCGATTCCTAGCTATGGTTGGCTGGATTTTGTACCTGTAAGGACAGACTCCATACAGATCCAGAAGAGCAAACTTTTTCTCCCTCATATAGAAAACAACACTGAGTGTTATTGCCACACAGTTCACATGAAAGATCAATAAAACTTGAAAACTGTGTTGAGTCTTCTCTAGTTTATTTCAACTCTCATCAAAAACCTGTCAAGAACAAGCTGGATGTACAAATTCTGCTGCTCATTCTTTTGAAAAGTTTTCCACTCTCGTCTTGTTTGTGTGAATAATAGAAACAATAATCTCCCTTAACGCTGAGGCTCTGTGTTTGTTCTCAGACAAGCTGGATGGTTTGCGGACTGGCACTAAAAGAAAACGTGACTGGGAAGCAATTGCCAGCAGAATAGAAGATTATCTGCAGCTTCCAGATGACTATGATACACGTGCTTCTGAACCTGGAAAAAAAAGGGTAATAAATTTTCAAATGATTTACTGTCTGTATATCACCCTCTAATGGTCTCTGTGAAAGAGAGTTGATAGCAAGTCATCCAATGTCTCTGAATATGGGAATTTCATTGACTCACTTCTTATTTTGCTGTTCCATTAGATTCTGTGAGAGATTATGCTTGCAAGTAGTGTCTTCCAGAGGTAAACATATTAGTTACAACTGAGCTAGGAATTGTAGATAATACAGATTAACTGTGCATTACATGGTCTGAATACAAAAGGTTGTGTGTTTAAATTCTGTGATGAAAAAAGGGAGACAATCATAGCGGGAGATGAAAGAGAGGTAATAGAAAGAGGTACATTAATTTCACGAATATAAGCCGCACCTTTTTCATTGAAGAATCCAGCCTACCCCAGTAGTGCGGCTTATATTCAGGTGCGGCTTATCTATGGATAAATACCATGGTCTACCCGGCTACCGGGAAGTGCGGCTTATAATTGTGAAATTACTGTAAGTGAAAGAGTTCTTCTTTGCCATACTGATTAGTGTCATTCATGCCTGTGTGTTACTGGGGAACGTAGTCTTATCAATTTTCTGCTAGCACCTCCCTATCCACAGTCTACCTGGATTCCCCCTGACATTTCTACTGATAAACAATGTCAGTTTTCTTCCACCATCATCTCCCCTGCCAATGCCTTAAGTGTCTCCATTTCTCTCAGACACATTGTACAGTACTATCAGTTTTCTATTTGACATTACAGAGCAAAAAAATAGCCAAACACTGATAGTTAATTCAAATTACTTCTAGTGGCAAAAGCTGGTCTTTCTGTTTTGGAGAGGAAAAGAAAAGCATTACAGTAATTTCGCAATTATAAGCCGCACCTGATTATAAGCTGCACTTCCCGGTAGCCAGGTAGACCACGGTATTTATCCATAGATAAGCCGCACCTGAATATAAGCCGCACTACTGGGGTAGGCTGGATTCTTCAGTGAAAAAGGTGCGGCTTATAATTGTGAAATTACTGTACTGTTTTTTCTTGTCCTGAAATGGTGTGTTTCAGATGAGTTTCTGGACTGTAGCCTTTCCTCATTGCATCTCTCCTTCCCTCCTTCCTGTTGCTCTCCCTCCCATCATGTCTTGCTTTGAGGTAGTCGCCTTGTGTGTTTGAGCAGGATAAATGCAAGGGATCTGCATTACCGCAAAGAGGTGCAATGCAGATATGGAGATGTAAAGATGGGGAAATAGCATATATATGAAAAAGCTGCTTAGTGTAAATAATGGAAAAATTTAATAGAAATATCTCACAGAAGACAGAGAAGAAAACTGTCCTTCATTTATTCACTGCTCTTTAACATTGTCTTTCTGTAGTTTCATAGTATCTTCTAGATGTTTCCATTGTGCAATTGAAAGACAGATTTCCCAGAAAATTAAAACAGTAAAGGAGTCTTGGATGATTCTTACTGCAGAAAGTGTTGCTTTGAACAGAGACCTAATTGTAGTAGTTACACTTCAACTCTCAGAACTGTAGCACTGAAATGGAAAAAGCTTATCATCTATACCTTCTTCTACTCCATGGAATACCTGATAGATTCAATTTCAAATAATTTCCCTCTTTACCTATCAGAAAAAAAATAATACTTATGTATTCTAAGGAAAATTAGTAGAAAATAGTATTTTTGTGTTCTTACTTGCGGTGGAAAGCCTAGACTCATAATCAGGATTTCTTGGAAGATTATTGTACTGATAGGATGTTCTCCATAGGTGCGATGGGCAGATCTAGAAGAAAAAAAAGATGCTGACAGGAAAAGGGCCATCGGTTTTGTTGTTGGACAAACTGACTGGGAGAAGATAACAGATGAAAGTGGTCACCTTGCCGAGAGAGCCCTCAACCGCACCAAGTATATATGAAAAGTGGTTAAGTGGATTTTTGTGCCTTTAAGGTAAATGCTCAGTCTTCCTGTGTGTTTACAGCTTTGATGTTTTTCAAGAGTTGAGGCTGCAGTTTACCCCGTTGTTAGAGTTCTCCCAGGCAGGGCTGTTTGATGTGGAACTTTATATAATAGGTGTCAGCTGTGCCCATGTCAATGCAACCTTCTGTACAGCATCTGACAAGAAAGGGGGAAGAATTATCAGCTATCAAATCTCCCAGCCTTATTACAAGGGAGCTTGTGGTTTCATTAAGAGTAGTTTAGCTGTGTGCCTACTAGTCCTGTTGAATTCAAATGTTGCTTATTATATCTTAATTCTAACCATGCTAATTGCTGATTTATGTGACGTAACAAACTTTTCCTTTCTTTACAGGCCATTTGCTCTGAGGAGAAGTGAACCAAGGTGTCATGAGCATCTTGCATGGGTCATGTCACTCCCACCTTCACAGTTTTTCTTTGTTACTTTAGTTTCAACAATTTTCTTGAGATACTGGCAGACAACCAGTGCCCTCAAAAAACTCTTTGAATCCCACTACTCCCAAGTGAGAGAGACAGTTTACTTTTTAATATTTTTGGAGGGAGGGAGGGGGAGGGTCAGTAGTTTTAGCTGCTCTTTGTGGGATAAAGTGGAAGGATTAGACAGATGTTACCTCCACTGTACCATCACAGAATGTTTATCACCTTTGCTCTGTGGATGTTCTCGTTTTATACTGTATGTACCTTGTAGCTTATTGTATTAGGAAGCGGAACAATAAATTTCACTATAAACTCAGTGTTCTTGGTGGAGCCTGTAGTATGGTTTTTGTTTGACATTTTAAATGTGGTCTGTGTTCACATGTTAGCGCTCAGAACCATCCTTACCTGGAAGATGTACTGTGCTCATATTCTGGAATGTGTCCTGTCTTCTAAGTTTTTCACCTGCTCTTCTTCTCATAGACAGATCCATTAAGATCCCAGGTCTTGCTGGCCTTTAGAAGTTCATGTTCCTGGAAAGCAGGAATATCATTATGTTTGGATCCTAATTTCTCAATTATGTCAAATTTTCGTTACTATGTGAATATGAATTCTGTTGGGTGGTTCTTTAATGTTCAAGGTAGCATGTATGAAAAACTTGTCTTTAATGCTTAATATGAAGACAGGTACTACAGACTTCTCTGAGGGGCAGCCTAGAAAATTTGTTTTGCTATTATTATGCCTTTTAGTCAACACTGATCCCTATCAGGGTGTTTCATTCCATTCATGTCTACTGAGTCATAGAGATACATCATTAAAAGAAGTGACAAGGACCAGAAGTTATACCCTTCTTTTCCTTTGATGAATGTGTTAAGCTTGATTTTAAAAAACACATAAATGAATAACAATCCACACTATTAAAAGTCATACAGATTCTTTGTAGATGCTGGGATATCACTTCTGGGGAGCATCAGGTTTGCCAATGAAAACTTTTGTCCTCCCAGGTTTCAAAGCAAATGCTTTGCATTAACAATATTGTAACCAGGAAAGAAGTTTAAATCTGAAAATAATTCCTTTTTTAACGGTGAATTGAATTTTTCTCCTGATTTTTTTGAGGGAAGAAAATTAAGTCCTGAATTTTCCTTCTCTGTTGAGTGATTACATTGTGCTTTGCATCTAGGTTGGTAAATCAGTTTGTTCTAGTGTGATGGCAGTTCAGGTTGTTGAAGGAGAGCATGGTTGTAATAGATGGGTTTGTTTGCCATTCTAATGTCTTGGTCTATTGGCTGCCTCTCAACCTTCTCTGTGGTGCATGATTAAAAAAGTTCTTCAGTAAACAAGGAGAATAGCTGAACTTGTATTATGCCCTGAATATCTTTAATATAAGAAAATTGAACTCCCTGAAAGCAGCATTTTTAAAATAGAAGGGATTAAATGCACATTTTCTTTGTACATGTACCTTACATAGCATATATGCTTCTCAAAATGTTGCTAAGCATGTACTCTTTGAATTGTGATGGAGAATTGCTGACAAAGGGAAACTAATAGTTAACAAGAAATGAGTACTGTGTATTGCTGTGGAAATCAGGTGAGCTTCACTTTGGAGAAGTTACTCTCAGGTATGTGTAAAATGGGTTTCAGTCTATACTTAGTTTTCCATAACAAAACTGTTATTGTGGCACACCATGAGTTGATGCTGTTTCTTGACTCTGAAGAACTGATGGTGATTTTGTCTGTATTTTTGCTAATACAACTGTACCAGATCCTTTTCTAACATTTTTCTTTCCAGACTAAAAAGTACTGTTGGAGCATTCAAATGGATAATGTCTGAGAGAAGTTATAATGTTGTTTGCTGGTTTTATGACTTCTGAAATTATTTTAGCTGATAATTTTAGCTGAGAGATTATGTCATGCTGTTTATTCTGTGGTGCATGTAAAACTAAAGAAAAACAAGCAGAGAATATACATAAAATTACACTTTATTCTGATGAGAACAGACAGAAGATATATCAATCTTGAAGTTTAAAGCAAAATTCAGTTACGAAAACCTACCATTGTAGACTGTTTGACCAGAAAAGGCTGAAGGCCTTGGGTTTTGTTGTTTTCCTGAAGTTCAGAAGCTTTCCCCTTCTTTAGTACAGAAATATCAACACATCCATAATCTTTACCATTTGTTTCAGTTGGTTTGAATGTTTAGCAGATCAGTCTTCAATTTTTTGATGGAAAGTGGCTCTAAAAAAAATAACTTATGCCAGATCTACAACATAAGCAAATTCTACATACTCTTGACATCCAGTGACTGAAGAAATCAAGCAAAAAGGAAATACTCATCATTGCTGCTGGCAGAACTGAGAACAGGTAGCTATACTCTTGCTTGGCTCCTAACCAGAGGTTGGTGATAAGTGATTTTGCTTTTGTCTGGGAAGTCCTTCAGTGCAGAACACATTGCCTTGATCCTGATCTAGTTCTTACTCATTTGCTCGCTGATATTGTCAGTAGAACCTTTCACAGCACTAAGCAGAATGAATACCAGCTTTCATTGACAACTAAATAGGAAGCACTCTCATGAATGATCCATCTTTGACCACGCATACAATTGTTCTAACTCTGTTGAGCTGTTTCTGTGCATCATATTGGAAACTCAGCTCTGAAAATAACATCAGCTGCTGCAGAATGGAGTTGCTACCTTCTCAGCAAAGTTGACTGTTAAAATATCATTTTCTGTGAGTTATGCTTCAGCTTTTTTCAAGTCAGTTTGCTTTTTGGTATTGAAGCTACCTGTCTCATGAGAGAAGTACATGTGGTTTTTGCAAGGGAATGTGTAACATGCTGTGCTGTGGGAATAGAGCACAGTTGTCATCTTCAGTCACCTTATGTTTTACTGTAGGATTGCTCATTAGGCGTGATGGTCTGACTATGGTAAGAAGGAGTGAAATAATAAGTGAGAACATTAGATCAATTCTAGAAATTTGGGTTTCTGTTTCCTGAAATGTTTACATCAATAAAGATAAATAATTTACCTTGCATTATTAGTTCCCAGTCTTTAGAAGGGAAGAATTGTTACTGGTAGAAGTTAGTTTTACTTTTCACACGTCAGGTTGGGTTTAGCATTTTTTGGACTTTGCTTAGGTCATCTTTATTAACCCTGTCCATTAGTCTTTCCTTGCCTATCTGTTGATACATAGAATACATCACTGCTCTTGTATCTTCGTAAGGCATTGTTTTAACTATTTTCAGAAACCTTTTAATCTGTGAGCAGCCATTAAGGTAACCATGGAGATACTGAGCAGGATTTCAGTCGAGGCTTTTCTGAAAGGACTGAATTGTAGAAGTACAGTTGTGACATTACACTGAAACATATATTAACCTATCCCCAAAAAGTCCACATCTAATGCAGTTGAATTTTGAGTTGAAATAGTTAAAAATTATCATAGACTGTAAGTTGCAAGTCACATTAGAAAGTTTGATTCCTGCAGAAAAATAGTCTGTAGGTAGTGTGCTTTTAAATGAAAGAGAAGAACATGACCTCACCAGCCAGAATCAGTTTTTCCCAATTTGAGATTTCAACATCATTGCAACACTTTGAGAATCCTTTTCAAAGGACTAAAGTAATTCTGCCTCTGGGATACCTTGCTGTCACCCAAACAAAGTTTCTGTTACCAGAAGACAAAATACTTTATTCATTTATATAAATGCAGCTGTCATGGTGAATAATTTTATGCCTTAGGACACAATTTTCCTTACAGGTTGTGCCATCTTATTATTCATGTTGCTGCCACCCACACAATACTGGGCAGACCTTGGGATTTGGAGAAACATGGTTGAACTGGATTTAGAAGCAAGATGTGCCATGAAGTTCATGCTGTCTCTGGCAGCATACAGCTGGGTAACTGTGAGTTGACTGAACTGAAACCCTGGACCTCTCCTGGGAGTATTGTAATTCAGCATACAGGCACTGAAAAGGAGAACCAGCACTGCATTTTCTTTGCTTGTGGAGCATTCACATGGCATGCATCCTCAGGAAACTAAATAGTGATGGATACATGGTTCTGTTTCATCTCTTTTCACTGTTTAATGTTTCCCAGATTACTTCTGGAAAACAAGTTCTAAATTCTGAACTCGTGGTCCACTGACAATTTGGGATCAAACTGCAGCAGGACAGCTTGCATACTACAAGATAAAACATTTGAAGCAGAGGTGGCCATCTCAGTTGAGATCTGTACGCTTGCAGCATCAGCTATTCTAAAACTGTGATTATACTTTGTTTTCTTGTCACAGTAGGAATGAGAAGAGAAAGAACAAAAGTTTCATAGAATTTAGAATATGAATGGCACATTTCTGGTTTGAGTCTCTCAGGCAGTCATCTTTATTCTCTCATAAAACTTGCATCAAAATTGTTTTCTCATCTATTTCTACATGCGTGAGGCAGAATCCTTCAGCCAACTAAAGGACTGCTTACTCCAAGGAGCACTTCTAATTTCTCCTCAAGATTTATCACTTACTTCTTCATGATGAAAGTGTTTTGTTTTATTCTTACCTGTGAAGTATTCCAGCAATTGCGATGTCTGTTCCAAATTTGCATGGCACTCAATCTACAGCCTGAAGCCTTTTGTCTTCCTCATGTATGTAGATTGGAAAATTAGTAATGACAATATTCCATTCAGATGTTATTTATCACCTTCTAGCTGATTAATACTCTTTGGAAGAAGAATGTATTTTTATTCATGATTTTGCTTAAATCAGGTAAGCTCAAATACTGTCACCAAACAAAGGCACAAATTACTGCAAATGGAGAGGCAAAAGTGTTTTGAAGTTGCTTATATTTTCTGTATTAGATTAGATTCTAGACAGAAGGCTCTAGTCTCTTTGAATTGTAGGATTTAATATTTAAATATGCAAAACCAAAGATGTAAAGCTGTCTTGGTGGAAGTGGCACAATTTCTTTTTTTCCTAAGATCTTTCTCCTCATGGAACTCTCAGATTGAATCTTTTTGGGAGGGGAGACCACTCCTGATGGTTGTGCTCTGGAATGTCAGTCAGTCTAGTGTTTTTCCATCTGTTTCCCTTGTACGTGTGTACAGGGACAACTTTTGTTTCCATTACTGGTCAAGATTCACCTATATGCATGGATGTTCAGCTTTACACAAGAAATTCCTAATACTGTGCATTGAGATGGTATCTGAACTGTCTGCAGTGACCAGTGTATTCATATATGAAGTTACTGTTCAAACAGTTAGTACTCTCAGGAATACATTAAAAAAAAAAAAAAAAAAAAAAGGAAAAGTAGTTCAGTTACTTTTACTCTAATTATCAGAGCTGGAATCAGTCTTGTGTGGGTAGAATGTGCTAGCAGCTCCACTGTCTGAGATGTCTGATTTAGCTGCTGGCTGCATATATGTTTATGGAGGGGAGTCTCAAATTAATCACTGACATTTTTTGATTTTTTGCCTGCAGGTCAAGAGTATAGTAGAGCAAGCTGATTTAGAAAGCACTTTGTCTTGAAGAAGCTTTTTAAGGGTTACATGTAAAATGTTTTCTCTTTAAATCTTGTAGGATGTTAATTCTCTGGGGTGAGCACAGGAAGGGAACAGAGCTGCAAGTCTTCCTGGCATCAGAGTGTGAATAGCCTTTAACTGCAGAAAATCTGAATATTTGTATTGAAAATTACTTCAGTGGTGACATACACTCTATGTGAATGACAAGATATATTAAGCAGCAGTTAGGTTTCTTTATTGTTCTGTTTGGTAAGTTTTATGCAAATAGTAATAAAAGCTTTGTTTTACTGCTGTTGCTGACCCAGGTACAAGCCTTTGCATGTATGTGGCTTGTTTTTTGAGAAGACCATATCACTGTTTGAAGGACAGAAAACCTTGCTGACAAGCACCTACATTGTTTCAATGTATTCATTTCTGGATGCTCAAAACTCTTGTGCAAGTGATGAGTCTTTACTGCTATGCTTTGAGGTGTTTGTTTTTCCATTTCAATTGAACTACAGTTGCCTTCTTTTCTTTAAAGGCATGGACAGATCAACTAGTCTTGTAGCAGATCTCATTGTCACACAGAAATCAAGATTTTTCAGGTAATGACAACCAGATGGCACTAAAGTGTTGAGTTCATGTTAGGATTAAATTGGGGAAAAAATGTGATATTGATTCCACAATAATTTGATTTTTGTGGTTCGCCTGATAGCTATAAGCCAATAACTTCTATATCATGAAGAAAAGTGGCCACTTATCTATGAAAAAAAGATCAGTGATTAACATTGTGCTGTTGTGTGAAGTATCACTTCCAGTCCACAGTCAAGATTTTGTGCTCCATTGAACCTGCAGGCTTTATAAACATGGAACAAGATCTTTCTTCTGCTTTAATGAGAGGTACCAAAATTAAATGGTCATATATATCCTCTGAAAAACCTTCACAGCTACTGACTTCTAATGGAAAATGAGATTTAACTTGCTAATAGCTGCTTTTGGAGTGTTAAGTCTTTAAATATATTGTAGTAAGAAATAATGCTTCTGAAGCCTTCCAGAGTTTCAAATTGCATCTTTTGTGGGTTTTGGTTTTTGTTTCTTCTTGTAGAGAAGAAAATTAAGGATAACTATCCAGGGCAAAACACTAAGGTTTCTTCTTGTAGAAAAGCCTGCTAACTTTAATCTGGCTAAGAAGTCTCACAATGTAGCCTTGATACAGAAGCACTACTGAGATCTGTCATAACAAAACAAACTTGCAGCTCTAATGTGAACTGTTCAAATAGGTTTCCACAATGTACAATATGATTGCTGCGCAGTTTGCAGGAGATACTTTATAGTTAGGTAGGAATGTGAATATTTTTTTCCAGGAAGTTTACAATCTTCATGTTGCTTTATTAAGAATGTAACTATTTGTATCTCCTTTCTCTTCTCCTAGTAGCCAGAGAAAGTCTGCTGTAAGGCTGAGGGGATGGCCCTGAGGTTAATTTGGGTATAAACGTCCTCATTTTTTCTTCAAAGCCTGCCTGTTATAGTCTCATTGCAAGGTATATGGTTCAGATATAGCTTGAGAAAAACGTTCAGGTACCCTTTAAGCAATTCTTTTCCTAATCTTTTGGAGGAGACACTAAATTGGTGAGTATGCTGCATTGCTAGCAGTATGCTAACAGTGCATATTGTTATGGTCTATTTTAAGACAGCCTTGGAGCAAAATAAAAATCTGACTCAAAAGCTAGATTTACAGTAATTTCACGATTATAGGCTGCACCTTTTTCATTGAAGAATCCAGCCTACCCCAGTAGTGTGGCTTATGTATGGACAAATCCCAGTGAAATGCCAACCCAGAAGTGAGAACCGGCCGGGGAGGCTGCCTGGGGCTGCCTTTAAAGGCTTCACTGGTCTATGGAAACTGTTTGCAACTTGAGCACCTGACACCAAACCCAGCTGGCAGTGATTCTGTTACTAATTTGTTACTTTGTAACACATGGATCCTCATTTTAAAAAAAAGGTGCGGCTTATATTCAGGTGTGGCTTATAGTCATGAAATTGCTGTACTTCAGTAAAACCAGAAATAATTGTTTGACTTTGGTTCAGTTTTGGGGAACTGTTGAGACCTGTGACCTTAGTGATAAATATTTCTTCATCACCTTTCTTATCAGTTGTATCCAGTGCTGGTTTGTAGAAGGTTGTCTGAGTCCTGCAGACTTTCTCTTGTTCCTTGCCTAGACTTAGCAATGTGCTGTGTTCAAGGAAAGGACTTTCTGGTGGTTAAAACTGGCACGATTTATGTTTTGCTTACGTGAAAATGCTGAGCATATCATGTCATATTGCACTCTGCTTGGATAGTTTCTTGTATTATATATATATAAGTAATTTCATTTGAAATACACATTTGAAATACAGTTTTCCAGAGAATTTCTCTCTCAAAGGCTATTCTTTACTACATTCTCTGATGCAGCAACAGCCATTGCAGAGTTTTGGAGACAAGTTCCTCAAAAGTATCTGATACTGCTGAACAATTTCATACAGATTGTCTTTCTCAAAGAATATTGCAACATTTCTCTCTTCATTCAGACGTTTCTTCTTAGCATATGAAGTTTTTGGTATTAAGTTCTGTGAACAGAAAAAACACAGGTGCTGTGTTCTTGTGCATGGACAGTTGTTTTATCATTACTAGTGAAACAAAACTTCATATACACACCACCTACAAGTCTGCATGAGGCCATGGGTTAGTAATGAGATGACTGCATTCTTGCAGGAGTGTAATACACATTGATTTTTCTTTTCTGAACTGTTGTGGCATTTCCTTTTATCTTAACTTACGCTTGGCTGTGTGCATCAAATTGAGGGCCATCTTTTTTCAACAGTGAAAGCTTCTTGCTAGCCTTGAGGTACAGGGAGACAAATGAAGAACTTCTGTCATGGGCATAATTAACTTACTTGGGCATAATTTTTTAATGCATTTTCTAGCACAGGTCATGAACAAATGTGTAATGCACCTCATGTGTATATTATATAAAACTTAAATGTGTGATGGTGATATTGATTTCCTTCACATTCAGTTCTTCAGCTGGGTTAGTCCTATCCAGAGATTTAAGACCTGTCTGTGGCCTTCAGAGCCTTCTGCAATGCTATTTTTCAAGTCTCAGTCTTTGCTGTAATTTATTCTCAGGTTAGTGTCAAGTTGCATACACCTGGCAAGTAGATTGCACGTAGCTGAGTGTACACATGGAGTGTATATGTAGTAAAGACAGTTTCTGCAATATGTAGGTGCTTTTTTTTTACTGGTTTCACTGTTCCAAATCTTTGATACACAAGCAGTAATGGAGATAATGAGTTTAAAATCACTAAAAATATTTTACAAATATGCATATGGTTGGCATTTTCCCTGGCAAAAGGGTATAATTGGCAGCAAAATCAAGACTGGATAATGTTCTAGGGAATTTTGGAAAGTGTCAAATGGTACGAATACACTGTGAAAAAGTAAGAAGTGGAGTAGAGCGTTCAGTGTCAGATTCCTCTTTTTTTTGCTGATTTTTTAACTGTGATAAAAGATTAAGGTTTTGGAAACAGGATAATATGTAAACCACCACTTTTGCAATTAGCACCACATGTTTTTTTACTTACAATGTTACCAGCTGATATTTTTTGTTTGGCTGTAGATTTTTGCTGATGTCATTGTGACAGAACTTGGTTTATTTTAAGAGCAGTTTTGCCTTCGGAAGCAACAGCCTATCTCTGGCAGTCACTGGCATGTTGCCCTTGAACCCTGTGCACGCAGGGATTCCATCCTGCACCCAGGGTACATCTGAGCCAAGCTCTGAACAGTTAATGTGAAGCAGATAAGCCCTGTTACCTGAGCAGAAGTGGCATGAAGAATCACTTGAAACTTTTCATAGAAAAAGTTTCCTTGAAACTCTTCATAGACTAATTAGGTTGATTTTTATCTAGGGATCTATCCTAATAAGTCAGTCCTCTTCCATTTTGCATTTGGGGGAATGCTACATCTTCATGTGGGATAGTGGAGCTGTGTATGATGTAGATTCATGTGCTGAGGCACAACAAATGTCTAAAGCAATGCTATGGTCATATGTATTGATAACATAACTGTACTCAGTGCAGAAATGAGTCATGGCAGGACACCTTCCCAGTGCTACAGTTCCGTTTAAATGTCTGATGCAGAAAAACAGACCTTGGAGACGCATCTGCATGAAACTTTTCTCCTTGTTAATTCTTAGTGCTCTTTTATTTCTACCAGGATTGAGAGTTGTCATATGTAGATCTATCCCCTGTAGGACCTGATTTTTTGGAATGCCATATTTACTTTATCATTACTCCATTACTTCTAGATTTCTGTTTTACACCTGCATGATATCTGAGTTTACATCTATAGTACTTGGCATTTCTCTGTCTTCTCTACCTCCCTCTCCCCCAGCTTTCTTAATTATTATTCTGTATATCCGAGAATCCTTTCTCAGTTTTAGCTTCCAGTGTGCTGGCGATATTGTGTTTTGGATGTGGACTTCTAATTCTATGGTTTATTTCTAGTGGGAAAAGCCACTGAATGCTTGCAAACATGACCATTCAATAATAGACTGAATAAAGACAGTTGAACTGGCACCAAAAGGCTTTCAGGAGCAGCTTTATGAGATGGTGAACTGAGTTTTACAAACTGCTGAAGCAGTTTGGATCATGACTATGTCTCAGAGATGATGAAAGGGACAGTAAAATTCTCTGAAAAGGCCTTTGGGGCACTACACTCTGCTTTCAGGCGATGTCAGTGCAGTACTCCCAAGAAACATCTTGCACACTGGTTTCAGCATCGTTTATAATGAGAAGCTGGTCTGCCAAGGACTGCTACTGCCACTATTTGCAGGAGAGCAGCCTCTGCAGAAAAAGCAGTTGGATGGCCCTGAGGCTGATGGTTGGCTGTGGCTGACATAACAGGCCACATGTAGTATTAAGAGAGGTAAGAGCTTGTGGTGGTAACTGAATCTACGGGCTGGCTGAGGCCTTCATAGTCATTATTTGTCGAGTTGGCGTGTTCCCACATAAATACTGTGATTCATGACACATGTGATTGGCCTGTGATTCATGACACAGTGAAGAGCTAAACTTGCTTTTCATTGCCAATAAAATTGGAGGCAAATGGTCACAGATGGTGGCGTGGTGTTCGGACTGTATCAATGCTATTATACTTGTTACCAGGGAATGAGATCGTCATTGGTGTTGCTGAGGGTGTAAAGGAAAGAAATCGCTTTGTTTTTGCTTGAAAGACCCAAAGCAGTTTTATGGAAATGGCCTTACAGGAGCTCAAGAGAAAGACAATTCTGTAGTTTTGTCTTAGCTACTCAAGAGTTCACGCAGCAAGAATTTGTTGTGCAACAAACAGATGCTCTGTGCCACTGCAATCTTCTCCACTGTAGCTTGTCAAGAAACACCGGTCCAAAGATACATCCTCCTAGCATGAGGTGGCCCCTTCTGAAAAATGACCTGCAGTCATCTTTAAGAGTAATCCCAAGATCTGCAAGGATCCTATTTCCCTGGTCAATATGACTATTTAAATGCAGAAAACATTGCCAGCACCTTCCTGGTTACATTGCAGGTTGACAAATCATACGGTGTTAATGGATATGTCTTCAGTTAAGTGCCGACTTGTGGGTGAGTATAGTATTGTCACTTTACATTCCAATAAATAAAGCTCCATGAAGTTCTTCAAGCAAAAGGTTTGTCACCAGATCAAACACTCCTATTTTGGCCTGGTCTGTTACAACTTTGTTACAGCCAAGAACCTGTGCCATGATTGCTTTCACTGACAAGACCATTACCAAGATGGAGATTATAAATTCCTGATCAGCATCCCGCTGATGCTTCCAGTTCCTGCAAAAATTACCCTGGTCTTTTGGATAATATTGCTTATTAATAGTTTAGTCAGAAATGGAGGAGGTTGCATTGAAGCTCAGGGGCCAGATAGCTGCAGAAGAAGTGGTTTGTTTGAAGTCACAGAGCAGTGAAGCTCCAACAGCAGCGGTGACTCTGGGTGCTGCACTGGAGCTTGTGCTTTCCCAAGAGGCTATTTGAAGAGCACTGCCAAATAAAAAGTACCTGGTGGTCTTTGCTCAGAAGGAAATGCCATTTTATGGGCATTGCCTTCCTCAAAAGAAACGACTGGAAAATCTCAGTTCTCACAGCTGCAGCCTGGGACATTGCAAAACATGAACAGGTGATAGTTCTGCTTTATAATGATTGCACAAGAGGGTCAAGCACTCTGCGTTTTTAAAACACCATTTTACAGCATTACCTCTGTAATACTAACTGTGCTATTCCATAAGTGTTTTATCTATAACCAGTCTTTATAATTGTTTTTATTTCAACACAGGTTCTATTGCCAATCATAGGGACTCAGTACATGTGGAGATGCATAGGGCTGGCCTACTTTTCCTTTGAGCATGAATTCTTGGTGGCTTTTATTGTTCTCCTTATAGATATTTTTTCTTAAAAAGCTGGAAACTAGAAATTAAAAGCAATTACTTAAGCTGTTGAATATTCTGTGTTTGCTCTCTGAGAACCAAATGAGGAGAGGTTTTATATTGAGATGTGTAGATATTTATATATTTGTACATGTTAGGTATTTAGCTTATTTTTTTTTAATAATACAAAATATTTCTTATAATTTCTTTGTATAAATCTGTGGATGACACAAATGTGCTTTGGGAAATCCAGTAAAATATCTTCCTTGAAGTTTCATGGGTTTTCCTCTATTTGTATTTTTCTTTTCACTTCACCACTTAGTTTTAGCTGCTTATTTTCCATTATTGCAGTAAGACAAAAAGATTGATGCTGTTTGGTATAGATTGGCACTTTTAAAAACAATCCTTTTAAATCTAGTGGAATAACTAGTGAGAAAGCAATAAACACCAGGAGGGAAGCTGCCACTTCAGCTCATGCCAGTTGGACTTTATGCTGTGTTGTTAAGAATTGCTTAGTAGGTAATCTGTAGTGCCTGTTTTATTGGATTAGCAAAAACAAGAACAGTGTTTAACCCTTGGACATAAAGTAAAAATTACCCTATAAACTTTTAATCAAAAGCCTAGTGCAAAATAACATGACTGAATTTGGAAAGCTACAGAAGATGATGACAGGTGGGATTGCTTACTGTAAAAATGCTAAAACCCATCTAAAAAGGAGAAAATCAGAAATTTTCTCGAATTCTAGGTGTCTCTAATGTTTGCATGTTACAGAAAAAAAGGATAATGTTGATCATGGGATTTAGTGATGTGGGACTTCACCTGCCACTCAGCAGCCTGTAGAGTTAGGTGAGAAGGAATTAGTATATGAATACGAACTGTATCCTCAAAGTATTGAGTGCTGACCTGTCTGCTTTTCCTTGAGATCTGTGCACAGCTCTCCCTGGTTTTATTTGAAGAGCCATTCTCAAGCCTTCACTATCAGGCCTGCTTTTAAAAATGGATTTATTGGTTTGGTGTTTATGTATTCATGAGTTTGTGTGCTTTTTCTCTAGCAACCCATCTGTCATCTTCTCCCACCCCCTTCTCCAAGACAAGCACCAGTCTTGCGTAGTGGAGACAGCTTCCAGCAGAGGCTGACTGTGCTCTCAATCCTTTGTGTACCCTTGATCAGAGTATCTCACTCAAAAGCCTCTGGGCTTACACGATGGCCTCCCTGTCATGGTGTGCCAGCCTGTGGTGTCTTGTCTGGGCAAAGCTCCCAAGCTCTATTTTCCACCATGTTCATCTCTGCAGCTCACCTGTGACAGCAGGCTGATGAGTAAGGGCTGTGTGGCTCTTTTCCCACTGTCCCACTGTCAAAACAGGGCTTTTCATTGATTAAGTCAAGGGAAAATAGCTCACCTAGCTGCTGCTATGCAGCTTTCACCTGGCAGAGCCCCAGTTCCCATCTTCTGGTCCATGGTTTAACTGATGCATTATTTCTTGGTGTACAGAAGGAAAAAGCTTTTGCTATCAGCTAGGCACACCAGTCTGTCCTGAGTGATCCCACAGCCTGTTTTAGCCTTAGGGCTGCTCTCCACAGTCTCTCCATGCATTGCTTCACCTTCTCCCCAGGTGGTGCTGGGTCTGCAGCACAGGGCAGCTCTGCACACAAGAGGCAAAGGGCTGTCTGCTTCAGAGAAAAGTCAGAGCTCTCAAATGTGGTAATTGTACTATAACCTGGATTAATCTGTCCTTCCAATGCATATAATGGGACAGCAAATACTGAGTTTTCGTGAGCGTAGGCCACTGGCTCACCAAGGGATACTTACATGCGGAGCTGCCCTGATGTCAAATTAAGCATCTGAGATGTGTATTTCACAAAAATTTGTTTGAGCTGGGGCTTCTAGGGCTGGTTCAGTCGCTGTAGACAGGTGCAAGTCATTAAATGGAAGAAAAGAAAAAACAGGTATATTTTATTTCAATTTCCCTCAAGCTATTTTGGCACACAGGGCAAACATTCACTAGGAACTTCTTCCAGCTCTAATTAGCTACACATGAGTATTAAGGGCTCTTATGGTAAGTATTAACATAGAGGAATACATAACGGGTCTCAGGCCCTTGCCAGCTTAGTCAGTGTGGTCACACCTCCTTCTTTTGGCAACTGCAGCCTGGAGGTAGGAATCAGTGATTTTAAATATTTAGCAGCCTTTGCATAGCTGTGGACTCGGTGGACTTGTTGTGGATGGGCTAGGAATGTGATTTAAATGTAAAAGGATAGCCCTGAGGAATTGTGCCCAGAGGAGATAGTTAAAGGTGCCTGTGGATTTTTTGCATGTACCACAGAAATTTGGCTAGAGGAAAGAAAAGAATGTTTCATTTAAAGATGAAACTCAGCAGTAATGCCTGCACTACCCACATTGCTTCCTTGGCTAATTAGAGGGAAATGCTGAAGCAAGAGCCCAGCCATGCCTGGGAGTCATGACCATAGTCATTGTGTGGGCAGCAGCTCTCCCTTCTCCCCTTCCTCCTCCAAGCAGACATGCTTTTTCAGTACAATCTCCCTGTGATGAGTACCCATTAGGCTTTGTTTGAAAACTAGCTTCTCTGTCTTGGGCAGGACTAGAATGTAAATGACATTACGCACCGTACCCTGCAGAGCACAGGTAGTGAAACCTTAATTTTGTAGAAGCGTAGAATATGCTGAGTTGGAAAGCACTCATCAGGATCATCAACATTCAACTCCCTTTTCTGCACAGGACACCCCAAGAGTTATACCGTGTGTCTGAGAGTATTGTTCAAATAATTCTGGAACGAACTCAAGCTTGGGGCTGTGACCATTTCCCTGGGGAGCCTGTGTCAGTGCCCAGCCACCTTCTGGGTGAAACACTTTTCCTGATGTCTAAATTAAACCTCCTCCAACTCAGCTTCATGCCATTTCCTCAAGTCCTGTCACTGGTCACCAGAGAGAAGAAATCAGTGCCTGCCCCTCCCTGTCACCTTCTGAGGATGTTGGAAGCACACAGCTCGGGTTGCCCCATGCCTAGGTGCAAAGTCCAGCACTTGCTCTTGTTCAGTTTCATACAATTGGTGATTGTCCATCTGTCTGATTTGTTGAGGCTTTCTCTGCAGGACCTCTCTGCCCTCAAAGGGAATTGACATTGGCAAGTTTAGCATTCTCAGTATTCTTTTGAGTCTTGAGTCTCGATCATTAACAAAGATGTTGAAGAGAACTGGAGCCCTGCAGAACCCCGCTAGTGACTGGATGGTGTGAGATTCACACCAATTCCCCTCACACTTCAGGCTCCATTGCCCCTAGAGTAACTCCAGCTTTCCCCACCTCCCAGCAGATGTACTGCCTTCTCCACATCAGTACTTCTGTGACCTAGATATGAGGGAAGGCAGTGTGAGCTCCTTCTTTCTCAGCTGGCTGCTGCTTTCCAAAGCTCGGGCAGGAGCACAAGGCTCTTTGATTCAGCTCACTCAACTTCAGCAGCAGAGTTGTGCCTGAGTGCAACGCCCTTGCTTCCAAATAGACAAGTGGCCCTGGAGGAGGCAGCTGCATCCCAGGCTCCCCAGACAGGAGCTCTGCTTGCAGGAGGACCATAGGGTATCAAAAAGGTGGGTAGATTCTGCCTCTGCATCTCTGACACTTCTGTGGTCTCTGTCACACTTGCCTGAAGGTAGACGGGGTTTAAAAGCTGACAAAGATGTCAGACAATACAAGTGCCCTGTGATCTTGTGTCCTTTGCAGAGTCTCTCTACCCATGCTGGGGCACTTCTTGGTTGTTTTGTTTTGGTTTTTTGGGATTTTTTTGTTTTGGTTTTGTTGTTGTTTGGGGAAGGGGTTATGGGGTTTTTTTGTTTGTCTATTTTGCTGTTTCTTGGGTTTGTATTTTTATGTCTTCTTTGTTAGATGGGAAATCTACATGGGCAGAATTGAACCCATGGATACAAGTAGTGAGACCTCATCACAGGCAAAAGATAACTGATGCCAGATGCTTTGTGTTGTGGTTACACTGGCCCACATATCACTAAAAACAGTGTAATACACAGCTCTGCAGTTTCCACTTGTAATTATATGGCAACCACTGGAGCAAAAATACTGCTGCAAATAGTCCAGTCCTGTTAAGTGTTTTCATTAATGTTCAGGGCCCCTCCTTACCTGGAGATACTTAAAACGCCTCTGACATGGTCCTGATCCATCTCTCAGTGGCCCTGCTAGAGCAGGGGGTTTGACAAGATGACCTCCAAACATCTCCTACAACCTCAGTACTGCTTGACTGTGATTTGGGGTACTGTCTTGTCCTCAGTCCCCCACCTGCTGTTTTACTGACATTCGTGGACTTGCATGTTACCTCAAAAAGCAAGAAACTGCTACCCCTACCAGGAGCTCTGTGAAAAGGCTTTGTTTGAGCAGGATGCCTCCAGTAAACCTGTACTTATGTTCCCTAATTATTTAGCTACAGACAGATGAATTTGCTGACCCTTCCCTGAGCCAGGCCATCATTTCCCTTTTTGCCTGTCTTAAGCATCACTTAAGTTCTAAGATTATTATTGCCTGCAGGAATAGCACATTCATGGTCCCACCAGACGCATTTATCTGATGTACATTTGAGTCGATAACCCTTAAGTTTTGGGATATGTCTGTCTGCGTCCTGCACCACCCCCCATCTGATCCTCACCAATTGCACTTCAGAGCAGACTATCCAAGGGACATTGGGGTGAGGGGGCAAGTTTAAAGGAGCTGATGTTGGTTAGTGGGGCCTGCTTGACCAGAGATGCTGGAAGGACTGCCCTTTTGCTGCAGTATTATTTTTCCCAACAAAAAGCAAGAAATTCCTAGTATAACACTTTAGAACAGCCGCTGTCAAATAGGGTAAAGGGTAACTTAAACAACATGTTTATTTAAAAAGGAATCAAGTAAATTTGGTGTTGGGGTTGTAAAATATACAAACTTGGAGAAACAAACATACAAAAAGGAGGAGGAAATCTGGGAAGCCACACTCATGATGGGGGGAACCACTGTCAAACTGTCCCTGTTTCAGAGCTCCCCACTGTGTCCTGATGTTACCCCCTCTTTATTCCTGTAGATGCATTGCCTGTGGATCACCCCATGCACTCATCTAAAGCTGGAGCTGTGATTGTCCTCTTGAGTCACTTGCTGCACTCTAGCTGACACCTTACAGCACACCGAAAATTATCTTGGCTTTTTCCCAGTCTTCTCCCTGAGGTGTGTTGTTGCTCATCACTGCCCTCCCAGTGCCCTCGTGCCATGCCTCTGTCAGGACTCTCTCCTCTTCACAGCCTTTTCCTCTCCACTGCCACCTCTGTCAGGATTAGAGAGCCCTTAACACAAAAAGCTTCACCATGCTCCATCAGGTAGAAAAGCAGTCACTAAGTCTTGGCCACAGGGTAAAGAAAACTCCTTGAGTTTCCAACCCTTACAGCATTGGGGTTGTGGATGTCAAGGCCTGGCTCTTCCCCAGCTTGGGTTAAACCCACAGGGATCAATGTATCCCAAATAACATTCTCCTCTTTCACCAAGGGCAGGACACAGAACAGAGATGCTTGGGGCAGTTTCGCCAGAAGGAACACGGTGCGAGGGAACATGGAGGGTGTTTAACATGGATGTTAAACACCAGGTGATGGGCTGATGGAGGGTCTTTGGAGAGCCAAACAGTGCTGGCTGTGAACCCTGCTCTCCTCCAGCATCCTAGAGCACACTGCTGAGAGCACACAGCTGCATAGGGGGGTCTTGTCTAACAACACAGAGGAGGTGGAGGGGAGTGTTATTCTTGCTGGCTACGATAAACATTATTTTTACATATCCCAGACAGAACAACTGTCCCCATGGAGTGCTTGAAATGCTGGAATTCACCAGCTGTTTTCTTTGGACACTGGTATGTTGTATCTGGACAGAAACTGAGTCATGCTTTTGGACTCAGTACATCCGCTAGTCTGCTGTGCCAAGGAAACTTTGTCCACTACTAGGACCTCTTCCTGTTTTATAAAGAGCAAGGCTGTTTGCCCCAGTTTGTGACCCTCTGGAAGGGAGAATGACAGCAGCTCAGCAAGGCAACTTCTCAGGCTCCAACCTCATGGCTTCATCTCTGTCCCTCCCTTCTGACAATCCTCGCCAGTTCTGAGCAGCAGAATAAAATACACAACATAAAATCCCAGCACATGAGGCAAGCGATAGGCCTCACCTAAGGAGCTGTCTTACAGAGAGTGCATGGCCTTCAAAGAGTACCCCAAATAACAGGTGCTGTACAGAATGCCCATGAGGTGCTTAGCACATGGTGGCTGTACACAGGACCCAGGGCTGCTTTCACGGAGACTCAGCTGTGGAGGAGTTCCTGGGAGCAGCCAGCAGCTTTGAACCCTTCTGGGATGTCACTGTCCAGTTTGGAAATGATTTTGTAAATGGGTTTCTTCCAGGAGGGGTCGGCATCCTTGCCTGCCCTGACAGCGCTGAAGAACTCTTGCAGTGTCAGGCTGGCCACCTCCAGGAACCGCCCTGGCACCTGCAGCGAGACAGGCATCAGCCAATGACACCACCATGGCCCTCCTTACTCCCACAAATGCCACCACCCCCTTCCCTCAGATCCCCCTCCTCACCTCGAAGTCATTCCCCTTGTTATAGTGCATGTTGAGGGCACGGAAGAGCTCTGAGTCCCGGGAGACCTGGAGAGTGCAAGCATCCACAACACCTTCCAGCAGGGCCTGCCGGGCAAACTTCTCCACCTGGATGTAGTAAAACTCACGGAAGTTGCTGAACCACTTGATGAGCTGGGAGGTGATGCAGCGGCTGAACTGGTGGGTGGAGAGCGAGAGGATGGTGTTGTGTCAGCTTGGATCTTCCCTACCCACAGGCCCCTACAAACCCAGCCAGGCTCTGCTGGACTGGCCCAAACCCAGCCCTGCCCCAAGGCTGCAAAAGCCCCAGCTGGGGCAAACGACACTGCGGTGTGTGTGTGCAAGGTGTTCTCCACACTGATTCAGATCCCAGCTGCCCTGCAGTGGCAAGGCACATTCATGCTGTGCTTTAATCTAAACACCTCAGTTGCACAGAGTGAAGAGCTGGCAGTCCAGGTCTACCACAGCCCCGTGCCCTCCGCCTGGGCAGCACATGCTGAAATGAGTGCTGTCCCCCATCTCCTGCCAGCAAGGCAGGGGGACACCAGAGCAGCCCTTTCCCCATGGCTCCCCAGGGAGGCAGGCTAGATGCTACACCACATGGGAGCCCTGCCCAACACCAGCTCTGGCTGCTGCTCTTTTACCTGCACATCAAGGAAGTAAGTCTTCAGCAGAGAGGAGCTGGGGTAGCGGGTGAAGAAAAACATCAGCTTGGCCTTCTTCAGGTGCCCGGGGGTCAGTGCCTCCTGCATCTGCCTTGGGGTCAAGGAAAGCCTACACGTAGCAAACCCTGAGCTCAGCATGTCCCTGAGCACCACCCCTGACACACACGTGCCCATAGCCCCTCGTGGGCTGTCAGTGGGGCAGAGGGGGTTCATCCTTGGCTGGACAGCCACTGGTTGTTCCCCTGAGAGTCCCTGAGGAAGCTAATGTTCCCCACAGTCTTGTGAGAACTAGAATTTCCATGAAACATCTGTTCATGGTTTAGGATGACAGGGCCCCCAGTATGGCCCTTGGTAACTCCTGGCTTATGTCCACAGCTATGCTACAGCATCTGAGCAGCCCTGAAGAGTGGCAGTGCCCCTCCATGGCTTAGGACTCCTTTCCTACCCACACCTGTGTAGCCCCCTATGGAGCAGCAGGGACCTTGGCCTTTGTGGAGACTGGCAGGGGCAGTGCCAAGCTGTGGCTCCAGAGGACAAGGGGAGCACATTCCCCAAGGACCTCTAGCTGCCCCCAAAGGATATATGGGTCAAGGCAAAGGGCACTCCGTCCTTTGCAGCTGGCAGCTCGCTGTGGCCATCCCTGCCAGCTGGCAGTAGTGCTGGACTCTCCATGTTGGCAGGGCTCAGGAGCAGGGCATGGTGCTGCTGCTGTCTCACAATTGATGACCTCAGCTTAACAGCTCCCCAGTGCAAGTTGAGGGGCTCTGGGCAACCTCTCTCCAGAGCATATGGGCTCTCATGAGAGTCACTGCCCCAGAGGCTGTGCTGGCTGTAGCCCAACAGCTGGCTCAGCAGCTGGCTGTGCTGGATGGGGGTGGCTGAGCCCAGTGAATAACCCATGCTGGGTACCCGAGAGGATTTTCTGACCCCCTTTGAATTGAAGGAGCCAGCATAACAGCCCAGGCTCTTTGCCGAAGCTCCTGGCAGGACTTCAGCCTGAAGTGAGGCCAGGGAGCCTGGTGCATTCATGAGAGATGGCTTAGCAAGTGGCTTTCTGCATTTCCCACCAGCAGAATACTCTTTCCTGGCATCTGGGCCCAGCATCGGAAGGCCGTGCTGCTCCTTCTGGATGTGGCTGTCTGCCTTTGGCCAGACAGTCTTTAGGACAGAGTCCACTACCTGGGATGTCACTACAGCCAGCTCGTGCTTCAGGGCCTGTGAGAGTACCCTCACTGCCAAGGGCAGGCCACCTGTGTCATCTCTGTCCTCAGCCTCCTCCAGCCCATGCACCTTCAGGACACTCCTCCTGAGAGGCACTTTGCGCGGGCTGCTGGTGGCAGTGCCACTGTTCTTGTTCAGTCTGTCTTCAGGCATTCCAGACAGTGCCTGCACATTCTCAGAATCTTCCTGGGTTTGGACAGCATCCTCAGAGTCACACACTTGGTAGAACTTCTCCTGAAGCCACCTCAACTGCTGCTCTAAAAAGCAGAGTTGCTCTTTCAGCTGCTGGCAGCCCTTGGCATGGGAGCTGCTCCCTGTGGGAGCCACTTGTCCAGCTGCCCCCACGCCCTGCTGGGGCACCCTTGGCTTCCTTTTGCTCTCCTGGGGCTTCTCACCACCCACTTCCCTCTCATGCCTAAAAGCTGCCTCTGGGCTGGTGTCAAATGCCTGAGGGGTTGGTGGGAGGCTCATGCCCTGGATGATGCTCTCCACCCTGGCCCGCTTGGCTTGCAGGTGCTGGTCACAGAGCTGCTCCCGTGGGTGCTGGTTGGAGAGCTGGTCCCCATCACGAGCACAGGGCATGGGAGCTGAGGCACAGGTCCTGGGGAAAGCCAGGGCTTGTGCTTCTTCTCCAGGATTTGTGCCACATTTGTAGTCATGAGGTAGGGCCACTGCCTGAGAAGAAGGGAAGAGAATGGTGGGATCCAGGTTCCTGCCAACCATTGTGTGGCTGAGGAGCTGCGGTATCAGGGATGCACTGTGGGAAGGCAAGAGAGAGTCAGTCTGGAAACAGGGCTCCAATTTCAGCCCCTGGCCATGCCCTGAAGTGGCACAGTCTCTGTCCTGCTCAAAGCCAGTCCTGCTGTCCATCATATCTTCTTCCTGCCTGGACAGACTGGCAGGCTTCCCAGATGTTTGATGTTCAGCCTGCTAGTGGTGTGGAACTGGAGAAAGAGCAAGAAACAAGACTTCATACAGCAGTTTTCCAAGCACAGAACCAGAGGTTTTTTCCCCCCCCAGATTTCCATGGCATTCCTGCTCCCCTGCAAAAACTATTTCACAGGAAATAACCCAGGCAGAAACGTCCAGGCACTGCAAAACCTGTGAGCAGACTGTCAGATGTAACACGACAGCAGCAACGCCCTGGGCATCGCCACACCTCTGCCTCGTACACCTGGGCAAAGGGGTGGGTTTGGGTGCTCCTGGGTGCTGGCAGAGCACAGAAGAGCAGCTGCGTCCCTGGTGAAGGTATTCACGGCACACAGCCGGCTAGGCCATGGGCACTGCCGGCTTCTACCAGCCCCAGCACCTGCCAGCAGAGCCCCCGGGGCACGGGGATGGGGGCCAGCACCTGGGGGCTGGGCCAGCACAAACAGGCTGCTGGAGGAGGGCACAGAGAGGGTAAAAGTGCAATGTGACCTGCTGGGAGCAGAATACACCGAGAGTTCAGGCTACCGCAACATAGGGTTCCTAAGTGCTTGGCAAAACACTGAATAAAAGAAATGAGGATGGGATTATGGGGGAAGAGAAAAAATACTGAGCCAGCAGCCCCAGGCTTAAAACTGTAATGCTGCCTCCAAGCAGGGATCCACCCCCTCCACTCGTTCCCCGCTTACACAGCTTTGCAAAAGAAGGTGCAAAACATTGTATCCTGGGCAATTACACAGTTACCATCCCTGTGGGATGTTTCTTCCTTATCCGCATTAATTAGCAGTAGCTTTGCAGCACTAAATTAGGACAGCTCTTGTCTTTTCCGGACACCTTTAAAGTCTGAGATTCCTAGAAATGCCTGGTCATCATCAGTCCACTAAGTGTCCCATACCAGGTCCTCCAGTCAGTGTAGAAAATGGGTTTCTTCTCACTGGTTTTTAGCTGGTTGTCTTTTTTCAAACACCCCTGAATTCCTCTACCTTTTGCAGAGCCATAGTCTTGATAAACCAAGTATTTTCCAGGTTATCTGACACCACATGTTCTGTGTTGTCTCCCCACCCATCCTGACCATTAGGGATTCATTTTTCCAAGAGTCTGCTGTAGGGTCTTTCAAACTGCTCTGTTTATCCACAGCTAGCTCAAGGTCGGGGTGCCAGCAGCTCTCAACATCATGCCCCATTGCCCTTGTGTTACAAGCTTCACCATTCCTGCAGCTGCCTCTCAGCCTGGCCTCTGCACCCAGCAAAGTCACACAGCAAACACACTGCAGTCATAGATTCCATCCGCCCTTAATCCTTTCCTCAAAGGTGTGGTCCTGTAACCTCACTTGTTTTTCTACAGAAACGCCTTCGTTTAGCACTTGCTCACAACTTCTCTCTTCTGCTGTGCTCAGCAGCAAGGTCAGGAGCCTACCTGTCCCCTGTGCTGAGGCTTCGCACCCCCCGGAACCTGGGTGATACACCTTTTTAAGCAAATGGCTCAGAGCTGGAAAGGTGACCTCCACTGCCTTAAGGTCTCCAGCACTACCACTTTCTTCTGAAGATTTGGAGGGAGCGAGCAGAGCCTCCGGTCCCAGGCCATGGCAGCTGGCTGTGGGTGGCCCTGTCACCCCCTCACAGCTTCCCTGGCACCGCAGGAACCAGAGGGTGCTGCCCCAAGCACACTCCTCCTGCTGATCCAGCTCTTTCCCCACAAAGTTAACACGCGTGCTTTGGTTCCTACTCTTACTGGCAGGTTTCACTAGTGCCACCCTTCAGAACACTAAAAAGCAGCCGAGACTCCTCTTACCTGAAGAAAAAGACAGGAACGAAGTGAAGATGCTCAGGAGAAGATGACAGTGCGCCTGGCAGTTCCCCAGAGCTGAAGCCACCCCGCATGGGCTCCCTGGGCGCTCCTGGATGGGACAGCCGTGCACGGAGCAGTGTGCCGTCCCTCCAGACTGCAAGTGTCCCCAGAGCCTTCCCCAGCTGCCGCATCCCTGTGTGTGGTGGCCGCGGTGGCCGAGCCCGAGCTCCTGGCCCCGGACGGCGGGATGCCGCAGGCAGCGCCGGCGCGTCCTCCCGCTGCGCCCGGGCCTTTAAAGAGGGAGTGGGGAGCCGGAGGCAGCCAACCAGCTGGGAACGACTTCTGAATATGCAGATGGACATCCAGGAGGTCAGGTCCGACGCCAGCGTCCAGCCACCTTCCCTGCTGCGTCCCACACTCACAGCCCCTGGAGCCAGACAGGCAAGGGCTCTCAGGTGCCCTCAGAGGCCCAGAAGAGCAATTCTCTCCTGGAATTCGGCCTGAAGCCCCAATCCCGACCCAGGTCAACTGTTGGTGAGGTGATGTAAATACACCAGCCTTACATGCAGTGCCACTGGCAAGGAAGGAGCTGGCCCAGATCCCACCAGCTACCCATCTTCCATGGAAAGCGGCCAGGTGTTTCCAGCATCCTGCACCATGGGGGCACGGAGACATTTTGGCTGTCCTGAAGGTCTGCAGCATAGGACATGGCCAAGAAATGGGACAACGCAGGAAAAGCAGCAACACAGAGTCCCCTGCTTGTTGCAGGGTTCTTCACTGACACCTGCAGAGCTGGCATCCCTCCCAGCTGAGCACACCCTGGCCCCAGCCCCAGGACAGACCTACCTGCCCCAGCAGCACATGTGGTTGTCAGACACTTCTCCTCATGCAGGAGCTGTGGATGAGTGGGCAAAATCTAGCCGTGTGTGCCACTCCTGGGGCTTCATCTGCTTTGCTTCCACGTGCTTACTGAGCATGGTGATGTTTAGTGTATTCATTGAGTAGGCAGGAGGCTGTGGTTAAAAGCAGTTGACACCTGGTGGTCAATATTATTTGAGGATATTAACCTTTGAAAGACAGATCACAAAGAAATTGCTGTCAGAGAGCATTTCTGGCTCAGTTATCTTTTATTAGAGCACTCGACTCATCTTCAAAGCTTCAGAGACTATCCCCCGTTGATTTTTATTCAACCTCCTTCCTTTGAAAATAATCTCATATTTTGAAGCTTGCAGTTTACCGTTCATATATTATTAAGCAGTGGCTAAATTAAGCACATGCGCACAGCCCAGACTTGGCTCCTTGAGAGATGCCTGGCTGCCAGACAGCCCTTTATAACTATCCCAGGCTGATTCTCAGAATCTGTAAATAAGTTTGTCGGGTTTTCTTCCACCTGTGGTTCCCTGCCTGGAGGCAGGCAGAAAACAGAAGCTAGCTGGGGAATTCTCAAATGTTTTCAACATACAGAGCAAACCTGAGGAACAGGGCTTACTTATGTACTAAGCTTCCTGTTTCCCGTGGTGAGATGACCTCATTGCCCATTTCTAACCATGCAGCA
Source organism: Sialia sialis (assembly GCA_009812075.1). Lineage (NCBI taxonomy): Eukaryota > Metazoa > Chordata > Aves > Passeriformes > Turdidae > Sialia > Sialia sialis. The sequence continues at coordinate 8,017,849 of VRYO01001269.1, read as the reverse complement.
TCCCAGCGGGTGATGCTTGCGGCAATATCATCCCACGAGCTCAGCCCCATGGTTTGCCAAGGTGAACCGGAAAACCACGGGTACAGCTGCCCTGCAGCAACCCAGAGCGTCATGAAACGGCACTTTTCGTAATGCATAGGGTTATTTATTACACATTACAATACATGCACTGTTACATACAATAACGTCTATATACAAGCATACATGTGTTGATATAAGCACATGTAATACATCGATATTTTATTTGTACGTGATCCATAAACAATACTAACATTTAATATAACATATATAGAATATATTATCAAATATATGGTAATAATAAGGATATTATGAGTGGACCCTCGCCCCCGGCCCGGCCCTGCCCCGCAGTCCCGCCCCCCGCTGGCGATGGTCCCGCCCCGGCTGCTCCCCTCGTTCCGGGGAGGTTGGTCGGGTCCCGCGCGCTTCCGCCTCGCGCCGGGCCTGGTTCCGGTGTCCGCCCTGCGGCCCCTCCCGCCGCCGCCGCCGCCGCCGCGATGGTGCCGCTGTGGCGGTCCCGCTGCCTCGGCCGCGCGCTGGGCCGCTCGCTGCGCGCCCTGCGACAGGTACGGCCCGCGGGCACCGGCCGCGGGGAGCGGGGCGGCGAGGGAGGGCGGCGGCTGGGCAGGCGAGGTCGGCGGCGCCAAGGGCACCGGGACGCGTCCCCTGCTGCTTGGCGCTCGGCACCGCCGCCCCGGGGACATGTCAGGGCCGGGCATAGGAAGAGGTGGCCGGGCTGCCCCCCAGCAGGGACCGTGGTGAGCGCGGCGCTGCCCCTTCCCAGCGAGTGCCGTGCCCCGCTGCCGCTCAGCTCGGCCCGGCCCGGCCCGGCGGGAAGGGCGGCGGCGCAGCGGCAGCGGGCCGGGCTGACGGGCGGGAAGGGCTTCCGAGCGCTGCCGCTCTCGGGCTCCGCCGTCCCCGCCTGACAGCGGCTGTGGCATTTGGGGCCTTCTCTGTTGGCAGCCGCCGGCCTGCGCTGGCAGGGACACTCCCGGCCGGGGTGCGCCCGGGGCAGGAGCGGCGACAAACCGGTATGCGGTTTGTTGTTTAAATTCTGTGCTCTGTTGTCGGGGCAGTCATTGAACCGCTGCAAACGGCGGTAACCTCTGCTGGCTGCAGCGTGGGCTGACTGAGCCCAATAGCTGCTTAACCCTGAAGCTGCCCTTGGGCAGCTGGGTCCTGTCATTCAGTGACTGCTGCGCGCATCTTCCGTTTAAACAGCGGACACGCACAGCTTCGTGTGCACACACATGTATGTGCATAACTACAGCATGAGAATATTCACTTCTCTTCCTTAGAGCATGAGACTTGATTTTAAACATCCTGTAAATGTGTTCACAATCAGTTGTAATGTAATGACACGTTTGTGTTTATAAATGTGTGTGCGTACATGTAAAACTGCATTGTGAAAGACTTACAAGTAACTGTGCAGTTACAGTTTGTTATACATATATGTAGAGACAAATTGATTATAATGCAGTTTAAACAAGCATATTAAAGTGGTATTTTAGCAATATTTACTCTTTGTCAGCTCTCAGTGATGCTGTGCAGTTATAAAGGTCAGGGAGAAGTCAGATGAAGTATTCAAACCTTGTACAAAACTAGTCTGAAAATCAGAAGATTTTAGGCTGAAATCTAGTTAGCCTGTTAGATGTACTGGAAAAGTTCTGGTAGTGGTTTGATTTTCATTTGATCAGTGATACAGGAAGTAGATTTTGATTATGATGTAATACAGGCTTTTTGGAGAAAAAGAAATAAATTCCAGAACTTTGCAAACCTCTGATGGCAGAAGTGAGAACAGTAGCCATGTGCAAAATTCAGAAGTGGAGGATTGAATGGGAGGAGAGTGGAGTCAGTGAAGAAGGGTTGACTGGGTTTTGACTGTCTGTAAGAGAAGGTCCTGAACTCATATCAGGTAGAAACCATGAACATGCACCAATAGCGTGGAGCATGTAAGAGTTGAGGCAGGCAAACGTTGAAGGATACATGAAAAAGTCCAGAGAAGAGCTGGTCTGGAAAAGATTGGTTTGATCAGGAGCTGCGTAAAATGCTTTGAGAATCAAATCCTTCTATTCATCAGGGCAGGAGTTTGTAAAGAACTTTTTCTCCCTGTTTGATCCTCCCCTCATGCTGTGGGAGTTGTGAGCCTGTTGTCTTAGTAACAGTATCATTCACAGCATTGTTATCTCCGTGCCATCGTGGCATCTGCCCTCCCGTGCTATATATAATTGTTTTGATACCCATGAAAGCTGTGCAGTGGGGTTTTTGCATGTAGTAATGGTTTGTGCCCATCCTCGTGGAAGCAGCAGCTGCTTTGCTCTCAGGAAGCAATGGCTGTAGAACCAGTTGCTGCTTTGCCTGTTTGTTGGAGCTGCACAGCGCTCAGCACTGGCCCTCTGGTTTGTTGGAATGAGCAGCACTGTCAGGTTTATCAGATTCCTTACCTGAACTGGTCCCTCACTGTTGGTATTCAGGCTGTTCCTTTAAGCTGATGTATGCCATGCTTTATTTCACTGTGTAGTGACCTGCTGGAAGGTGATGGCTCTTTGAAAGGTGTGGCCTGGGATGGTGCATGCCAGGGTCACTTTGACCTAATAACAGTTATAAAAACAATTCTGAGAAGTCATGTGAAACGAGAGGGAAATATTAATCACTTGGTACATGAGTCACTGGTTAATTAGACCAAGACTTCTTTCCCCAAGTGAAGGCTGTCTTTTTTAAGTGACCAAAATGCTAATGCCAGGTAACAAAACCGAAATTTTTTGTTTTTCTCACTGAAAAAGCTCCAATAGAAGGCAGAGGGCAGATTTAGCCAAGGAACAGGTGCAATCAGAATGATTTCTTCAGGGGAAAAAAGGGAACAGGAAGCAGCCCTGTCCAGTGTCTCCTGAAGCTGCATGTTCATCCTGTAGTTAAGAGACAGATACATGGCAGTTCTGCAGAATATAAGCCTGAGAAATCACAGTATCTTTTATTAGTGGCTTCCTCCTCACATTAAGCTCTTTCCCTAATTTCTTAACCTAAAAGACAAAGGGTGGAGTAATACCAATTTTTTCCTTAATTTTGCTGCACTTGTAGAACACAGACTTGACACCACTGATGGAAGAGAGCTGCAGATGTGTTTTCTCACAGTGATTTATTTTAGGACAGGCCTTCTAAACTTTCTTTTTTGTTTTAACTCTACAGTAAAGTGGTCCTGAGCAAATAAAATTGTCTGGTTTTGCTTCAGTCTGAGGCTATTCCTTTCTTAACAATTTGTTGTCTGTTATGTTAGGAATGCCTTTAACCACTGTTTTTAATAAAGCACCCCGGGAAACATTAATAGATAGAGTGGAAGTCAGGTCGCTTGATACTCAATTTGCAATTGACTCCGTGCTATCTGGGACACTCAGGAAAATGGGTTAAATATGACCAATACAGCGTGCTGAGGATTGCGGTGCTCTAGAGTGTTGACCCAGTGAAGTTAAGTTGGAGTTTGTCTTACCGATCCTGGCTTAGAACTGACTCTGCACAAACCAGATCTGAATTAGCAGGGGCCAGTGCTGCACCAAGATTAGGCATTGTAGCATTCAGGATGACTCTACAAAGTCTGCACAGTGCTTCCTGCTTTCCCTTACCCAGTCAGGCTTGGGGCAGGGGCTCCAGCCAGAAGCTGGTTTTGCAGGACTGTTGGTTCAGGATCGTTGATCGCTGCAGTGAGTTGGCAAGCAGGGTAGCTGCACGGTGTTGTGCTGGAGCTTAGCAGTAAGTCAGACTTGCTGCCTGCATGCTTGGCACAGCTTATCACAACCCTGTTGAATTGGCCATTGATCACTGAGTTGACTCTGTGTTAATATCTAACAAGTAAATCCATTTATTAGCTTGGATAATTAAACCGCCAAGGGCTTGATTCCAGACCTGTTAGTAGTTTTGATACAAAGTGTTCACTGGATATGTTTCTGTATGCTGCAGCACTCAGTGATGGTGTGCCAGGCTTAAGTACATTGTTGGTCCTTGCTCTGTGTTGTCTTGCCACACAGCTCCTCAATTTATTTTGATATTTAAGGTCAGTTATATCCCATCCTGCTTGCTTTGCTGAAGCTGAAATCGGGGCTTGTATGCAAACTTTGCTACAGATGCTGAAGGTGTGAAGGAAATCTGACCTTTACCCTAGCTGCTAGATAAGGGCTTTGATAGCTGCTTTGAGCTCTTGGGTTGCTGTTGTTCTAAGCCAGTCAAGTGCATTTCCGATTGCTTTTAAAGAGCTTTTAAAGACCTCAATCCTACAGGTTTGATGTGAGAGAAATATGTAATAACAGGGGAAGCAACTGGAATATTTTGAAATGTCTTCTACTTTTGAGTGCTGTTATGCTGAGCTAGGAGTGCAGTCAATGATTACACAGGTATGAAGTGAAACCTCAAATAATGTTGGATTGCTGGCTGACAGATGTAGAAATTTTGCCGTTGAGAGGAATTCTTGCCTTCTGGAGTTCAAAGGCTCCATAGCTTTTTTTTTTTTTGTTAAAACCCTAGATGCTACATTCTTGATTGTAGGAGTAAACATCATGGGATATTTTTTCATCATATGCAGTAGCTACCCTTTACTTTCTCATTCATAGCAAATTTTGTTGGAAACCTGTTCCTTCTGAAAGAGTAAGGCATGCACGAGAAGGTCAAAACTTCTGGACCCAGAACTGGAAAATGAAAGCATCAAATTTAACATCACTGCATCAAAAAGCACCATTGGAGGAGACAAAGAATAGAGAAGGGCATAGGTGCTCTCTTGGTCTAGCACACTGTGGGAGAGTGGCATGCCTGCAGACTGGAGCGTGGGGACGGTGTGTCCTGTGTCTGATTCAGATCTCAGGGAAAAACCAAAGTCCTTCTAGGATGGGTTTGTCTTCTTGCAATACTGATACATCCTCTTTTCTCTGGCAGGGGAACTGTACTCTGGCAAGACACCCTCTGTCTGGTGAGTCTTACACTTTTATTTCATTTCAGACTACTAGAAAAAAACAGAGCTGATGATGGAGGTTAATAATAGGTCTGATTGAGGTTTATTTCTATCAGTCATGTAGTGAAGAAGCAGTGGATTGAGCTAAGTTTCCATGGGAGTGCCTCTCTTGCCTGATGTACATGCTGCCTGATTCATTTGGCTCTGGTGAAGATTTCACAGCAGCAGCAGAGTGTATTTCAAGCTTTGCAGTGCTTGAAGCACATGCTGTTGTAGAGCCCTAGCTCTCTAATAAACTCCTTTGAAAATTATGCATGAATATTAAGTGATCTGTCAAATCCAGTGTGCCTGTGAGCTCCACTTAGGTTCTTAAACTGTTTTTCCTTAGAGCTCTGTTTTTTCCAGCTGTACTGTGTTTATATAGCATTACTTCACTCACTTCTGATTCCACTTTGAGAAACCAGTTTACTCTGCTTTTTTGGTCTCTAGAGTTCCAATATCAACTCTTTAGTAGAGGATGGTGTAGAAATTGTGTTGCTTTTTGAAAATATCAAGTTGGGGAATAGTTCTTCCTTCTGGCATTGTGTAATTGAGATTATTATGTTCTCCAGTTACTATGCTGACTCTCTTTAAGATCCGTCTGGAAAACTGCCCAGTGCCCTGTAAGAGACAAAGGACAGGAGTTCAGTTCATAATAAAAATTGCAGTGTCAGGGCATATGAGCAGTGTCGGAAGGGGACAGTGGAATGTGTGAAACTGGGAGCCTGTGCAAGTATTTCCCTGTTGCAAGTTTTGGAAGATAATAGATGGGGAGTGGGTATAGAAGAAGGATGATGGTGGCTCATTACTCTGCTCTACACCCTGTTTTCAGTCCTTTTTTTTCTCCTTAGCTGTCTCTGCAACTGTGAGGCTTCCTGGGCATGCCTCTTACAGGGCTGATACCTTGTTCCTACCCTTCGAATGGGTATGGATAACTCAGCAGTCCTGGAGGTGGTTCCTCATAGCTCTTCCCTGGTTTTGCTCTGAGCAGTGTAGCTGCTCCTTTGTTTGCCCTTTCCAGTTATCCTTATTAGCTTTGTTGTCAAGCTATAACTTTTCCCCATCCCCTTGTCTAGATGAAGACAAGACCACTGTTCTTGGCAAGCTCTGGGCAGGTTTGATGGCACTGAGGTGTCCCTGCATGGATATATTCCCCATTTGCTCCCATACTTTTCTGAGGGTGGGCAGTGGTGTCCTCTGCCTTCTTTTGTCTGATGAGGGCTGGACAGCTGGATAATATTGCTGTGGGTAACTCCTTTCTCATTCACAGGTGTGTCTGGGAGCCAAGGACTGGCTTACACAAACAACAGGAAACTTGTGTAAGTATGTACAGGAAAACTGTCATGTGGGGAGGCTGGGGCTGCTCTAGCCATGCTAAGATTTGAAAAACAGAGTATGGTTGGCTGTCATTAAATCCTTGTGTGCATCGTAGGAATATGCAGGTAGCCCTAACAAAATCTAGGTTTTGCAGGTTGAGAACTGAAAACAAGCTTTGTCTGCAATCAGATATGAGGGAAGGGACAGGAATGAGGAAACCAGTGATAAATGGATTTCTACTCATCGATTATCTGACTAGAGGTGTTGTTTGCTCTATGGTAGTCTCCTGGTAGATTTTCTGCCAGAAGTAGTGGGGTCATTCACAGAGCTGTTGTTCATGTGTCAGGGTTTTCATTACTGAAGTCGTCTTATAAAAATGCATTTGGGGAAATAACCATAAGAGTACATGCATAAAAGCCTGAAATACCCGTCTATTTGTACAAAGTAGCCTGTGCTAGAGGAAATGCTAAAGCATGTTTCACTTTTCCAAATGTGATGCCAGTAGATATAAAAATCATCCTTTAGAATGCATGGAATTGCCAGCTTCCTCTGAAGAAACATGGTGGAGGGAAATAGCTGGTTTTTGGATGCATTGACATAAGCAATTTATGGTGTTTTTCTTTTATTTTGGAGCAATCTAACAACTTCAGTAGAGATGACGGTCCTAATCTGGAAGTAAACAAATTGTTGCTGCACTAGTCTTGGGCATTGCATGGGCTGGCCAGGTCACCCTTTAATCAGTATTTGGACCAAAAGGGTTCTGTTCTAAATTAAAATTCCATACATGTCAGCTCATGGAGTGTCTCAGAGCACTAGTGATGGTAGGATGCAATGTTTCCTTTCTTACTGGATTGTTGCAGCTTGAACAGTAAGTATGAGTCCTTTGGAACAAACACATCAGAACAGCCAAGCAGCCTTTCACATCAGTTAAGAAAATGTAGATTCTGTACTTGAGCTTGGTGCCAGCAGCCTGCAAAGGAATGATCTTCTGTGTTCATACTTCTCTCTCTTTCTACAGAGTAAATAGCTCCAGTGTCTTCACTGTCCGCTACTTCAGAACCACTGCGGTACATAGTAAGTAAAAAGTCAGGAATTAGTGTGATACTGCCTCTTGCTGTCCTGCCAACAGCTACCTTCCATCCTTGGACAAGGCTCACTGCTGTCCTGCCTGCATGAGTGACTCAGGGTTTATATTCCCAGAGCCCTAAAGATTTTGTCTGGCGTTCCTGTCACAATGTGGCTTTCAGTCAAATGCAAATTTCTCTGGTGTTTAAATGTTGATTAGCAGATGATGTCTGATAGCCTACCCTCTTTAGCAGAGTTGTGATGACAAGAATGAAGCAATGCCATAAATTTTTAGCTCTGAATGCAATCAAGTCTGTTTGTGTCTCTCACAGGGGATGAGGTGGTTACGGTGAACACACCAGCCTTTGCAGAGTCAGTCACAGAAGGAGATGTCAGGTGGGAGAAAGGTAAGCAATTGCCTCATTTTCTCATTGGTGTTACTCCGTGTTGGACACCTTGGGGATGCATTACAGTTCACTGGTTGACATCCTGTTTTGTGCTTTTTGGTCTGTGACAAATGAGGCATTTAATTGCAGCTCTCCTAAGGGGTAAGGATTGCAATTAGTGCCTCATCACCTCTCTGTTAGAGGTAGTGTTGGATAAAGGGAGGTATCTAAGCTGGAATCAGACTCTTAACTGTGCAGGAGATTGCTTGAGCTAGTCTTTTCTTTAGAACCTGTGAAGAACCGGGGTGAAAAAGTTATGGGTTAGTGTGGGAAACTGCTGTGGGTAAAGAGGGGAGGCCAGAGCACACCTCCCTCCTCACAGTGGTCTTCATATCTGTCATTCAGCTGTTGGAGACACAGTGGCGGAAGATGAAGTGGTGTGTGAGATTGAAACAGACAAGGTAGGAGTTTCTGGACCAAAACTTTTTCTAGTTCTGTGGCAGGTACCCTGAATGGTTTGTCTCCTGCTAAGAGCTCCTAGAGCCTGCAGGACCCTGACTGTGTCTCCTGCTCTCTTCATGGAGAAAAGCTTTTCTCATCTGGTGTGAAAACTTGCTGTGCCTTAAGTGAGCGCTCTTGATAATCCTTACTCATCCATTTGATTAATCATCATGGTGTTGATGTTTGTTGGAGTTGTAATTCTACTCCTGCTTCCAATTTGAGTGCTTTGATTTTTGAAACCTGTCTCTGTTTAAACAAAAGAGAAATCTGTAAGCAATAGGTTGCGTTCAGATTGTTTTAAATTTAGGCTTTAAGTTTATCCACCACTGAAAGGACTGTTAAGCCTTGAAGTTCTTGCTGAAATCTCTGCCAAGTTCTGTTTTCAGCTTTGCTATCAGGAAGATGCTGGCAGTGGGTCAGTTCTTGACTGTACCCTGGAGATCAGGCTATACCTAACACTGCCAGCATTTCCTAAAGCTTCTAACAATTGACACAAAATCACGGTGGAGGGTGTGAAAAACTGGTGTGAGACATAGTTGCTGTCTGTGCCAAATTACAATGTGAATGTGCTCGTTTTGGCATCTTCTCTTGGACACTTGTTCTCCAACTAGTGTTTGGGAGAATTTCACTGCTTCTCTTTTTTTCAGACATCAGTGCAAGTTCCAGCCCCAGCAGCTGGTGTGATTGAAGCCCTTCTGGTACCCGATGGTGGCAAAGTGGAAGGGGGGACACCTCTTTTCAAACTCAGGAAAACTGGAGGTAAGTCAGGCATGTATAATTTGCATAGGCTTTGTGTTTTCACCATTTCTTTTTCCCTGAAGATGAAAGCAAAGCATTTAGACAGATCCTGAGAGAGGTTAAATAATTCCTCCATCAGCCTCTATAACTGGAAGAAAATATTCTATTCTGTTGTTCATTAGAAAAGTATCATTTTAGTCCTTCTGAGGGGAGTCTTCTCTTTTGTTCCCTCTGGAGGAGACTGAGTTCTTAGCTATAACTAGTTGAGAATTCTCCTAACTCCCTTCTGTGCCCTCTTCTCTGTAGTATCCAGCCTCCTCCAGTGAGGAGGTCAAGAGTGTTCTTGAGTAAAACACTTGCACAATGGCTTTGTCTTGTGACTTCTGTCAGCTCAGTAGTGCTGAGAACATAAAGGCACTGTCTCTGCCAATGGAAGCTGGTGCCCTTACCATGGTTCTTCCTTGTATTTCAGCTGCTCCTGCCAAGGCTAAACCAGCAGCAGCCCCTCCTCCTCCTGCAGCCCCTGAACCTGTAGCTGCGCCTGCTCCTCCCCCTGCTGCAGCACCAATTCCCACTACAATGCCACCAGTGCCGCCTGTGTCAGCTCAGCCCATCGACAGCAAACCAGGTGAGGCAACAGCCATTTGTTCCTGCTCTCAAGTCTCTCTTCTTTGTGGGAGAGTGTATAAGGTTAAAGACCGCCAACAGAGGCATTTATGGTGAAGGCCTCCCACAGTATTGCCCTGCATGCTCCAGACTGGATTGCTCAGCTATGCCTGGAACCTTCTCAGCCTAATTCAAGGCTGCTTCCATACTGTGTTAAGCAAGGAGCTTAAATGCTCTTTCTACCTCAGGGCTTTTTCTACCTGGCTTCTGTTTCTGACTGATGTGTTTTTTACCCTCAGTGTCTGCTGTGAAACCGGCTGCAGCCCCAGCGGCAGCCCCTCCTGGGGAGGCAGTGCCCACCAAAGGTGCCAGATCAGAGCATAGGGTAAGCTGTGAGAACAGGGGCCTTGCCAGCACTTCTGTTGCTAGGTGATAATGTGTTCTGGCATAAGCCTTGAGCTTTCCAGATGTGTCCATATCCACCTGTACACACCCAGCTCAATAGAGCTGTGACAGGTGGGAAAATTCTCTACATGAGGGAGCCACTTACAAGTAGTGGGGAGGAAGAGCTTGTACCAATCTGGCATGGGTCTTTTCTAGGCAAAAGTCTTGTCTTGAGCTCTGCTGACTCAGGACAGAAGGACTCCGTGTGATCTGCTTGGTTTGTCCACAAGCCCTCAGCAAAGGGCTGAGGCTGCTGAAACTACCTTGCACATTCTTAAGAGAGCATGGTTGAGCAACCTGCTTTTTTGCAGTCTTACTCTTCTCACGTTAGCCACATGAAAAACTATGCATGCTTGGAGGTCTTGAGGAATGCAGAGGTCAGAAGTAGCTATACTGTGATGCATTTCAGCACTGTTTTTCAGGTGAACTGTATGTTGAGCTGAGCAGTGAAATAAACTCCTCAGCCTATTGAGCTCCTGGCCTAGAGTGAAAACCTTGGCCCTAGGCATCTAGTCAGTCAGATGGCAAGAGAAGGGCCTTTTGGGTTTCTTGTGCATTTTGCCTTTGAATGAGCTTGAGGCGGCTTCTGCTTATACCTTTTTAATTTGCAGGTGAAAATGAATAGGATGCGTCAGCGTATTGCTCAGCGGCTGAAAGAGGCTCAGAATACTTGTGCCATGCTAACCACTTTCAATGAGATCGATATGAGGTGAGTAGTAAAACTTTTTCCCTTTATGAGTAGAAACAGGTGAAGGCAGTCATCTTTAAATAGCAGTCAAAACCTCGTAGGTTTTCCTTGGAGAGACTGGCAGCATGTCTTCTGGGACCTCTTTCTTAGGTGCGTACCACAGCCTGCGCCGCTTCTTCAGGACCATGTTGGTGTTGTGGTATGTGGGGGTACATAGCTTCCTAATGGCCTGTCATTCCTTGGGTGTCATCGGCTACTTGTAGTAGGGGTAGTCTCTGATTCCTCTTATGTGGGCTTTTTGGTGGAAGACTGGTAAATGTTGAGCAGAAGAAGCTAGTATAGTGGCTGTTAGAAGACAGCAAGATATAGCATCTGCTTTCTGCCACTCCACCAGGTTACTGCTTTTGGAGTTATTTAACTTCCAGTGAGCTGGTTCTCCAGGGCTCATCAGCCTTTCAGGTGAGCATTGCTTAGGCCTAAGGCCTTTGCTGTCAGATGGTGCAGCTTTCCAGAAACAAACCAGCACCCTTCTCCATCCTCTCAAGCAGGTGGAGGGCTCCTGACTCAAGTGCTTGCGTGGACTAAGCACACTAATGTCTTTGGAGGGTGGGCAGCTTATGTTACAGTGCATTAAGGGGAAATTGTGCCCAAATCAAATTGCCTTGTGAAATCCTATGCTACTCCTTAAGACAAAACATGTAAATATTTGGGTCTCAGAACAATAAGGCTGGCAAAATAGTCTTGATTGGAGGGAAGTGCTGCAGCTTTATCTCCTCTCAGAGGCTCATTGAGGTGTCGCTTTACGCCAGCCTGGGGCTCTCATTGCATCTGGTAATGTGGTTTGGATTGATTACTATGAAGTTGATTTGTGAAGACCTGTGCTGGGGCCTCCTGCTTCCCACGGGGGTCAGTGTCTGAAAGGAGGAGGCCTTAATGAGCCAATTCCATAGCAAGCTGCATCCTCATTGCTGCAGTCCTTGTGTCTTGGGAGGCACTAATGTCTTTGGTGGTAATCCTAACCCTAAACAAAGTTAGGCACAGGAAAATAAACACTTTAAACCATGGAAAATCCTGCTCCATGGTGAAACTGTCTCTTCAAAGACTCAAGGTCTCTAAAGGGGGAAGGGATGAACTGTGCAATTCTGCAGCATCTGGTGTTAGCCTGGAATAGGCAGAGCTTGTAGCCAGAGCTTGGCTGATGTTTTGTAAATGGCCCCAATTTTGATTAATAGAAACAGTGAGAAAAGGTGATTTGTCTGGTCGAGAGCTGTGAGTAGACTGACACCCACTACCATAGCACCTGGGAAAATTCCTTTAATATACATTCAAATCCCAAAGCCAGAGAGCTGGGTACAAAAGTAGTCTTGTGCAGTCTGGTGATGAATTTGCAGTGTGATTGAGATCTTTTCCTTTGATCACTTTGATTTCATTTCCTGCATGTTTACTGCTTTTGGCATTTCTTGGTTTTTCACCCTTCTATGTCAGCGCACGCCTGCATTTGCTGTCTGTAGTGCCACACTGATATGAGCACTGGCACCTCCAGAGAATAGGTGGAAACATCAGGCCTAAGCAGGAAATACACCATGCCTCATCTTGCTTCTGTGCTTGGCACTGTCGGCCTTGCAGGTTTATCCTGGCTGTGGAGTTCGTGATCCAGGACCAGTTTCTGTTTGATCCTTTGGCAGGAACCTTAGAGCCATGTTCATATCATACTTGAAGGGTTTTGCAGCAGACTGGAGGTTTCCCATTTGGTGGTGCAGATTTGCATCCTTGGGGCCAGCACTGAAATCTGTTACAGAGTGAGGGAACAGTGTTTTCTTGGACTCCCCATTTACCGGCGTTATCATGTGTTTCGCAGCAACATCCGGGAGATGAGAGCTGTACACAAGGATACCTTTCTCAAAAAGCACAACCTGAAGCTAGGTTTCATGTCAGCTTTTGTGAAAGCTGCAGCCTTTGCTCTGCAGGACCAGCCTGTTGTGAATGCAGGTGAGTGGGAACCCTTGCTGGTGACTTGCATGTCTAGGGAATGTGGCAGAATGGGGGAAAGCAAACAGCCAAGTCCATGGCAGGAGTAGTCGCTTGGAGAAGCAACTCAAATACACAGGAAAAACGGGGGCAGTCCTGCATGCTACAAGCTGATTTTGCTAATATCACTTACATAGGTGGAGGACAGCTTGTCAAAAGGGACTCAGTTAGGAAGGAATGACCAGGAGTGGGGCTGGGGCCATGCATATGCAGCCTGCAGAGGGCTGAGTCTGCTGGTAGGTGTACAGGTGGCTGCTGTAGGCACAGTGCAGTACTTGCTGAAATGCAGAGCAGAATAACCAAGGGGAGAATTACTGAGGAGAACTGAGCTGTGTGGACTGTTTTCTTTCTGTCTATCCCAGTGCCTCTCCCACAGGTACACCCAGGGCTCATTCTTCTCTGGCGTTACATTTAAGCTAGACATGAGCAAGTTGTTGTGACTTTGTACCGTGTCAAACCCCTGATCTTAGTTTCCGCATATGTAACACGAGTTTTTTCTCTTTCTAGTGATTGATGACACGACCAAAGAGATTGTGTACAGGGACTATGTGGACATCAGTGTTGCTGTAGCAACTCCCCGGGTATGTACCTTGAGTGCTTTGTCCATGCTTCCTGCAGCCTTCCGTATGGGATGATCTGATACTTTGAGCCAGCTCAGCATTGTGCTCTGCTGCAGCAGAAATTAACTGATAAGGCTGATTGTATAAATGAGACACCTGGTACATTATGGACTGCTGCGATAGGTTTTGAGAGAAGATGGAGTACCAAGAATATTCTGCCACTAGATTAATCTTAATAAGAGGTCTGGTAACAGGGTCAATATAGATCTCAATTGTTAATGAGTAGGGCCAGGTTAGGGGAAACCTTGTCTTGTCATGAATCCATGACATAGGCAGTAAAAGCTTTGAATGTCCTGTCCTCTGGCTAACTTGGCCGTGCTGTTCACAGAGATGTTTCTGTCCTGGGAGAGTATGGGATGGAGTTACGGATGTTGAATTAGTGAATTACCTTCTTGATCAGAGGGTTCTGCTATGAAGCAGAGGTTTGTCACTGCCTTCTCCCAAAGTCTAGGGGAGGCCCAGCATAAAGAGGTGAGAGAAGGAGGTGCCAGCTGAAATCTCCCACTGCCTCACCAGGGAATTTATCAATGTGGAGCTGGCTCCAGACAGACCTGGTTAATTTTAGGAGATAGGCTAACAAAGGCAACCATGATGGCTTAGTTTAAGGTGTCAGCCCTTGATGTGTGTCATGCCAGGTTTCCTGTCAGGCTGCCATCATGTGAGGCAGCTCTGCCAACCAGCTGCTGAGGGGGAGCTCTCCAGGGCTGTGTCCAGGTTCCTGCCTCATGACAGCTATCTCTGTGTCACTGCACTGAATTTCCTATTTGTGGACTTTGCTTCTCCCCAGGGTCTGGTGGTCCCTGTGGTTAGGAATGTAGAAACCATGAACTTCGCTGACATAGAGCGTGCTATCTACGAGTTGGGGGAAAAGGTAAGGGCAGTTTTCTGAAGAGGGTTGGGAGGAATGGAAAGAATTGGAAATGCTGGATCGACATGTATTGATTTGGTCTGTCTGTGTCGTCATCTCTGACCTCTAACACACTTGAGTGAGGAGTGATCCAGTTACATGGCTGGCCGTGCCTCTGCCTTCTAGGATAGCACTACTTGTGTGCTTCCAGAAGGCTGCAATCTATGTATTAGTGACATGGTGTATCTACACCTTTGTCTTTAGAGGCCAAGGCTGAACTGCCCTGGGGTAGAAGTTTCTGTGCCTGTCTGCAAAAGCAGGAGTTGGAAGCAAAGGCAAGAGAATACTTCCCCAAAGCCACTAGATGTTCACCCTAAAGACAAGATGCATTTCAGGCAATTTGTGCTGGTTTTCAGCTGAACAAATAAATAAGCAAAGCTCTTGCAATCAGTATTTATTCCTGGAGAGACTGGATGTCCAAACCCTTGTTCTTTGCTCTCTGTGATCTGTGTGGCTTTCTAAGACCTTATTTTTGCTTCTAGGCACGGAAGAATGAACTGGCCATTGAGGACATGGATGGCGGCACTTTCACAATCAGCAATGGTGGGGTTTTTGGGTCACTCTTTGGAACACCTATCATTAACCCACCCCAGTCTGCCATCTTAGGCATGCATGCCATCTTTGACAGGCCTGTGGCTGTAGGAGGCAAGGTAGGTGGACCTGCACAGGGGATTTTAGTGAACAAAGGACAGCGCTCAGCAGACTGAGGACCTTTTTCTAAGGAGTTGATGTCACTTCTGAAACACTTTAGTATGAAGGAGGAGCAGAGACTAATGGGTATAGGGCTCCTTTGCTGGCCCTGGTACTTGCCTGAGTTGTGCAGGGGACTTTGTCCCCTATGAATGGGCAAACTGGTTATAATCTGCTTAAGTATGGGAAGCAGGAGGTTGTAAGGTTGTAGCCTTTGTAATAGGGAACAGTTCCAGGAAGGGACGTTATCTTGTCTGTGGCATGGACCCAGCCTGGGTGGGTGGATGGGTAGGTAATTTTGCCAGGCAGGACACATGCAGGAGGGCCTGAACCCAGGATTCAGGGTCCGGGGAAAAACCCAGGTGTTCCCTGAATTTGCAGGAGGGGAGCATGCTGGCAGGAGTGCTGAGCTTACTAATATGTGTGTCACTCCTCAGATCGAGGTGCGGCCTATGATGTACGTGGCGCTGACCTACGATCACCGGCTCATCGACGGCAGAGAGGCCGTGACCTTCCTGCGCAAGATCAAGGCAGCGGTGGAGGATCCCCGCGTGCTGCTGCTCGACCTGTAGGGCAGCCACACCCCCACACAACCCACCCAGGACAGGGCCGCAGCACCAGCAGGGACAATGCAGGGCATTCAGGAACTGGCAGGGGTCATTCCAGTCTTTCTCCCTCCGCTGTGATTGGAGCTGTCCCAGAGGGAATTGAGGGGATAGCTCCTACCTCCTTTCCTATTTTGTTTAATGAAGGTTTAGTATCTCACAATGCAGTGGGCCAACCACTGAATGGCACTGCCTTTCATAGCCATCTATGTGGCATCCTCTCCCTCACAGCACCAAATTCTCACCTCTAGCTTGTCCTATACCACTGGAAACTGCTTGCTGCTGCTGTGCTAGGGTACCCTTCCCTGCCCTTCTGTGGCAGATTCAGCTTTATTGCCTAGCACTAAGGTTCCTGGGAGGGAGAGGAGAGGAAAGGCTACTGTCCTGTCCATGTTTTGCTTGAAAATACTTCACACTCATCTGCCTTGCAAGGGTGGTCTGACCCCGAGGCCACTTGCAGGAAAAGTTTTGGTCAGAGCAGGCTTTGAGGTAGGTGTTGTGTCATGCTTCTGGCAGTGCCCTAGTTACACTCCCTCCACAGACAGTAACATGGGGTGGCAGCTTCCCCTACTTTCCCTTGGCAGTTCTCTTTCACCCAGTCACTGTGGCATGAATGTTCTTGTTGGGGTGGGCAGAGCCCACTGTGACCTCTGTGGAGGTAGCACTGTTCCTGGGGACAACCCTTTCACCATTACATGCCCGACATGGGGGTGAGAAGCAGCCCCCAGCAGCTCTCCTTGACTCACAGCTCACTGATGGTGGATCTGACTGCTGGCTTCCTGCGTGCAGGGGCTTGGCCTGCTCCCAGCAGCCACAGCTGGGGGGGCCAGGCCTTTCACTGTAATGTAATCCCAGCCCATGGGTGCTGGTTTTGGGGGGAGGGGGGCAGTTCTTAATCTGATAGCGCACACATGAATTGAGGGGTGAGGGGGTTGCTAGTGCCTGCAGAGTCTATTACTCTTACCCCCTACACGGAACTTGTAACAAAAATATTTAACACAGCGGATTTTAAATGAAATAAAACTGTGCAACGACTGCAAGGTGGGGTGCGTTTGAGAGGGTGAGGACTCCAGCATCAGCAGCATCCTGAGTGTAGTGCAAGAGTCCTGTTACCTGGTGGTGGGAGAAAGGAGGCAATGGGAGCTGAGCCCATTGCCGGTGGTACTAAATTGAGTCTTCTCTGCCTGTGAACACTGCTGTCCTCAAACTCTGCCAAAGAATTGGATCTTCCCAGCAAAGAGGAGGTTTTTAGAGTTGGAAACCATCCTTTTCTAGCAACAAAGCTGTTACAGATGGTGAGGAATTCCCAGTGTTAGCTAAAGGGCATGATGGCCAAGCGGGAGTTCTGGGACAGGCTCATAAAGCTTTTCAGAAACCCGATGGTTTTACTGCTGCAACAGGGGAGAATTGTAATTCATGCAAGTGTGAAAAAGGCTGTTGCAGAGGGAGAAAGGAAGCAAGAACAAGGAACGGCAGAAGCTGTCTGTGGTGGTGGGTGTTTCCCCAAGAAGCTGTCATTGGTGGGACAACACGAAAATATTCCTGGATCAGGAATAAACCCTGGCAGGGTTTTCCCAGTTCTGACAACAGCCTCAGAGATGGTTTATCCTTCCCAGCCTCAGGTGAAGAGGGCAGTCCCTTCTAACAGAAAATGATTGCATTCAGGGCTGCCAAGCAGATGAAAGGGAGGGCAGTTCCTAGTACTGGTGCCTGCATTTTTCCTGGCAGCTAAAGACAAAAACAGCAGGGTCAGCTTTTTTGCCTGGCTAAGGTAGGTTAGGGGAAGAGGAAAAATCCCTTGTTCTGGGAAGGGTAGAGATTCTAATTCTTGCACAAATAAATTAAGTGAAAGAGAATGTTCTGATTAAAAAATGCTGCTTGCACTCAGCCTCTGTGCTGGTTTAGAATACAGAAGGTCCAACTTGACTTTGTGTATTCTGTCTGGACCTGCAATAAATGAGGCCTTTGAACCAATCAGGAAGGGAATATACAGTCAAGCTCTTAAAATTATGCAGCCTAGCAAAGTGCTTTATTTAATCTTCCCTGTCAAGGCTCACTGAAAGAGTAGTGCTTGAAACTTCCTTTTGACTCGCTTAGGTAATACCCATGGCACTGAGTTGCAAGGTGCTCTGTGGCTTTGGCCAACGTCCCCTGAATCACGGGATTAGGAGGCTGGTGGATAGGGATGCAAGGCTTTAGCTGGAGGATTCAGCCAGTGCAGGCTGTCATGGAGAGGAAAAGCTCCAGGCTCAGCTGCTTCTGCTCTCTGGCCTTCTGTGGCAGTAGTGGCCAGCTCCCTGCTCAGTCCCCCAGTTTCTGCACAGCAATTGAGGCGTCCATACCTTTGCTCGTGTAGATGAGTTTCCCCAGAGCTCTGCTTCCCTCTGGTGGATGAGTGTTCCTGCTGGTGCCTGGGAAGGTGTCTTTTCTGCTTTGGGCAAGCAGAGCTGGAACCAGCTAGCCACAGAGCTGTGTTGCTGGTACCAGTAATTCCTTACTATGAGAGATAAGTGAGCAGTGTGGGGAGGGTCAGAACTGCACCACTGCCATTGTGAGTTCAGCCTGTGGCTTTGACTTGCGCAGCTGAGCACACCAGTCTCCATCCTGGGCTGGCAGCAGACATATGTGGTTGTGCTGCTTTTTCTTTAATCCAGAATGTATGTACACTTGGCCTCCTTCCCTTTTGTGCTGGCTCTCAGAGTTCACCCCTTTAAACCCTCCCTGTGTTGTCTACCAGGGATGACTGTGCTTTGAGCACAGCTGGGAGGGCTGCTGTCCTGCCAGTGGAAAGGAGCACCCAGGCAGAGAAGGCTGGAGCCACAACACATAATAACGACAAAAGGCTGGGAAAAAACCCAGGCTCAAATCTGAGCTGCAGCCATACAGCTGTGCAGACCTGAGAGGCTGTGAAGCAGGCAGGAGCACAAGGGCAGAAGGCCAGTGCCACCTTCTGGGGTTTGGCTGCAGAGTACCGATGGCTGGGGGTGATACCAACCCAGGGCTCCCAGGCAGGTTTCAGAAACAGATTTGGGACTCTTTGGGTCACTCAGCAGGCTTGGCCTACACCTGGCTGATGCAGCTCAGGAACAAAAGACACTTCTCTAAGTGATACTGAGTAGTTTATTTTTTTCAGAGGGCAAGGGGGAGAAAAGCTGAGGGCTCCTGGTCTCACCCCTGCAGCAGGGATAACCCACACACACATGCAGTCAGGGAGGGGCAGAGATCATGGCTTGGGCTCCAGCCAGCAGGGCCCAGCAGGGCTGCATTTGAAAGCCACAAAAAGTAACAGAGCAGGGGGTCACTGTGGTAGCAGCAGAGATAAAAAACATAGGGAAGGAGTTCCAGGGCAAAGTGCTGAGCTGAGGAAGGGATGCCCCAAGAAGGGAAACACCACTGCTTCCTGGAGGTGGGCACCCAGGTTCCTTTTCCCACCAGGGAGGACCTGGAGAAGACAGCCTGGCCCAGCCTGATGCCTCCTCTTTAGAGATGCCAGCAAACAGAAGCAGAGACAGAAGGATGTGTAGGGCTGCAAAACCTCATGTGTACCTCACCTCAGGGCAGCCCTTGAGGCAAGCCTTTCTCAGCAGGCAGTGCTGCCAGGGCCACCTGGGGTCACAGGTGCCAGGGAAGCAGCCCAGGGCCCAGCTCCCTGGGGGAAGGACAGCCTGCCTAGCCCACCAGCTTGTTCCATGGGACAGTGCTGAAGAAGGAATGAGACTTCAGCTTTGTTATGCCACCTCCTCCAGAACCCAAGCGCTGTTTTGGATTGTACTGCAGGAGCTGCGGAGAAAAGCAATGGGACAGGAGGATGGGGAGATGGGGACACTGGAAAAGGTACCCAGGCTAGACCCTGCCTTTCCCCAACCTGTAGTCCCATTCTTCCTCCCATCCACCCAAACCCCTCACCTCAGTGAGCAGCGATGTAGCAGCCAGGCTGAGGCCCTCTGGCAGGTGCAGCTGGGTGTGAGGCTGAATCCCTGAGGGATGGTTTTGGGAGAGTGGCTGCAGGAGGCAGAGTGTGATGGTAAGCAGAGGCACCAAGGAGTCAGAGCAGCGTGTAGTGTCTTCATTGCCACATAACCCCAGCCTTACACAGCAGCTTTTAAAAGCCAGGGCCCTTAACCCCCAGAGACCATGCACAGGCACTGGCAATCAGATGTCTAAAGGAGCCTGGCCAAGAACTGGTGCCAGCAGGGCAAGGCAACCTCCCAACCCTACACAGCAGGCAGCCCTTGAACCTCCTCCCCTGTCCTCCTTGCACAGCTCCTTCAGCCTCTTACCACTCCTGTCAGTAACTCATACAAGAGAGAGCCAAAGCTCCAGCAGTCAGCTGCTTCAGTGGGCTCCACGATTCCCCCCACTTCTATAGAAAGAGACAGAGAGGGGTTAGAGTTTGAGGCAGGGATCACCAGCAGCCAAGCTGCGCTGGGCACAGCTCACTGCCTGCAGAAGCCCCCTCTTGCCAATTGGTGCTACTGGGCAGAGAGATGGAGAAGTCAAGGGACACATCCTTTACCTGGAGCACTGTACAGCTCTTCCCGTGCCTGACTGCAGTACTGGGGCTCCACCTCTGTCCACTGGCCAAAGAAGGTGAGACGGACATGACCTGCAGGGCAGCACCAGAGTCAAAAGCAGGAAGGTTAGGACAAGACTGGGGACTTTGGCCACAGCGTGAAGCCAAGCCATATCCCTGCCACTGGGAACAGCCAGGGCACTGGGCCCCTGTCATGCCCTGAACACAAGGGCATCCCCTGGTACCACACACCCTCCCACTGGCTTCCCAGTGCCCAACAGGTGGGCTCCAAGCTCATAGATCTCAGTGCAGGCTGTGGTGAGGAAAGAAGCAGCTTTTAAAAGGGAAGAGGGGAGAAGGTTAGCTTTCTCCTTGCAAAACTCTGTGTTTTTCTTTTCTTAAGCAATTTGTAGCTCCGCAGTTTGTCCCAGATGTTGCCAGATGACCAGGGATTTGCACTCACAGCAATACCCATGGCTCAGAGGGATGGGATGGCTCCAGAACACCCCCAGCAGGCAGTTACTATAAGCAGGGGAAAACTAACCCACTAGTCTACTAACCTCAGGCACAGCTCAGCTGGTCTCAGCTTCCCCAGGCTGCCAACCCCCACGTGGGAGCAGGGCCAATGCATTTCTGTGGCTATGGCCCTTGACTCTCCTGCTGCAGAGCCATCTCTTGTAATAATTACTTGGAAAACCTAAGTGAGATCACACTTCCAGTTTCAGAAATACCAAACCTTCCCAGACTCCCACCCTCCAGCAAAGCAAACACAAAATTCCACATCTTCTGGAAATGGGGCAAGCAGCAGTCTCCCAGCAGAGAGACCAATTTCTTCCTCCTTGGGGCAGCAGCGCGGGGTATTACTTACCAGCTGTATCAAGCAGCAAGTTCCTGGGGTTGAGGTCCCGGCACAATACACCCTGTTGGTGAAGTCCTTCTAAGGCCAGGAGGATTTCTGCTGCCCACAGCTGCACTTGCTCTTCCTTTACAGCCCATGCTCTCCGGTTGTGCCCATGGGAAGCCAAAGCCCTGCATTGTTTTGATGGTGGCTGTTTGCTGAGCTGGCCACAGGTCAGGCTTGCTCCCCACGAGGGCTCCCACACAGCTGGGTTGGGCACACTGGGTTTGCCAGAGCTGGACAGGCCAATTCCTGCAGGGAGCTGCCTCTCACCCAAGGTCAGGAGGGGCTGAGCCTGGGAGGTCTCAGACACTTTCTGAGTTGGCAGTTGCCCTGCCCTTGGCTGGCCCCCTCTCACAGTCTTTGGCACAGGGACAAACCCCTGGGGAAGCCTGGGGCCTTGTTGGGAGGCTGTTCTCTCAGATACGCAGCCTGTGCCACTGGTTAGATCATTCCATGGGTAGACAACAAGGCCCTGGCTGGCAAGGTGGCCAGGGCATTTGGCTGATGCTGCTGGAAAATGGTCCACAACTCCAGAGACATTCTGTGCCACACTCAGATCCAGTCCTCCAGGTGCAGCCCCTCTGCCACCAGCAGGAGCCAGGAGAAGCTGGCAGTGATTCCCTGAGCCAGAGTCTGTGTTGCCAGGGGACTGCTCCTGAGGGAGTGAAGCATCATTGTTTCCCAATATTTGGTAGTTCACAGAGCCTGGGAGGCCACTGCCTATCCAAACAGGGAGCATGGATACTTGGCTGCTACCCTGGGAGTTTCCCACAGCATCCTCTGTGCCCTGGTCCCTCAGGGCTTGAATGGTGCTTGAATCAGCACAGTCCTGCTGGACACAGTACTTGGAGCGGAGGTGAGACCACAGTGTCTCCCCTGGAAAGCAGAAAGGAGAACAAGTGATGAGGCAGAAAGTATCCCTGGTTCCCCCACTGCTGACGTGGCCCATTCAGGCCCAGTGGGGCCCAGTGTGACTGAGCAACATTAATGTCCTCAGCTCCAAAGCTCAAGTCCATGCAGGATACACCCGTGCACTACAAGCACACCATGCCCAATGCCACACCTTCCCTTGCACATCTAAGTCCCATTCCCTCCTTTAGCAGCCCTCTCCCCATTCTTCACAGTCTCCTTCATCTCACCTCTGCCATTTCCATGTCACAGACAAGCCAGATACTCACAAATCTCCTGATCCCATTGCCATCCCCACTTTCCCCTGAAAGCCTTTCCTTCCTGTGTGACAAATCCCAGAGAGCTCCCACAGCATGGCATGAGGCCATGTGTCAGCAACGAGCCAGAACAGCAATCCCTGGAGCCCACAGCATGTTACCAGGGCTTCCCAGCCTCATTACATTCAGTGCTGGCTTTTTTCTGTAAACCCATCCTATAGCAATGCACAAGGAGTTGAGCCTGATCTCCAACATACATCAGCCTCCATTTGTCATTACTGATGTCCAGCTGCTGCTCCCTACACATCCATTCAACCAGCAGAGAGTAAATAAGCTTATCCTCCACCTTCCACCTTGCCATACTACTTCACCAGGATCTGGAACAACCTCTAGTACCCTCTTTGATGTGCCCAAACCCCAGCATGTTCACTGCCCCTTATGCCCTAATTTTCCATCTCCTCTCTTTGGTATGATCTCAAAATCCTTTGTGTGACCTTTTGTAACAAAAGTTTTATTAAGGTCTTGTCCAAAGATTGTTTTGTTCTACAGCATTCAGGTGAACTACCTCACTTCATTTTTCTTCTCCATCATCTTCCATTTACAGTCAGACAATGTCACTAAAATGTTGGAATTCAAAATGCAAGAAATTCTCACAACACTGGGCTTGTAAGCCAAAGCTTATTTGATGATTTGGATTTGATGTAAAAATCCATTTTTACAGTAAAATGAATAGGTTTGTTTTTTTTCAAGATGCTGAATCACATCAACTTCATTACGTAAAGGTATGACCATGCCCTCCCACGAGGCCCAGTGGCTCATCTCTCTAAAGACTAAGGCTGGTTTCCATATAACACACCCCCACCTCCTTCTCCTTGTAGGTGTCCATAGGCCCATTTCTCAGTTACATCCCCAGCCAGTTCTTATCAAACCTCTGCAATTCACAGCTGAGCAGTTCTGTCCACTGAGTCCCCAAGCCCTGGTACCTAACCACCCTTCTATGAAGAAGACATCTTACAGTCTCACTATTTTAAAGAAAGGACAGTTAGGGATCAACCAGGAAGCTTCACAGATGGGAGGCAAGGCTGTCCTCACTCACCCTGCACGTGCTCCAGATGGAGGAAGATGGAGTCCTCACTCACATAGTAGCACAACAGCTTGACCATGAAGGGGACCCCATGAGGGATGATGGTCTGTCGCTCACGGGTCTCAACGTGGGATTTCGGGACGCTCTGAGAAGGTACAGGTAGATGGGTGGTACAGCATGGTAAGGACTTGGACTCTGTGCAGCCTAGCATGTGGCAGGACTGGAGGTTAGCCAGAAGAGAGCGTGCCTTCTGCCAAGCCCCATGGCTGCTCCCCGTCACCCATGGACAGCTCCCCCATCTGCGCAAACTCGCAGCTCATATGGAATCTGTCAGTCCCCAGCTGTGGTAAGGCAACGCTCTGCAAAGTTCTGCCAAGGTAGGGCACTCCCCATCTGCACGTTGGGACCCAGAGGACACAGCTGCTCCAGAGCAGTGGCTCCTCTGCAACTCTGCTCTCTTCAGGGAGGAACCTGCCATCCCAACCCTTTATCCTCTTCCCATGGAAAAGATGCTTCTCCCTCTCATGCCAGATCCTCCTCGTCCAGTTATTGAAGTACTTAATTCTTTGTCCAAAGGGCACTGAAAAATACTCTAGGACTTGTACTAAGCACACATCACAACCTGTTTCAGAGGCTGACCCAGTTTAACACAGTTTTGAAGTGTTACTAGTCAGAAATGGATGACCGAGGAGAACCACTTTCTTTCTGATCACAGAGGATTGCAGAGGCAGCCAAAATATTTTTGAACCATGAAATGTGTCCAACCTCTGAGAGCTGCTATTTTTTATCATCTCACCCGGCTCAGCTGTCAGCTTGGACAAGGTGGCCCCCACCTGAGAGGGAGAAGCAGGCAGATGAAACTGAAAACACCCACCTTGAGTATAAAGGTCTCACCAGTGGCTGGATCCTGGACAATCTGCACCTGGGACGGTATACACAGTACTGGTCAAAAGTGGTGACCCAACACAGCCTACAGGAATGACTCAAGGGACTCAACTCTGGAACAGAAACAAACTCCCACCCAACTGGAAGAGTTTTATGAGGCTCAGACCCCTACTCTTGAAAGACAAAATACAGGTTATTGGCAAGGAGATAGTAATGCAGCCAAGAAGCAGGAAATTAATTAAACCAAGGGGTGCCTCCCATGGCTGTTTTACAACCTTTACACTTAAAGGTTTCACAGTGCTCTTTATGGGCTCAAACCTGGGCCTCGGCAGGACAGGAGGATCACATAAGTCCTGACAAACTGAGATTTGTGAACAGCAGTGGAGAGCAATGTGCCATCTGTGTGTGGGTACAGTAAACCTGCCATCTTCACACCAAGATAATGAGCTACTAATTAGTTTATTCATCCAGATAGTTCAGCTTCTGCTGAAGTCTAGATTATCCATAGGAGGTCCACCATCATGGCACCTGGACATCAAGCACAATTCCATATGTGGGAAAGAACAAGATGCATAAACCTCCCTGTAAATATCTTGGGAGATCAGGTAAGCAAAAATAATGGGGACTTCAACAGAGTTCTCCATTAACTCCTTAACGGCTCTTGAGTCCTCTCCTATGAATTTTTCTATGTGGGAATGTTGTGGGTGGATACCCCAACACTGGGTGCTGAGGGCTGGTACACCCATTCCAGCTGCTAGGACCCTCCAGGTTATGCTCCCTTGGGTCCAGCCCCAGCCTCCCCCACCATCTCCAGGTCAAATCATTACCTTATCAATCACTCCCACAACCTTACACCGTCTCAGGTTCTCCACTGCTGAGCTCAGGTTCCTGATCGGCCGGAAGCGCAGGCTGCTGTAGCCCTGCAAGGTGATAAGAGAAGAGGATGTAGGACCTGGAAATGCTGTTGTCCATCACAGTGGGTGAAAAAAGTCCCCAAACTTTCCCGAGGAGACAGCAATACTGCCCAGCTGTTCAACATGCAGAGACAACACTCATATGGCCATGATTCATTTCTGACATCAGCTGGACCACTGTCTTGGCCAACCCCCAGATTTCTAAGATTTTTAGGGACAGCTGGCAGGAGAGGTAAAAATCACACCAAAATTTGAAGCTAGCCCTGGACTATTTCAATATTAAGGGGATCTGTGTGGAAGGTAGTTGTCTTTCTCCCCACATTCTTCCCACTAGGCTCTGACCTTCCCCTGCCTCACTCCCTTCTCCCTTCTTTAACCACATCTTTCCCACAATGTAGAAAGCAGCCACTGTCTTTGGTTTCCATACAGATGGAAACGATGACACATGGGAAGAGGACATTTTTAACATTTGACAGGGTGGTTCCCTGCAGTGGCTTCAGTCTCCACAAAAATATCCATATCCACTCCGGTGGCAGCAAGCCAGGCACACACTCTTTGGAAGGTGGGGTCCTGGAAGCACCCTAGGGAGCCTGGGCTCACCTCGGCTCCTCGATCCAGGCAGGGCAAAGAGCTGGCAGGCCAGGACACTCGGCAGCTTGATGTGCCTGCCGTTTTCTCTACACCATCTTAGTGCTGCATCTGGGACAGGGAGGACCACTGGGACTGCCTTATCCGCGTGTCCACACCCCCAGCCCCGTTTCGCAGTGTCACAGAACCGCTGCCATCGCACGGCCCCACGCCAGCCCCTCACCGTGGCAGTGCTGCTGCCGCCGCCCGCCGCCCGCTGCAGGTGGCAATTGAAGATTTCCTCGGCACGCCGCAGGTACTGGGTGATCTTCCGCTTCACGGCCTCCCGACGCTCCTTGTTGGGGTCAACTGCGGTCGGTGAAAGGCCGGGCGTGAGGGGCCTGGCTCGGCCCCTGAGGGCTGGCCGCAGTCCCAGCCCCATCACCCTTCTCCCCGTAGGGATGCACTCCCTGACAGATGCCCCAGTGCCCTCAACACACTACCTAGAGGGCTTTTCCCGTCCCCTCGTCATTCCCCCTGCAGGGATACCTTGGCCCCTCACGGGACTCCCGAAATGAATGCCCTGGTCCCCGGGCGGGTGTCCCCGGAGGCATGCCCCGGTCCGCTGCCCCCGGGAGGCCTCACACACCCTGCACGCCGCGGAGCAGCACGTCCACGCCGTTCTGGTAGTGGTTGAAGGCCTCCTCGTAGTCCTCGCTGACGTCCCGCTCCAGCGCCAGCCGCAGCTGCCGCGCCGCCTCCACCAGGTAATCCCGGCGCCCGCCGCCCTCGGGCCCCGCCGGGCCCACGCGGCCCCGCAGCTGGCCCAGGTAGACACGGGCCTGGGCCAGCGCCCGGGAGCAGGGCTCGGCCTCCGCCCGGCTCATGGCCCCGCGCCGCCGGGACAGCGGGAGCGGGGCTGCGGGGTCAGCCGGGGAGCGACGCAGGGCCCGGCCCCTCGGGTCTCCAGCGCGGGCCCCGGGCCCCCGCCGTGCCGCACCTGGGCAGCGCGGCCGCCAGCATCCCCCGGCGCCGCCGGGCCGAGCGGCAGGGGCGCGGCAGGAGCGGGCGGTGCTGATTGGCCGCGGATGAGATCACCATCACCATCACCATCATCATCATCATCATCATCACCATCATCATCGCCCCCTGCGGGATCCGTGCCCGTGTCCCCCCGCCGGGGTCTTGCCCCCGCCCGAGGCAGGCGCTCCCTCTCCGTTAACGCGCGGTGAACGCCGTCCCTCCACTTGCTGTATTGTCATCCTTATTCACCATTAATTGCCCTTAATTAACCAAGCTCCCGTTCATTAAGTGATGCCTTTGCCGCCGCGTTTCCTTCCTCCCATGACGTGTAATTAGCTGTGTTTTGATTAGCCTTTGTCTCCGCCGTCCGCCTGACAGGTGCATCCATTCCAGCAGCTCCCCGCTGCCATAGTTAAGGTGGTGGGTGTCTTCATCATGGACAGTCCAGGGTACCCCTGGCTCTTCCCGATTTCCTCTTTCAAGTGGGTGCCATTGGCCCTGACACTGGGCTCTCAGCCAGCCCTTCCACCAGCTCTTGCAGACTCATTGGGTTTTACAGACTTATTCCAAATGTAAAGCACAGGGAGCATCAGCACAAATGCATTAAGGTGCAGCAAAGTGATGGCATAATCGAGATCCCAGCTGGTGGTTAACAAATGCCAGTCTTTGGTTTATCCTAGAAGCATGTATTCCTGCCCTCCTGGCCTAGCTTTTTCTTGGAAGGCCAGGAGGCCTTGCAGGGCCTGCTGGATCACTGCAGTTATTAGTGAAGATGTGCTGAACCAGGAGTGCTCAAGCGATTACTACCAACTGGTTTGCTGTGTCTGTGGGATGGTTGGTCCCATAGATGGTCCCAGATAAATAATTGCCTTACCACAGGCAAGGGGGGCAATAACTACCTTACCTGCAAAGGGAGGAGGGCTGGAATGAAATCTAAGGGATACCCTTAGAAAAACTGTGTTAAGACTGATTGGGAAGAGGGACGCCCCTGCATCTTTGTCCATCCCTTGTCAACCTATGCACATGTACCATTGAAACAAGAAATGATCCTAAGATAGGGGTTTTCATTTTGCTAGGAGCTGGCCCTGTGCTGTGCCATCACAGCCACACCAGCCTGGTCAGTCACTTATTCAGCCCCTACTGGACCTGGTACTTGCTGTAGGACTGGCAGAGGGGGTACCTGATGGTGGCTGACCCGTGGTTACTTCATAACTCACTTGTAGAGGATTTCCGTGGGCTCAGGTCTCCTGGGCAGCTGTTTTGCACAGCCCAGCCTGTTAAAAACAGGACAGGACAGTAAACACCTGTCTACAGCTCAGTTCAGCTTCCAGCAACCAAACACTGTCTCTGTTACAAAGACGATTTCTTTGGAAGTATGAAAGTATTAACTGTGCCTCAGAGGACAGGTCTAGGAGAATGCAAAGCCATCTGCTGTGTAAGACAACTCATTGCCCAAACATGATCGGCGTGCTTGGTTTATTGGTTTCTCCTCAAAATGCTTCCAGGTTCCTTTTCCAACCTCTGCCTAACAGAGACCAATTTTTTCTGCCCAGCCTATTTATACCCCACAGTCTCTGGGGTCTTTTAATTCCCACCAGAATCTGGAGGCTCCTCCTTGAAGTGAAAAGTCTGAGCAGGCAAGAAATGAAGGAGAGCCAGGTGTGAGAGCAGGGGTGCTGCTGGCAAAACTCACCTGCCTGGCCTCAGCAGATCTATGTGGGCCTGGAGAGGACAGAAAGCACAGGAAAACCACAAAATCCAGCACAATATATCTGTAGAGTGGTTTGGATATTGAGGTGATGGTGGCAGGGAGGTGTGTGAAGAGGAGTTGCCAGGAGGGTGCAAAATTTGGTTAACTTCTGCATCAAACACCTCTGAAATGGCCAGAAGAGAATGAGCCAATGGCATCAGAAGGAAGTGCCTCAAGGATGTTCCTGTGAGGAAAAGCCTTGCAAGGGAAGAATATATGTGTACCAGCTGTGAGGCACAACAGCCTCTGGGCTTCCAGATTTGCATGTCAGTACGGGACAGAGGACATTGAATTTGGGGGATTACTTTTAGATTAACCTGTTGAAGAGCTTGTGATCCTTGTTGCAAAGTGGAAACTGCCAAAGCAAAACCAGCACAGACAAATAACAGGGAGAGGAGTGAGAACTGCCTTTTTTTCTCACAGGCTAAAACTGACACATGAGAGCTGGCAAAAGCTTGAAATATGCTGAGACTGCAAACACCACTGGCTTCAACAGGAAGGACTATACCAAAATTTATGAGGATGCACAAGACTTGTAAGTCACAACCAAAAAGTTAGGACCAGTGTTTCTTTATTTGCATGGAGACTTGTGGGACACTTGCTGGGTGGCAGTGCTCTGATGGCATCCTGTGCTCAGGGAGACCAGAGGTAACCACTGAAGTCTTAATATCAGGGCTTCATCAGCTGTGATGCTATATGTCTGGGCCCACATCAGCTTTACAGTAACTTCCTAAAAAATGTAAAATTTTTTCCTGGTGCATAAGGCTGCTACATGTTTTGTCTTCCTATAACTATCCTCCTAAACCATCTTACTGCAGCTCTGGCTCCTAAAGCCTTATTAAACAAACCTTTGCCCTGTAAGTCTGGAAGACACAGGGAGCCCAGGGACGCTGATAACCCAGTGCTGTGTTGCTCCTGTGGGACAGCTGCCTGTCTGCAAGGGGTGCACAGGCAGGGAAAGGATGAGGGATTTGGGAGTACTGGGGCTGGAATGTGTTTTCTGCCTGTCCATGGTGGATGCTGCTGGCTTTGGGGCTGGAGTATGACGGGGTCCCTTTACAAGGGCACCAGTAAGCCCCTACAGCCCTGCAGTGCAGTGCCTGGGGGACGTGGGGCTCCGTAGATGTAGCTGACCTTGTCAGAGTGCTCACACATCTGCTGTGTTCAAGGAGGGCTGCCTGGAGCTAGTGGTATAAAAATGCTAGAGCCGGGACCACACAGAGGAGGGACAGGCAGACAGTGGTTGGTCCCCTGGAGAGGAAACACAGGTATGGGACACAAGCCCTGGAGCCAGGAACCCCTCACTCCCCCTCAGAGCAGCAGTGTCCCACCCTGATCCTTCTATCTCCATTGGGTGTGATGTCTTGCTGGAAGTTCCTGCCACCCTGGGATGAGGACAGTCTTAGGGCTCTCTGCTCTGGCAGGGATAAGGAAATAAACTAGCATATGCCTGGGAATGTGATGGCTGCAGCAGTCACAGGAACTTCATGAGCTAGGTCTCATTGGGTTTCTGTTACCTCCAAGGAGCTGGAGGGAGCCCTGACAGCTGGAGATGCAGTTCCCAAATCTCTTGTGTAAGTGATGTTTCCCCCTGTTCCTGCCCATCACAGCTGCAGTGGGGCAGCCACATCCCTCCCAGCACCCACATTCTTGCTGTCCAACACCCCATGCCACAGGAGGAGCAAGGGACAAGGACACACACAGCACCCAGGCAGCTCAGGTGATGGAGGGAGAGAAACTACACAGGGGTCTGTGCAAGGCAGGTGCCTGACCCCACCAGAGCTGCCTGGAATATCTCAGTGCCAGGCAGCAGCCAAGGAGGTGACACCAGACACCAGGAACTGCATGTTAGCGTGTTTGAATTGTTTTAACCCTATTATCAGTCTTGTTAAAGTTATTTTTATTAATTAATATACTTGGATTTATGTAACTTCTTTTTTTAAACATTTAATACTATGGGGGTACTAAAAACAATACAGAAACCATCAAATATATTCTTAAGTGCTGCACATGGTTCTCCTTGGCCTCAGAGCAAAACCAGCCAGGCAGAAATGACACACAGTGATAGAGAAAGCCTGTGTGGACCAGACCACCACATGGTCCACACAGGGTCTGAGTGATATGGGAAGGGGAGCAGCAAGTTCCCCTCATCCATGAGGTAGTGAAGGAGGAACTTCGTGGGCTATTTTTGAAGCAAAGCCCATGTAGGCTGTGCTCCAGGATACTGGGGAAGCTTAGAAATGGGATCCAAAAGGGATCCAGCAAGCTCCTGAAGGATATGCCCAGCTGCACAGTTACAGCTCACACACTCCATTCTCTGCTACATGGTGGCAGTATGGAGATTCACATCACCTTAACAGCCACCTCCAGCTTTCCCTGACAGGGATCCACCCCGTCCCCATGTCCTTGTGCCAGCCTCAGGCAACACCAGCATTATGGCTTAGAGAGGCAGCCCTAGCAGATGTGGGAAAGAGCCACATTGGACCCCAATTCTTGCAGTGTTAGGCTCCACCCTAGTTCCTCAGAGCAGGATAAGTCACAGGTCCCTCATTTAAGGGTAACCTTGAAGCCTTTGCAGATCTTGCCCTCCGGTCTTTTGTTTGAAGCTTTCAAGAATGACCCTGCCAGGAGTGCCCCACAAATATGTGGATGCCCAACTCATCCCTAGCGTTTCCAGCTGTATGCACTGCTCCAGGATATGGCTTGCACTGATCAGCATGGGATGCATTTGGCAGACAGCCCCTGACCCCCTGCAGTAGGGGTGGGACTGGGGACAGGAAGAGTCTCAGGAGTACTGCTTAGAGCATGGAAAAACAGGGGCTGTGGCTTCCCCTGGACCTGGGCAGAGAGCTGGCTGAGTGGAGAAAGCAGCAAACAACAGTCCCCACAGCCACTTCAACGAGGGCCACCAGCTCCTTACACCTGAGGGTACTCCCAGTAAGGAAAGAGGGCCCCAGGCCAGCCTGTCCCCATGTCAGGTAAATGACCCTTGGTGGGGTATTTCCTGAGTGGGGCAGCTTGTCCCCACAGTGCCCTAAACTTTGCTTCAGCTCTGCAGGGGAGGACAGGACACTGAGCCAGACATTTGGACTGGGGTGAGAACAGGGTGGGCATGGTGAACAGGAAGAGGTACCAGTCCCACACTGTGGTGTGGAGGGGAAGGGCAGATCACCCAAGGGTCTCCCAGTGCCAGTACCCAACTGAACTCCAGCACATGGATAGACCCCCATCCGGGGAGCAACCTGCTCATTGCCCATCTCCAGCATCACACCAAGGGCAGTCCCCTGGTGCTGCAGGATTGGTGATGGGGACAAACCCTGGGTCACTGCCGTTCTCCAGCCTGAGTGGGTGCCCATGGGGAAGTTCCCTGCCTGCAGCTGCTGGAAAGCAGACAGGAGCTGTCAGCTCCCATGTCTGACCTGCTTTTATTGAGCAGGGCAAAGCTGGGATGTGGCTGTGAATACATGAGGACCCCAGTTCCCTTCTGTTCCCAACCAGAACAGCTTCCCAGGCAAGATCCCTGGCATCTGTCTGGGCTGCCCCGTGCCAAAGATGGGACGGATGCAGCCCTACAGCCTTGTCTGCCCCAGATTTCCTTCCTCCCCAGCTGCAGAGCATTGGCAGGACAGAGAAGTTTTGCAGGTGCAGCCCTGTGAGCCATCTCCACTCACTCCCACATCATGCTGTCCTCCCCAGCCAGTTCCAGCAGCACATCCACCAGCTCCTCATTGCCCCTAGAATGTCCTCAAACACAAAAACACTGCTTGCGCTCCTCATCTTCAGCCCCAGGCTTGCTCACGAGTCCTTTTCTCTTGCTGCCAATGGGGCAGAAGGGGCAAGGGAATCCTTGGTTCCAGGCTGTGTTCCCACCAGGGCCAACCAAGAGTACAGTCAGTTCTTCCGTGCTGGAGTCCTGCTCCTCACGCAGCTTGGAGGGACGTGACTCCAGTTCCCCCATGCTGGGGGCAAAGGCAGCTGGCTCAAACCCACGTTGGCAGGAGCAAGGCTGGGGGCAGGGCAGAGGCTACCTGCGTGGTGTGCCACATCTGCAAAGAGAGCACGGCACAGGGTGAGCACAGCCAGCATGGGAGGCTCACCTGCTCTGCCCTGGATCCGCCTCTTTGTGCCTGGCCGCTCTGACACAGAACTGCAGGGGTAGGGACTGCAGGCAGCCTCTTCATAGGGAGGAGTGAGGGTGATGGGGCTGGTGCTGGCTGGGCCTCTGGCTTCAGACAAAAGGGGGAA
Source organism: Sialia sialis (assembly GCA_009812075.1). Classification (NCBI taxonomy): domain Eukaryota; kingdom Metazoa; phylum Chordata; class Aves; order Passeriformes; family Turdidae; genus Sialia; species Sialia sialis. The sequence goes on along the minus strand of VRYO01001269.1, from coordinate 7,985,216 downwards.
ATGCTAGAGGAAAGTGCTAGCCACAGGTGTCATACCTCAAAAGCGCCCACAATGAGTCCAGCCTCTGCTGTTACAGCAAGGAGTTTGAGAAAGTGAGATAAAGGACGGAAAGAGTAGAATAACCCAAACAACAACCAGTCAAGGACAGCAGTAACGACACAGCTGGCAGCAAGATGAGGCTGAAACTGGAAATTCATGGATCCATGAAACTCAGCATGGAATGTGACGGCAATAGAGCTAAGCACAGTCAAGTCACCCAGGCCATCCATCCCCATTTGGCCCAGCTTTGAGCTGCTGAGGCTGGAGACAACCAAGCACCTATCGAGCCTTTGGTGAAAGACCTGTTTCCCCACAGCTACTGTCCCCTCCTGTATTCTTCTGTGTCTGTTTTCTGCACAAACCTTTCACTGCTCATAGGGTCAGTGAAGATCTAAATGCTTAATGAAGACACTCATCCCAAGAAAACTGACCCAGAAGACACCACCCATACCTGCCCCTGCTCACTTACACTTCACAGTCTTTCCGTCCCTTCTTTTCTTGTCTTCTCTTACCTCGGCCCTTGGACCTCCTCCTTCAAAAGGAAAGTACCATGAGAAGGGCTGATGTGTGGGAGATGAGACCCACAATCCCAGCCAGTAACAATGCTCCTGATGTCACTTACCTTCCCAACCTCATCAGGTCCTGCCGGGGCCTGCAGAGTGGGAAAAATGACAGAGAATGGTTATTGGGCAGTGCTGCATGTTGAGCTGCAGGAGCTGGTCCATTGACATGCCGCAGTGCACAGCCCAATCTACCTGCTATCATTCATGTTTAAAACAAACAAAATCTCTTCTTTTGACCTTACCAACTCCTCAGTCAGGAGCTGATTGCAGCAGGCAGAGAGAAGACAGAGACAGCAGAGGGACTTCTCAGCTTGGGTTACTACCCTGGGGATGTGATATTTTGCCATTGAGGCTGGGGAGAGCAAGTTCAGTCCTAGCTGCTCTTGGTGACATCTTTCACATCTTGTGGTTAAACAAGGTGCAACATCCTGAGTTACAAATGGGGGATTTGCTGCAAAGTCTTGGTAGTGGGTTCTCAGCCGTGACATATCCCCGCAGGACTTCTGCCACACCTACATTAATACACAAAAGGGAGTGGTGTACAGGTGTGGAAAGCGGATTAGGAAGAAGCCAAAAACTGCTACAGAAGGCAGCCAGCACAAGTGCTCATAGGACATCCTCTGGGAGTTACCCTAGGTAGGAAAACCACAAAAGTCTAAGGAGATTCCCTGCATGGGAAATAGCTGGAAGCAAAGAAGGAGGCAAGTAACACATCTGTTTCTTCCTACTTCCCTTTCTGCATCTACTGACAAACATTCCAGACAGAGACTGTGTGGAGCTGGGTCTGCTCCAGTACAGCTGCTCACCAAACTGCAGGGGAATACCAGTCGGGGAATCCTCAGGATCTTCTTCCAGGCAAAGATCATAAACTAGTGGCTGCCCAGCAGGACACTCATCCCCCAGTTTTCGCAATACTAAATCACCCTTGGATCACGATGAAGAGTGATTATCAGGACCCCCCATGAAGCAATACTGGAGTCTCTACAGCAAGGACCAACTTCAGGTGGCACTGGAGCTGCTCCCACAGCACTGCAGTCCTCAGGCAGAGGCCCTGTCCTGCCCAGGCTTTCACCACTTTTGGGACCAAAGGGTGCCAGGAGTCTGGCAGGTTAGTGCTGCACATCCGTTCCAGGCCAGGTTGCCACTGCGTGTTTTAAGCTTTCATTTGTTGGCTTGGATGTAAACTTCTGCTCCATCCCCAGGTCTGTATGAGGCAGCCTCACCCAAATGGTAGCCCAAGACTCAGCTGTTGAGCTTTCTCTTTGGGCCTTGGTCACACTCAGGCATTCCAAGCCATGGAGCTCCTCGCTGAGCCACCACCTTGGACATGTTGTCACACACTGAACGCCTGCCTGAGAGCCACCAGCCTTGCGCCATTACCCACAGGCAGATCCTGTGGCTAAAGGAGCATATACCAGGGATGCCAAAGCAGCTGCAGGGATGGGGAGCACAGCCCTGCAGACGTGCATGATGCCTGACCTGTCTTTACAATGGCATGCACCTCCTCATCTGCGGGGAGCAGGTGCAGAGATGTGGTGCAGCCTGCCGCTGAACAAGGGCCACAAGCACCAGCAAACCCTAGTGCAAAGACAGCAATGAGGAGTCCCAGCACAGCCAGGGCATCCTTGTTCCACACACAGGCTGAGCCGGCAGGGTTGCTCTTGCTGGAAACCCAGGAGTCCCTACCTGCACTCGCACTGCTTGTGTTCGGTGAACGCCATCTCCACATAGGGTGCCTCCCCATTTGGCTTTATCTTCAGGAGCTGAAAGAAGAGCAAAGGTTACTTCTCAGGCAGTGGCAGGAGGGGGCTGGAAGGGCTCCTGCACCACTGCCTTGCCACCCCAGGCTCTTGGGAAGATGCATGTCTAACCTGTTCCTCGGGACCTCCAACAACAGAGACTCCACCTCCACACGTAGGCAGTACTGGCCCGGCCCAGCTGCCCTGGCAGCTTGGGAGGCTCTGCTAGTGACGCCCCATGTGTTCAGGGCTTTAATTTAAGTCCCATAGTCTTGGGATTTCCCAGCCTTAGAAAAAATTTTTCAGTCTCTACTTTTCTGGAGAGCTTTCACATATCTGACCCCTTTGCACACCTCCCTTCTCTGACAGAAATATCCCTCCAGTCATTTTTCAGACCAACCTCATAGCTGCTTCCTCTTCCTGGACCCTGTTCCTACAGGACTGAGTTGGAATTGACTGGAGTCAGTACCACAGTGCCTCCCCAGTCCATGGGTACAGTATTTGCCCTGTCACATGTCACAGCTCAGCCTGGAGTTCAGGTTGGACATCCAAGGGCCTTACAGATTATGTTCATCCTTTGTGTGATCCACACTAGCCCCTGCAGAAGTGTCTGGCATTTCCACCCTGTACACAGCAGCAGGATCCCTCCCATAGAGGGAGACCTGTGCTTGGAAAGCTGACTCCTGTTCATGCCAGGCTTTTGATCCACCTCAGCCAAGAGCTTTTGGAAACTGCCATTCTGCCTCCCAACACACCTTCAACCTCAGAGAGACCATAATCACTGGTGATTTATTGCAGGCATTCCCTAGTCCATCATCCATGGCAAAGCAGAGTTTTTCCCTGGTCCCTGAAGCATCAGCAGGTTCATCTCTGGCAGCTCAGTGGAAAGGCTGCCGTGTGAGAACAACTGCTGCCTGGTACATGGGGAAGAGTCAAACAGCCCAGGACCTCCTGCCCCACAGCTCACACAGTGGTGACTGAAAATGCAGCTGGTTTAGCCCTTCATGCTCACCATGCCCCAGTGTGGGGGCATTCATGTCAGCACGACTCCGAGCATCACCCGACACAGGAAAGCCTCACTCTTCCCTTCGATTCAAGGGCAGTACCTACTTTGTCCCAGCAGCAGTGATGGCAACTGCAACACCCCCCAGCCCCACCACAGGACAGGAGAGGTCAGGGAAAATGAAAGCAATGAGAAAGACAGACCACACAGAGAGAAGTCAGAGAAGGAGGGAGTGAGGTCAGTACCACAGGGATGACACCTGACCTCAGGGGAAAGCCCAAAGAGGAGGCAGAGCGACCCTACTGGCTTGGCATGCATTCCAGCAGTTTTAAGTCCTCTCCCTTGCTAGCCACACTGCTACAACGTCTAGAGGATGCGAAGCTGCAAGTTCACGTTCCCCGCACTTGGAGCGGCCCTCCAGCTCTCCAGCACAGCCCTGGCCCCGCAGCAGCAGCAGCACGTACCTGCATGGTGACCGTGCTTGTCTCCACGGGGACGCAGCGGAGACCCTCGTCCCCACAACAGCCTCCGCAGCGCTGCAGGGACACGCAGGAGGGTCTGAAAATGTACTCCACCTCGTTGGGGAATTCAGTAATGACGTCCACCAGCTGCTCCAGAGGCCGGCAGAAACTACGATTCCAGATCTCCCGAAAGGTCAGGACTGCAAGAGACGGGGACAGGGACTGTAAGGAGGCGCCCAGAGAGGCAGAGCCCAGCCGGGCCGCTGCCGGGGCAGGTGCAGCAGCCGCGAGGGGTTCCTGCAGCCATCACGGAGCACAGGGAAGCAAAGGACCACCTTGTGCTCCCAGTCACCGTACTGTGCACATCACTGTGCTCACACAGCACCCCCCAGCAGGCTCTTTCTCCCTCTATTCGCCAGCTCCGTCTCCTGCTCAGGCACTCTGCCCACCCCCGGCCTCCGCCGAGAAGGGGCTCCCTCGCACCTCGCTCTGCCGCACAGCCGTGCCCGGGGCTTTGCAGCACGGAGAGCTGAAGCGGGGTGCTCCCACCCGGGACCCTCACGCCGGCACCGGAGGGGCGGCAGCCGAGGGATTGGGCTGCGCTCCGCTTCGGTCCGCGGCGGTGCCCGAGGTGAGCTGGGGGAATCAGGTTGCTCCGACCCTCGGCACAACTCCCCGCTGCCTCCCCGGCGGTCATTACGGGACTTCGGAGGTAACACAGCCCCGGCTGCTCCCCAGCCCTCTCTGGGTCGTTGCCCCCTCCCAGCCGGGGTACCGACGGCCGCTCACTGCCGACTCACCGGGCGACTCGGTGCTGGTGGTCCCCCGTTCCTCTGGGGCCTGCAGAGAGGGGAAGGAGAGCTCTGAAGGGGCGGCCCGGGGCGACCCGCCGCCGCCCCCCGCCCAGCGCCGGGAGGAGCCGTCCCGGCCGTGGCGGCCGCCCCGTGGGCCCGGGCTGCCCCTGCCACGACCCCCGCTCCCACCGCTCGATTCTCACCGGGACGGGTGGTGCCCCCAGCGTCCCCGCCACCAGCAACCGCAGGAAGGCACCGAGCAGCCGCATCGCCTCTCCCGCCGCCCCGGCACAGACTCGGCGCCGCCACTACCGCCCTGCCGCCCCCGGCATGCCGCCCCGACCCCGGGCCACCGGCCCCGCCGTGCCACCTCCGCCGCCGCCGGGCCATGGGAGCGCGCCCCGCTCCGCCGCCGTATTTCACCGCCACCGCCCCGCCGCCGCCCCGCCCCGGCCCCGCCGCGGGGCGGGAGCAGGTGCCCGGCCCCGGGGCCGCGGGGACAGCCGGTGCTCCCGGGCGCGGCGGAGCCCCCTCCTCCAGCGCCCCCGCACCGCCTTCGGTCATTACTTCAGCGGGCTCCCAGCGCTGTATTCACCGTCCCGTGTCCGGTGAATCCCCGGCCGCCGAGAACCACCGGGGCTGTGCTGGGCTTCTCGGTTTGCTGTTTTCGCTGCCCCAGGTCCATCCACCCATTCCGTGCCCACCTGGCTCCCCTGCCCCCATACAACAGCCCCTTTCCCACCCATCCTCTTCATTCCTCCACTGATGCCCTGTTCCCACTCAGATATCCTGTGACTGTCCATCCACCCGCTTGGCCCCTCCAGCTGCCCCGTGCCTGTTCCATCAGCCCCTGCCGTTGGACCCCTGCCAGAGGTTTACAGCCCCTCCAGCCTCAGGGACAGCATCCTGGTTCTGGTCTACTGCTCAGAAAGGAAGGGGGCACAGCAGGTCTGGGGGCAAACCCCGCTGCCAACCCAAAGGAGTACTGTTGGCCTTTTCTGTTCTATTTTTAAGCCCCAGAGGCCAGGGAAGCTGGAACTACGGGAGGTGTGATGAGATTCCAACAGGCAACACGATCCTGATCCCTCGTGGGCCGCAGATCCCAGGGAAATAACAGGGTCTGTGTCCGTGCCAGGATTCACATTTCTGTTCTCCTGGGAGAGTGGGGAGGCTGCTTCAGGGCTTCCCTACCCAACACTATGTGAGGTCTGGCCCTGCAGCATGAGGATACCAGTGACCTGTTCTCAGCCCTGTGGGTTCTGTCCCCAGGGGATGCAGGACATGCCCGCTGCCTGTTCTCAGCCCCGTTGGGCCATGCAAGCAGCAGTGACTCAGGAGCCAGCAGGAGCTGGGCTCCATCAGGAGCTTCTAGGCATTGGTATTACTGAGTGTGTGACAAAGCTGCTGGAGCAAGGCCTGGCAAATTAGCGTGGAGATGCTGCAGAGATAAGCACGTAGAAATCCCAGCCCCACCGCGGGGAGGGTGTGCTGCAGTTCATCACTCAGCGGCACAGCACCAACTCAGCAGCTGCCAGGGGCTGCTGTGGCTGTGTTCAGCGCCTGTTCATACTCCTTCTCCTGGCTGGGAGCAAAGAGCAGGTACATCCTTAATGTGATGACTGGAGCATACCTGTGCTCTCCCTCTGCCACCCTAAGGACCCTCCTGGGCCAAGGGGATCCCCTCCCCACTTCCCTAGGGATGGTTGTGAGATGGGGTGAAGAGAGCATTTCCTCCCACCCGAGAGCAGAGGCCGTCCTGAGCAGCAGCTGCTGCCAACTCACTGGACAGACAGAATCCTGTTATTGCAAAGACCGTGACCACACGGGGCCTCTTGCCTGTCCTTGCAGGAAGGTCCCCTGGGGCCACCTCTCAGACACAAGGCCAGCCTCTGGCGCTGGAGCAAAGGGCTCTCCCCCAGGAGCTGTGTGGCTGGGGAGACCAGCCCTTAATTGCTGAGTGCAGTCCTGTTCCTGGTCTGAAGCTATTTCCTCAGAGGCCTTGGGCTGAGTTTACATTCCTGGTATGAGCATCCACTTTCTAGGCAGTGTGGAACAGAGACAGGAGAAGAGAAATAATATTTGGACACTGGTAACCTGTGATCAGCAACATCCTCCCGCATATGGGAGAAACATCAGTCTGGCTGGGGTCACAGTTACTTGCTTTCCCCTCTGCCATGCTCCTCCCTGGGGAGCTAAATCTGCCCTTCCCCAGCTGCAGGATAGGGCTGGAGGTCGATGCTATAAATGCACCAGCATGTCCCTCACACTGCTTCCCACTCGGCTCTGGGGAGCAGAGTTACGCACTTTGGGAACAAGGGACAGAGGAAGCTCCAAGAACCAGCCAGGGACATAAGAGACATTTCCTTAAAGAGCACATGCCTGTGGCTGCTGACTGAGAGCATCACCTCGAATGGGCCACCTCCCTGCCCTGCTCACAGAGCTGAGGAAGGTGTGTGGGGAATGATGGTGTGGCTGTCAGGTGGGGAAGGCCAGCCCTGGAAGGGCAAGCATGCCCCGCCAGGAAACAGTGTCACCTCCATGCCTCCTACACCTTCAGGGTGAGTGAGGGGCAAGAGCAGGACCCCTGGCTGCCCACGAGCATTGAAGGAGCCCAGAGCAAGCAGCTGCTTTTCCCTGCAAAACCTCACCCTGCTCATTGCAGGCAAGGTCTCTCTTAAGTAATCTTTTCCATAAAACAGTCCTGCTTCAGCATCACAGCTCTCTCACAAGCATCTTTCTTATCTCCTGCAAAATCCCACCTTTGGCATCTCACACAGAAAAACCAACAAAAACTTGTCCCTGCATCATTCTTAAACTGACTGTAGCCAGGACCTCCTATGTCACCCCTGAAGCCCTTGGAGAACACTTCTGAAATCCTCAAGGGTATTAGCTTTGTTCTGCTGCTATTTAGGATACAGGACTCAGTCTCATCAAAGCTATGGGCTTCTACCAAGGGAAGGGCCAAACCATCCACGATCCAGTGCCCAGCACAGTCACCCTCTGGTGTTTGGCCAGTAGGCAAGAACCCTGCCAACAGCTCCCTATGTCCTGCACTGTGACAGGACTCCTGAGGTCAAAGCAGCACGAGGATGTAGGGCACTGGGCTCCTCACACCTGCCCACCACCCCAGAGCTCCCATGTCTCACCCTCATTGTTTCATTTGATTGCTTTCTGTGGTTCTGTGATCTCTTCTTAGAGAGTCTCCTAAGCTCCACTATCAGTGAACCAGTCTATAGCTAGCACTGGTATAAACCAGGTCAAACATCTGCAGTTTGTGTCTCCACAGTGAGAATGAGGGTGGGAATGGTCTGGCTGGGGCATCCCCAGCTCCAGCCTCTTGTCACAGGGAGCCCAGGTCTCACTCTTAGGAGATTGCTGCTGATTTCTGAGACATGCAGGGCTCTCCAGTGACCCCTGAACAGTCAGTGCTGCTCCTCAAGGAAACAGCTTCTAAACAACCTGCCTAGGCACCTGGGCCCCGAAGGACTCTTAAGAGCTGTGCTGCAGCAATTCCAACTCTGAGATGCCCTCGGCAGCACATCCCCTGTCCCTGGCAGCTGGCTGCCGTGGCGTCAGTGCCTCTCCCAGCCCAGGTGCGCAGGGGGATGTGTTTGCTGAGGGGGAGGCTGACAATAGGGGGAAATGGGCCGGGCTGTGCACCCCAATGGTGGTGGCTCACAGCCCCGGCCACTGCTGCCCGTGGCAGGCGGAAGCGTCCGGCCTTAGTCAGCCCCGGCCGCACGTGGCAGGAACTCTGCTGTTTGTTTTGGTTCCTGGGGAGGGGAGCTCAGCCTCCCCGGGGACCCACAGCCAAAACTGCAAGAACCTGACAGTCCAGCCTGGGGATGTCAGGGTCTGGTTCCAACAGGTCACGGGCACTGCAGGCTGGCCTAGGTCAGACATGAGTTTTGGAGGGGCATGGGATGAGCCCCAGGACTGAGAGCACTCCAGGAAGAGAAGCCAGGCAAAGGAAATCCTTGGCAAGCCTGGGTATTGCTTTCAGACACAAATCCCTCATGGGAGAAGGGATGATGGTACCAAGAAGCATGTCCCTGAGACTGCCAGATCCAAGCCCTGTGAAGCCACAGCCCTCATCCAGCCAGCGTTCCAGGCACAGATCAGCATTGGCAGACACAGTGCCACTCAGCTTAGCGCTCAGTGGCCAGTGGCTGGGCAGCCCCACACTGCAGGGACTGGCCAGGCCATGGGTGTTTGTAGGAAAGCACAGCCCTGGAGCAGGGTGGGGCACTGGAGAGCCACACCACAGCCCCAAGCATACGTGGGCACCTACAGGTAAGCATTCTGTCAGCAGCCCCGACAGCAAGCACAGTTCCCGTGCCAGAACAGCCCCATGCACACCAAGTGCCCAGAGACCAGGGCAGGAAGCTGAGACAGCAACCACAGCACAGCTCACCCTGCTCTGCCCAAGCTCTCTCCTGAAGCCCTGCGTGCGAGCTGCGTCTTCAAGTCCTAGAAAGCCTGTAGGAATTTCTCTCCAGCATCTGTAGAGTGCTGTGCTTGGGAAAAACAAGGCTGAGGGCAGGACGGGCTGGCGCAGCAGCGTGCATGACCTTCTGCCACCGGCAGAGACAGAACACCCTAGACCCACACAGGGTATGGCAACCGTGAGAGGGGTGAGATTCTCCCAGCAGGAGAATCCTCTCCTCAGGAAAGAGACAGAGGTTTCTTTTCCACCAGTGAACCAAGCATATTCAGTGCATTTATTACATTTCATCTACCCTGGGGAAAGGGCAGTGAATGCTGAACAGAGAGGAGAGGCATACAGGCACAAACCGGCTGCTGCTCTGCTGCTGCTGCCCCTCGTATCCAGCTTTCCCAGCCCAGCCAGTCTGTGGGCAGGGGCTGCCAGGCACTTTTCTCCCCTGCCAAACTGGAACCTGATCCACACCCAGCCCAGAGCTTCTGGCCGCTTATCATGTGGATGCAGTTCTCCTGCTTTTAGTTGTCATAATATTGACACAAAGCAAAATAATAGTGATGGCGAGACTCTGCCTGGCTCTGGAAGGCAAACAGGCAAGGAGACGGGGAGTTGCAGACTCCACTATTGTGTGGGACAGGCAGCAGCCAGGGCTGCTTGCAAGCTCTGCTCCTCAGCATCACTCCTGCTGATAAGGGGGGGATGTGGGATGCGGGCGGAGGGGGATATAAGCTCCACAGCACACTCTCCCTGCTGAGGAGAGTGAACGTGTGCATCGGCAGGGCTTCATCCCAGAGGCTTTCCTAGAATGTGGGTGGAGGAGTGGCTCATCTCTCCCTTTCCCTGAAACCTGGCAGCCGCTGAATAGCTGCCATCACCCGCAGCAGACAATGAGCAAAGCGAGCCCGGGGCCAGCTGCAGCGTGAGCAGGGGAACTGCGGGGAGCTGGCTGGTGACCAGGAAGCAGCCCAGACTGCTGGTGTCACAGACCCCTCGGTGACCACAAAGCATCCGTGCCGCACTTTGTCTCACTCCAAGGGCCTGGCTTCCTGCAGCCACACCAGGTTTGCTCCGAGGCTTCTCTGAAGCCAGCCCAGAGGCATGAGCCCCAGCAGCACCTCTTCTGTGGCCCAGCTACTCTGCCTGGTGCCCTCCAAGTGGCAGAGCTACAGCCAGCACCTGCATGGTGCCATGGAGCTTTCTGAGCACTTGTGCCTTTGGTGGCAGTGAAAAAAGCCGATGCTTTTCAGGGTATGAAAGTCCAGGACACTAATAGCAATGCTGAGGACAACAGCTCCCACCCAGCTCTGCAGAATGCTCCCTCATCCCTTGCTCGAGCTTGTTTTCCTACATGACATACAGTGACTTCCCACACTTCCCTCACCTCTTCCTGACCAGCCTGGCCTTTGAACCAGCTGCCTCCAGCTGCCTGTATCACGAGGGGAGACCTGGGTTACTGCTATGGATGAATGAGCCGACGAATGAAGCTCCACATCCAGGGCAGGCGTTTAGACGCCAGCTTTCCATGCCTCTCCCAGGGGCTGGGAAGAGCAAGAGGCTGCTTCCACAACAAGCCCTAGAAAAACCTTCGTGCTTCCCAGCCTTGGTCTCTATTTTTAAGGCTCCTAAAAGGAGGGGGGTGCAAATTACAAACTTGTTGGCAAGAGCGACAGTCCCTGGGCTGGATTCAGAACCGCCTACTCATTTTCCATAGGGATTGTGGACTCCATTGGTACCACAAGGGTCTGGCTATGGGCTTGGCCGGCCTGTGTGTGCTGTGCTGACGTGAGGATGAGACAGCAGCCATTTTCCAGGCAGAGACAAGCACACGTACGTGCAGGCGGCCAAGCCAGGAGCTGCACCAAATCCTTTGCTAACCTGAGGTACTGAATCCATCCTGCTATTCCACTTAGCAATCCCTGCCTGTTTTCCCTTGGCCACCCAGGCAGCTATGGCAGCCAGGCTTTCCTGAGGAGGACCAGTTCAGGAGACAGTTGTTACCAGAGTCATCAGCGAAGACCAGCAGACCACGTGCCCTGGTACCTGCAGCGTCAGATGTGAATTTCAAGCATGCCAAAACTGCTGATGACTCAGACAAAGTGTGCGTGCGCCTGAAAAGCCACAGAGCTCAGCTTTCCAGCTATTCACGTACCTGCATTTGATCAGTAGCTGTTTGTTTGGGCTTTTTGTCTTCTTTCCCTGGAAGCTGGAGTTTTAAACCTGCATTCCACACTTGTTCAGCTCATCATTTCCATCCCCTTCACTCACTAAGTGACCTACTTTCTCCCCTGTAGCACACAGAAAACACTGCTCTGGGCTCCCTTCAGCAGATTCATTCCTGCCTCTACGTCTGTGACTGCAAGAGCTAAGGTCTTGACTTGTTTTTGTCTCAGGCCTTCGAGCACGGGTTTTCCAAAGAACAATCATGTCACACCTAAGATACCTTAGTGCATCCTTCTCCTTAGACTGTGGTTTGTGTTCCCCCCACACCCAGGCACTGTGACCTACTTCACTCTGTCACCTGTGCTCAGCAAGTGGCTTAGGCACCCAGCAGTAATGCTGGTTCTTCCCACGTCACCCAGCCCTCACAGTCCATGCCGAGCTGACAGCCTGGGCCATGGCTCAGCTGGCTCTCCTCTGCTGCCTCCTTTTCTTTGCCTGTGCTGAGGGTGAGCAGCTCACTTTGCTTACCCGATTCCTGCAGATGAGTCCAATTACTAGAGTTCAGCAAACTGATTCTCCTCCCTGGCATTTTATCCAGCCCACTTATCCGCTGAGAGTTTCTAATCCAAACAGCCTCCCAGCACACGATGTTCCCGTGCTCCCAGGCTCTACCCAGCCTCTGTCCTGCCTTGTCCTCCCTCACATCAGCACTTGGGGGATGACATTCAGCCCCCAGGGATGCAGAATTCCCTGGGCTGAGGGAAGCAGTGTCTCAGCAATCAGCCCAGATGGTACAGAGCAGGATGCCATCCTGGCTAGGCTGGCAGGTCTCCAAGGAGGTGAGACAGTTTTCAGCTCCTCTGCGGGCCCATAAAACGTGTTGCCATTCTCGGCTGGCCAGCTCATTCCCTGCTCAGCTCTTTTGTCCACCAGCACTGCCTGCAGCCTCCCTGCTTGCTTGTGCACCAGCTGGGAAGCTGCAGCCACCAACTCTGCCCAGGGTACACCTGGGGAGGGAAGGAGGGTGGGATGCGCGGGATACCGTTCCCTGGGGCTGTGGCAACAGAGGGGGGTTCCTGCTCCATAACACCCAGCAGCTGTGGACCACCAGGTGAGACTCCTTCCAACTGCACAGGGCTGCACCTCCCCACCCTCCATTGCTTCTGCCACAGTGCCACAGCCTGCAAAGCAGTGGGATTTCAGCAGAGTACACCAGGAACCAATCTGCATCTTTCCTTCGCCACTTGCCCTACACTCTCTGTGTTGTCTTTGCTGCCTCTCCTCCTCCTCAATCCCTCCTTTTCAGTCCTGCTGGGCAGTCCTTGTCTAATTCATTGGGCCCTGGCAGCAGTGTCTGGCTAGTGACAGTTGGATGTCCCGTAGCCATGGTCCCTCTGAGCAGCCTGGGGTTTGCCTCGCAGCTCTCCAGAGAGCCACAGGTTTTGGCTCAGCTCAGCTATGCAGAGCTAACAGCTCCCGAAATCCTCATTCAGAGGCTTTCATTCATGAAACACAAGGCAGCAGACCAAGTGCAGGACTCTGTCCCTCAAGGGACACCAGACTGCCAGCCGCCTAAACTAACTGTGGCAGCAATGCCCGCCAGAAAGTCCTGTCGGGAAAAGAACAGAAACAGTACAAATGGGAAAAGCTCTGCAGCCTGGCAAAGTGCTGGGAAAAAACTGTCCTGCAATAGTTACTGGGACCAAGCAGGGAATGTAAACAGCCCAGCATGCACAAGGAGGTCATAACCTCAGAGCCTGGTTTCCCTTCCTCTTCTCCATCCTGCATAATCTCCAAGAGCTGCTCTGTTTACTAGCAAGATAAGTAAACAAACAAAGGAAAGCTCCAACGCAGTGATTTTTATTTTTCTGGTCAATCCACAGGTCCCAGTCCCTGGCTGCATGTGTGAGAGCTGTTTCTGCTCACCGAGGCAGCTGGCACACAGCACTGCAGGACCAGCAGCAGGCAGGCCATGGGCACAGAGAGGCAAAGGGGGAATGGGGCTCCCCTGCACAAATGCAGGGCTGGGCAGAGCTTGCCCCAGGGAGCCTCCAATTTACACACTATGGAAGAAAACATACACCTAAATCTGGGGAGAAGGAGACGCCCAGGTGGCACAGGGGGCCCAGCATAGTGGAGCCAACAGCTGGGCAAACCCTGTCACCCTCTACTGACTTTCTCGAGGGGCAAAGGATGGGACAAGCACATCACAGAGTGAAACTCTGACTTCCATCCAGGGCTGTAGCACCCTCCAAGCACATCCAGCCAAACCCGGATGTGTGGCCTTTTGCCAGGCACTGGAGAGATACAGTGAGCTTCCTTCCCCAGGCTGCTGGGCTCTCTGGCTTCCAGGCACGCAGGGGCACTTGAGTAAGCGGGCAGAAAAGAGAGGTATGGAAGGACTCTCAGTCCTCTCCAGGCTTTGGGTGACAAATCACCTGCCTTAAATCCTCAGAGCCAGCACACCAGCAGTTGGTATTTTGCTGGAGACCCAACAGTGCCTGGACAGGAGCTGGTTATTGGGCGAGTACAAAGCTAACCGGACGAACACAAACAATATGTCATGAACATCCAAAGCCCTACAGGCCTCAGCATGAAGCAATCACTGAAAGCTTCCAGCATAAACCTGTTTGCTTTTATTTCCTAATCTCAAACAACAGGACCCAGAGCAGAGCGATAGAGTAAAACAAGACCGCAATGCAAATTATTCCATGGCTCCTGCCTGTTCCCTGGACACGCTGCTCCAGGAACTAGACACAAAGGAGCTACATTCCTGCCTTATCCAGGGCCGGTTCTGGCTCTGCCAGCAAGAACAATCGGGCTGCCAGGAACTGCGCCTTTCCCAACCCGTTTGATTTGGCTCTCCAGACGCGGCGCGCCGCCCGCTCCAAAGTAAACCCGTCCGTGCGCGCTCTCCCGGGGCACGCGGCACCGCCCGTGCCCGGCCTCCGGCAGCGGCACACGCCCACCCGCCGGACACGCCGCTCATTGGCCGAGCCGCCGCCGGGGGGCGGGCACAGCTCGGCGGTCTCCGCCAATGGGGCGGCAGGGGGACGGAAGCGGAAGTGCCGCCGCCATGCCGGGCGCTGCCGAGCGCGGCTCGGAGCTCTCTGAGCAGATCGAGGCCTTCGCGGCGCGGCTGCGGCGCGGCGGAGAGCGGCCGCGCTCCGAGGACACGGCGCGGCAGACGCTGTCGCTGCTGCGGAAGATCGTCGGGCACGGGCGATGGAACCGGGCCGGTGAGGGCCGGGCGGCGGCGGGTGGACTCAGCGTTTTCCCCGGGCGGGTGCGGCTCCCCCAGCTCCGGGCAGTTGCCCCCTGGTCGCAGCTGTCGGGTGTCGGGAGGGATCCGCAAGGCCGGGGCAAGCCCGATGCGGCGCCGCTGATGCTGCGGCTTGCGGGAGCTGGGGCCTCGCTTGTAGCGTCCAGCAGATTCCCAGTACTTGTCCTGCCGCGGCGGAGGCCTTCTCAGCCTGCTGTGTTCACGGGCCGCATTACCCGAGGAGCTGCCCTGCTCCAGCCTTGCTCTCCCCTTAGCGGCGTCAGTCCGAGCACGGACCTTTCCAGCAGCATGCGGTTTCCTCTTTCAAAAGGAAAGACCAACGCTGCTGGCCTAAGTCTGTGTTGTGTCCAAGCGTTTCCGGCTGCAAAACTCACTAGTGGAACCAGCTGCCCTCTGCTCGCCCTTTGCTGTCGTTTCTTGGTGCTATGGTCCTTGTGCTGGCCCTGGGATGTTGAAGGGGGTGCACTGGTTTTGATGCTCACATGGGCTTGCTCTGGGCAGTGATAACCAAGGCCCTCCTGTCTTTTAGGGGAGCTCATGGATCTGATCCGGACAGAGGGCCAGAGGATGACGGCAGCCGAGCCTTCAGAGACAACAGTGGGCAACATGGTGCGACGAGTATTGAAGGTCATTCGTGAGGAATATGGCAGGTAAAGTGCCCCTCTTGCACCCTGTATCTCTCTCAAAGCCCAGAACTGCTTTTTTAAGTTGCTTCTGTAAAACCCCTTTAGTTTCCATCACCCCCTTTTCCCACCTCCCACCTCTCTGTGTGTTGTGAGTCTGTGCCCTGGCCTTGGGTTGTTCTGTCTGTACCCAGGGGGCACAGGAGCCTCCAGCCTGTTCCTTGTCTATGGACAGCAATGTTTGCACATGATTTCAGAAGGCACTTTCTGGCAGAGATCTGGGTGTTTTTCTGCCAAGACAGCTATGGAAGCTCTTTGGTGTGGCGTGGTGTGCCTCCCCATGTGTGGCTTTCCTTCCTGTCTCTTCACATGCAGGTGTGCCGCATTGTGAGGACAGTGCTCAGCCTGGCTGTGGCCCTGTGCTCTTTGCTGAGGCTGAAGAGGCCACTTTTCTCCACAGGCTTCACGGGCGCAGTGAGGAAAGTGACCAGCAAGAATCCCTGCACAAACTCCTGACTTCTGGAGGACTGAGCGAAGATTTCAGAACCCCTTACCCCTCCCTCAGAGCTAATGTTATTGAAGCTATTAATGAGATGCTCATTGAGCTAGGTATGTGTTTGTCTGAATTGCTCCTGAGTGAAGATGTGATTGATGCTTCCACCTTCTCTAGGTGAAAATAAAACAATAAGGATGTGGGAGGCTTAGTCTGAAGGAACTAAGGGACTGAAGCCCTGCTGCTCCCAGGACTTTAGTTTTTAAGTCCTCTTTGGATTACAAGGAGGTGGGTAGATTGTGGAAGGAGCCGTATGTGGGGCTGTAGGCCTGCGCTCTTGGTCTTCTGAGAAGTTTTGAGCCCTCTGAATAAGAGTGTAAAATCCCTGTGCACATATAACCTGACCCTTGTAACAAAGAACTGTGGTACAATTTTCTTTTTCTCCAATACTTGGGACAAATCAGGCACCAACCCACCTTCTGAGGCCCAAATTGTCCCGCTATTGAACTACAAAACTGTTCAAGTTTTGTGGGCCTGGTGGTTATCTGGAGTAATGCTGACACAATCCACTCCCCTCACAATGGAGTTTTAAAACAGTACAGCTATTTTTATATACAGGGAGGGTATAGCTAGGGAGCATGGGACATTCAAGGGTCAGCTTCTTGGTTCCGCTCCACTGCCAAAAACAATGAGGAGAAAAGCTGCTCTTGCTCTACCAGTGCTAATAACATCGCTTTAGTGAAAAATTATCTTGTTAGAGGACGGTCTTAGCAGCGCAAGTGCTGCTTTTGCTGTCTGCTTTTACACCCATGTCTTCTTTCTGTTACAGAGGGCACCACGGATAACATTGCTATGCAGGCACTGGAGCACATCCACTCCAATGAGGTGATCATGACCATTGGCTACTCACGCACTGTTGAGGCCTTCCTGAAGGAAGCTGCACGCAAGCGCAAGTTCCAGGTCATCGTGGCAGAGTGTGCGCCGTTCTGCCAGGTGAGGCTGGGCCGGCTGTACTACGTTGTCCTGCACATTCTTACTGAAATCTTATGTCTGGAATCAAGAGGAATGTTATGGAAATTCCTTTGCAGTTGAGAGACTGAAGACAGCTCGTTATCCTACTCCAGCATCCTTGAGTTGAAGGGCTGTGTTCAGATTTCGTCACTTGGTATTTTTGCAGTTCAGACAAGAATTGAGTGCTGATACCTCCTGCACTGCAGGAGCTATGTCACAGGGAACCAATTGGATTCTCCCTCTTTTTAGGGTCATGAAATGGCTGTCCGACTGTCTAAAGAGAATATTGAAACTACTGTCATGAGTGATGCAGCTATTTTTGCTGTCATGTCTCGAGTCAACAAGGTAAGGAGGGCTCCACTGGAGGAAGGAGTTCATGGCAGGTTGGGTGCTTAGGCCTCTCAAATCAGCTGCAAGTCCCAGCAGTGATGGATGTGTTTCTTCACTGAAATTAACTCAAAATTATAATTGTCCCTGTTCACTGCTGGGGTGGAAATTCAGTATGGAACTCCAAGTCAGTATGATGACTGACTGAATGGTGATAGGTTTTTCTGGCTTAGTGCTACAGTTACAAGAGAGCCTCAAAGGATTAACCTCAGTTTTCAAAGGAGATGGAACAAAAAGCAGGATTTCCAAAGGGAAGAAACACCCCTTTGCCTGAAACAGAAGATGACCATTGAAAGGAATCATTAAGGTTTGTCTTGTTAAACAGACCTGTTCTGTACTTTTATGGAGATGAAAACTTGGCACCCCCCAAAGTAGGGTGGGGGGAGGAAGTACTTGTAACATATTAAAATCCAGCCACACCAATTCTTATCTATATATTTTGAGCTGCTTTGTATTATTCCCTCAACCATAATGCAAGGGAATTTTTGCAATGAGTAGTCGAGTTACTTGTATAAAGCTTACTTTGTAGGTTTGTAGAACTACAGGGACCACAGCCCAGTTTCTGCCTGGTGTTCCCTGCAGTAGAACATACATTTGTCTTCGGAAGTTCTCTGTGCTGGCCTCCCTCTTATTAGTGAGGAACATCTCAGTGCAGAGCCAGTGCCAGATGAAACAGATCAGGCATTCAGCTGCCCTGTAACTCCAGCTGCTGGCTGGCTGCACTGACACAGTTTGAGCCAGGAAGTGTTCCTTCTCCAGTTTGCTGTGGAACATGCTATCCAATTCTGGTTTGCCCTTTTAAGGTCATAATTGGTACAAAGACTATCCTGGCCAATGGCGCCCTGATTGCTGTGAGTGGGACTCACACTCTGGCACTGGCAGCTAAACACCACTCCACTCCACTCATCGTGTGTGCCCCCATGTTCAAGCTTTCACCGCAGGTAAGTACAGTAGCTCTTCAGGACTGCACCTGCAGGGGCTGTTACTTGTGGGAGCTTAGGGTGGAGAGCACCATCTGACTCAAGGCAAGGTCAGTAAATGAGCCACCTCCCCCATCTAGTGCTGTTACTTCAGATAGGAGATGTCACCCAAATCTGGCACACCTCAGGATCTCCTTGAAGCACCACCCTCCGCCACATGTGCAAAGCAGTACATTGGCTGTAAGGATGTAGACATGTAGACCACTGCCTCCCTGATGAGACTGGCATTGCTACACTTATTTTTCCTCAATCATGACAGATTTCAGTTTATACCATTAGTCCCGAAAGGCAGTACTTTTTCAATATTGTCAGATGAAATTGCAGACTGAGGAATTCACTCCTCCAGTTCACTAGGCTTTGATAAGGGCAGCCATGTCACTGAAGGCTCTAAAAGCTTTGAGGAAAAACCTGTCACCTGTAAATGTTCTAGAAACAAACACTATGTAATTATTTTAAACAGAGTTAATATCACTTGGCAAGTCATCTTCTGTATTAGTTCCTTCCAGTGCCAGGATCTGTTTTCACAAGGATAATCAGGTAGGGTTTTCTCCTGATATTCCTGTACTCTTTCTCATTTAGTTCCCTAATGAAGAGGATTCATTCCACAAGTTTGTGTCACCACAGGAAGTGCTGCCATTCACAGAAGGTACTGGTTATTCTTTATACATCTGGTCAAGCTGGTTCTGACTATAATTTTTTTTTTTTTTTTGTAACTCATATAAAAAAATTAAATATCAGACTATCTTATAGCCCAAGACAGAAAATACTTTTCAGAAAAGAGTGCTGTGAACCATCCGTTTTATAACTCTCAATTACCTAAAGCAGAAAAAAAAAAAGGATTTCTTTTGAACACCATTTTGCAATGATGTTTTATTACAGGGTAATGATACAGGTAGGTAGCAGCTTCCTGTGAGACAGTTGTTATAACTTCTTGAAACTTTGTTACGTGATACAGCCATTGAAACAGTGTCTTTGTCACGGGCTTCCCACACAAGCACCATCTTTAGGAAAGTGTCACTGCCCAAGCCCATTTTCAGTTAGCAAAGTCTCTTTCAAAGCCACATTCCTATGTGACAAAGATTTTTGAAATGAAGATAGCAGGTTTGGCATTGGATTTTTTGGCCTTCTAAGCATTTCTTTAAATACTAACTTTGGCAGTATTCTTGTATTACATAGTGGTAGGGTTTTTTGGCAATTAGAGTCATCTACATCAGAGGGGAACTGGGGTTTCTACCAACAAAGATGACCAGAAATAGAGTTTTGCCATTTGTTCAAGATTTCAGTATACCTGTAATTCAATTACATCAGTGAAGAAGTTGGAAATTATTCAGGATGTTCAAGTACTGGGTGGCATGTGCACAGCCAGTTTCAGGGATTCCAGAAGGTGTGCAAAAGACTAAATGTACTTTCAATTGCTTTGACTGATACCACTACTATTCCTGTTACAGGGGAGATCCTGGCAAAAATCAATGTTCACTGCCCAGTGTTTGACTACGTCCCTCCAGAACTCATTACTCTCTTCATTTCTAACATTGGGGGTAATGCACCTTCCTACATCTACCGCCTCATGAGCGAGCTCTACCATCCAGATGACTATGAACTCTAATGCTAGGAAGCACGTCACTGTTTGGACTCTTTCTGTCTTTCTCTTCTGAAAGATAAAACAGCTAAATAAAGTATATGGTGCAAACACAGATTGCTGAGGGGAGCCAGTGGGGAATTTGCTCAGCAATGTCTTTCCTACCCAAAAGCAAGAGAAGGCAGAGCTCTTGTACAGGTTTTTATCTCTGTGCTGTGTCAGAAATGATGTGGAGCTGCTACCCCATTTTGATTTTGAAATAGCAAGGCATATGTGTAACTGGGGCAGCTAAGCTGTTACTTCAAAGTACACTGCAATAAAGGCTGTTTACAGTGACCTCACTGTTAAGCACATTTTCTATATGCAGTTGTTTTGTTTCTTTAACCAGCACAAGTTTTACCAGTGTAGTGAGTTGCCTGCACTCACTACTTGATGCAGTAGCAGGTTTTAAAGTGTGCTTTCACATGTGAATGTGATAGGAGCAGGAATCCATCAACAGTTTTCTTCAAAATGGATATTTAACTATTCAGTTATTTCAGAAATCTCTCAAGAACACAAACTGGAAAGAGCTGGAGAAAGCAGGTGTGTGTGTCATTCATTGCCAAGTGTTTCTGGATTCTAAGCTGGCCTGTATATACCATGAAGCTGGTCAATCCTCATTCCAACCACTGCCATGAGCCCAAGGAGTGAGTTTCATGTCAACTTTATTAAGAAATGCCTTCCAATTTTCAAACTATTGTAAAATACACTAATTAAATTTCCCCTCTCTATTATGAAATTATATATACAGAATTATGCTGTGCTTGCAGAAAAAAAGTAACTGCAAGTGGCTGTGACTCCTTGCACCCAACAGTCCAACACTGACATAGGGCCCAGACTTACAGCACTATTCCTTACTGTTGAAGTGTCTCCAGACCCTAAGGGCGGGCTCCTTCTGCCATGTCCTCCTGGCTGGTCTCTGCTTCTTTGGTCAGTAGTCAGAGGAAAGCTTTGGTGACTGCACTGGCTCAGAACTTGGCTCCACACAAGGTATCGTAGACTAACAACACAGCTCCTGGATCATACCAGTGCTTCTAGTACTTGCAGTTTACAGTATTAAGTTTTTTTAAATAGGTTCTTTTTTTTTTCCAAATAGCTGCCATGCTCGTGCCATCTTCCTAAGTCTAGTCAAATTAGGTTTAGGCTGGAGGGAGAAAAATTAAGAAGCACAAGTCATAACTGAGCAAATAAGTTTTGGTGTTTCCATACTCTTTGCCCTAATACAGTCATTCCCAAGTTAATATCTAATTCAAAGTCCCACCTGACTTACAACAGAATCCAATTTAATAATAATAAAGACAGTAATAGCAAAACGGAGGAGCAATGATTTTGTTTTAAATTTAAATTTAATCTGATTTAAATATAATTTAAATGTAACCTTGTCTAGTGGAAGGTAACTACTCATGGCAACTAGATGATCCCTAAGGTCCCTTCCAACCCATCCTAGGATTTTATAATGTTGCTATTCCTGTTCTTTATCCCCATTTTATAGCATCTTAAACTTTGGGAAAGTAAGCATTTATTTAATTAGCATCCTTGCCACCAGCAGAATTTCAGAATTTCCATGTTTTCCAAATTTTACACTTAAAAAGTGAAAACACTTTAAATGTATGCTTAACCTTAAGGACACTCTTAAAGTTAGTGTGACTATTCAAGTAACATATGGTAAGATCCTTGCTAAAGTGTTTTCTGGACAGATGGCTTGTGTCCTAAAGTTTCATTTTATTGATAACAATATGTAAAAAGTCAAAAAAAAACCCCATCACAATGGTGATGGTTTCAAACTGGACAGTCCTAGTTCTAACACACATTCATGATGCGCCTCTGATAATCCAGAACACGGAGTACCAGAGGTGTGTCCCACACTGTACCTGTTTTTCCTGCTGTAGATGGTCTATGTCTGCAAGAGGCAGCATTGAAGGTCTTCCATGAGCACACTGGAAGGGCAGCTTACAAGATGACAAAGCTTCAATAAGCCTGCAGCTCTCCTCCAAAGTCAAATGCTCATTAAACTTAATAGCTCCTGAAAAAAAAAGAGACACATTCTTACCCCTGCTGCCAGAGAGGACTCCACTTCCTTCTACACCTGTGGTTTTCAGTGAAAACAAGACATCTCCCAAACATTAGCTGAGAAGCTGCAAAGGCAACCCAAAAGCTGCAGTGTGGCAGACTTGGGGCTTAGTTCTATTAAAGAGTATGCTGTATAAGGAGATCAGCTTTCCATGGCTTAAACTTTCATGTAGCCCATTTACTGTCTGATGGACAGTAAGATTATTACATTTTGGTGTTTCAGGTAATGGTGCAAGAGGCACAGGGCTTTTCTGTGTGTATGTGTTACAGCTGAAGCTGGAAACAGTACACTAATCAAGAAGTATTAAACCAAGATAACAGTAACCGTTTCAGAGGCTTTAGTGGTTCTCCGTGGCTGCCACAGACAGGTATCACTTCTGAGACCAAGTGCTAGCCCTGCCACTAAGTCCTTTCTTAAAAGTGAGCACTTAAAGGGGTCCACAGGAAATTGAAGCAGAACATTAGGGAGTTATTTCAAAGGTGTTTCCAAACTTCAGCCTTCACAGATACACAAGATCATCTGCAATCTGCTTTCAGCCTGGGACTCTTTTAGACACAAAAACTCAAAACATATTGACTGCCAATTGTAAATTGAGACACTGTTGAGAAAACTGATACTTCTGGTTCACATTTTCCCTTTCAGTGTGATCTTGTTGACATTGTATATGGCACAGGAATTGCAACAAGAGGCTGGAGGTACTGCAGTCTGCATCAGTAAGGTCTGCTCATTGCCAGGTGCTGAAAAGCAACAGTTCCCTGAGAAGATGTAAATTTTTACCACACTCCTTCCAAAGCTACTTGAAATGTTGCAGACACACTTAAAATACCACTTAGGATACTTAAGGAAAATTGAAAATTTGGAAAGAGTGGCAAAGTGTTCTTTCCTGCGTGCTTTCAAGCACACTCCAGCACCCTCCCCCTTGGCCCATCATAGAGCCGTTATCCATTTAGTTTAGAGCTCACACAGATTAATGCATCTCACAACTGTATATTTCACATGAAGGTTGGAAAGTTAGGCCCATTCATGAATAAATTGGGAGACTATTGCTTATCCTTCAGTGCTGTCCATGAGCATTATCTCCTAATCCCTAAGAAACACTGTCTTTAACCCTGCAATAGCTGCAAACACATCCAAATACTGCCCCGTGAGGATGTTGTGTAGAGAGAAAGGTTTGGGGGGAAAAAAAAGAAAGAATGAAAGAAAAGTACAGTTTCCCTACCATGACAGGCCTGGGAAGCTAACACCTTCAGAAATGTCAAAGGCAGTGTCCCTCGTGCTCCTCCTCTTGTGGTCTTCATTAGCTAGAAGCAGTAAGGGAACATAATATTATTTTCCATTTATTTTGAGAAAAAAGTACTGTAACACAAAGGAAATTAAAAATGAGGAAAAGCTAGGGGGACCATCCAATCCACTCTCTCATTAGAAGCTCAACACGCTCCCTTTGATTCACACAGAAGCTTTGGATTCTTATAGTCAACTCTACAAGTAGACAGCAACTCACCTCAACTTGTTCTTGAATAAGCTCCTAGAAAGAAGAAAGGTAATGTCATCAGTTGCTATTTTTCCCTTCTATCTCCCTACATTACTTTGTTCACATCTATGTGTAATTTACTGTGTGACAGCCAGAATCAGAAAAAGTGATACTGTTAGTAGTACACTGAAAGATCTAGGTGGAAGTCCCGACCTCCCACTGCAAGTAATCACTTCAGGAATTTTTTCCTCAAACTGCATAATATCTGAAATAGTGGTATTTAGAAAGCCCCATTGCCCATGTGTACATTTAATGGAAACAACTTTAATATTGCTGATACACAAATATTATTTTTTAGGACTTATTCTTTTACTATTCCTTCATTTAACCACTCTTCTGTTCCTTCAAGCATTTACTGTCGATCCAAGCATCCATGTGCAGGACACTGTTGAAATATCTTTGCTATATACAGTTTTTCTTAGTTTCTCCACTAATCTCCACTTCTGTCATTGCAGTTATAGTTCAGTGATTTCAGTTTTGGGACTATTTAGCTACTAAAAGGCACTCACATTTGCCAGGGGACTTCATTGTCTCCTTCATAACAGAGATCCTGTAATATCCTGGGCCATGAATACAGAACAAGACCTACTATCATAACTTCCCCCATATCCACAGCTGACCTCCACAATACTTTTAGTGATAGGCTGTCTTTTCCGTCGTAATTCATTGGCTTCTCTTTCTATAAAGCACATTGGCACTTTCCTCACAAGAATCAAGGAGTTTTTTGTCTCAGGAAATGATAATTCCAGACCCAAGTCCTCCAAATTTTTGTAGCAGCATCTGACAAAAAAAAAAAAAAACAACAGAAATAAGACATAAACCACTGTATCTATGACTCCACAGCACATGTAAATATTTCTGTAGTCCACATATATGATTTCCTTGTTTCACTTGCAGTAACAGTTTCCTATCTCAAAATCCATGCCCCGTGAGATTCCAAGTCATTTTGCCCCTTCAGCTTACATTCAGACATACTTTTTCACTCCAGTCAACTGTGCATTTTTCGTGTTCCACAACTACAAGATCTAAGAGTTCCTGTATTATGTGAAGGGAGGCTTTATTTCTAAATCTATAAATCTGCCTTTTCTGAAGATGCATGAGGTGTCTGGTTCAACATGCAAACATTCCAAATATTGGAATCACTCAGCATCAAGTCTACTTTAAGTCAAATCTAAAAGAACTGTGATTTCAATTGACACATATTAGCAAATACTTAAAATGGAAAAAATACTGCAAGAAATGTATGATGGTTTAATTAACTTTATATCCTGTTAAGCAAAGAGAACATAGGAAAGAACAACCTCTAGTTAATTATGACATATGTCAGCCTGTGGGTGGAAAAATACACACAAAAATGAGACTTCACAGATGGATGAGAGCTTATCTTCAAAATGAAAACAACTGTTCCAATATATACTTCATTAATTTAGGGAACATTCACTTAAGACAAAGGTGGTAAAGGTTAGTTCTAGAAAAGAAATTCTTTGAACAAAAAATATAAAGAAGCAAATCTAAACTTAGCTAAATCAATCATGAGAATAGTACAATCATTAGCGTGCACATGAACATGGCTTGTGAAATTCTACTCAAAAAGAGAAGACATGTATAGCCTTCAGCAAGCACACAGAAAGACAAAAAGCCCATTGTGAATGAAATGACAAAATCCAAGTAGCTATTGAAGTCAATTGAGCTCTTCTGTTTTGTTTTTTTGAATTATTATTAAAAGAAAAAATAAAGAAGGAAGTTCAAGAGAGTCAACAGAACAATGCATTACTACAATGCTTAGTAGACAAATAGCAGAACCAAAGCTGCAGGTGAACCAGAGAGTCAGCTGAGCGATAAAATTGCAAGCATAGCTGAAGTGAAAGGTCTTTCTGACAATTTCATTACACCAAACTTAACCCCAGGATACAGTCACAGTATAACAGTAACAAAATTTAGATTTTATAATAAGATATAATATAATACTTGTAATTAATAACTTTTTAGTAATGATAGTCTCACAGAGCAATTGCAAAAGGATTAACTGCTAATACAGACTGAAAAATTATTAAATAACACAATAAAAGTACCAGTAAACCAGCACCAGTAAGCTTCTTGCTGAAAATCACAATTGGCATCCCTCTGTGCTGAATATTCAACCAGTATCCTTAGAAGAAATACATGCCTTTTTGATTTATTTCCTTACTCATTTTTGTAGAATGTTTGTGATTTACCTAAATAAAAAACTTAGCTTTCTGAATTTATTAGCTCTTTCAAAAAGCCTTTAATGCCACTACTTAAAAGCAGATAAAAAAAGAAAATGCAAAAGGTTGTCATGCATAGAGAAGCAACATCTATTATAATTTAGAGACTACAGAAGCAAGGTATGCTTCAGTGTTCAACACAAGTCCTGATCTGTATCCTCATGACTGTTTATTAATGATTGGGAAAAGAAGAGCCGTGGTCAAGCACACAAATTTGTAGAAAGCACAAAATTATTTAGACTAGAGACTAGAGACAAAGTTGAACTCAATCAGAATTTAAAACAAGTAGAAAAATGAAGAATGAAATTAGTAGGATGAATGAAAAATGAGCAGAAAAATTGAATTTACTACTTCTAAAGACAAATAATAATAAATTATCACAAGTAATTTATTTCTACTTTTGGCTGGCTTCTACACAAACAACACAAATTCAGAAAATAACCCCCACTACTCTGTTTCTTTATCATGACCATCCACAGACAAGCAGCTCATATAAGCAGCAGTAGCCAAAAAAACCAGAGAAAATATCAGATGTGGATATAATAAACAGAAAATATGGGCATAGTATGAATCAATGGGATTCTCTCACTTGGTATATTGTATTCAATTTTAGCCATCAATTCTCTAAAGTAGACCTATTAAAAATGGAATTAGAAATTAATCAGCAGCTGTTGAGCTTGCCACAAGAATCACCAAAAAAAAGTAACGAGGACTGACAGAATTTCATCTGAAAATTCAGAACAATGCACTGAAAAAAACCTCACAAATGCATGCGGCAAGTGACAGACAGGGATTTGAGGGAAAAGAAAGTTTGAAAAGCGTCCAGTAGGTCTGCAATAGTCCAACAATAAATCTGTATCTAAACTCTCGAAGTACAAAAGTTACATATCCTAATTGTAGCTAGGTCACCATTCTGAAACATTTGGGAAACAGTGTTCATTAGTTACTCTTGGCAGTCACCTAGGAAAAAGGAATGTGTTTTTGAAGGATTCGCAATACAGACTTTCCAAACCCCATCCTCTTCTCAAAAAGTGCCTGTAAAGTCAGGTCGGCACTCTGGGCACTGCAGTCCTTTGTGCACTCCCAGGTCCTGAGCCCCAGACAGGAGGAACTGTTGGAAGCTGCTTTGGCAGTCTTCTGGCCCACACATGAAGGTTTACTTTCCCAGGGAAATCAGAGCACATTGCAGAGGCACAGAAATGGCACACCCCAGGGTTTTGTCTTGAGATGTTGTAACAACATGCCTAAGAAACATATCTCTTTCTCTCAGTACAGATAGAGCCAACTGGGCTCTGCTCAGGAAAGGATCAACAGCTTTTCTCTTGAGTTTCATGGTAGCCTGGCAATATATAGAAATCTTCCTGGTGAACAGAGCCATCCCCAAAAATGAAGAGCTAATTGTCACTACTAACCGTAGAAATCTTCTTTGCTCTTCTGTAACTTCAATCTCTAAAGGGGGAGAGATGGAGGATGACAGTATCTTCTTCTTGCCACATGCTGCAGCTTCCTTCTCATAGGAATCTGTGAATGAAACATTTAGAAGTATCCCTCTTAAAATATTTACGGAGGCATTACCCTTAATGACCCTCTGGTTTGGCATGTAATCCCCTGCTTGGATTAAAAAGTGACCACAGAATGCCTTCTCTTGAAACTTGTGGAGGACTGGGAATGTCACAAACCAGACATCTAGTCTCTGGGGAAGGGTTGGTTAATGCCACTTTGTTTTTCCCACCAGTTCCAAAAAAGAGTCACCCTAAATAGCAAAAAAACCCCTACTGATATATTTGGTTCAACTCAGAGGGAACAATTTTTCCACAGAAAAGTCAGATATAAATGGAGTTAAAACACTATTCATTAAGCATTTCTCCCTTCAGTCTTTTCCTTTTTTCAGTACCTGACTAAAAGGAGCAGAGTTCCTGGAACACTGCAGGAACTGCACAGTGTTAGTTGATGTAAGGGAAGGTCAATGATTTTTAAGTACTTGATGGATGGTTATTGTCCCTTTTAACACTGAAACCAATGGCTAATGAGCTTACACAGAAGACTATTATCCCTTTGCAAACAGTCAGACTGTGGAAATTTTAGGCTTTAAGCACATTATTCAGATAAAAAGGAACCAAATGAACTAGGCTCTTTACTCAGCATCCCATGTCTTATTCTTCACAGTATAACCACACAAACTTACTGATGTTGTACTATTTCCTCTTCATTGTTTTTCCTATCAGTCTTCCTGCTCTTTCATTATGTCAGGACTATTTTAGTTCAATAGTTCTGTGGCTAGGGAGTATATCTTTTATTTTTGGAAAGGCTGTAAGAATTTTCAGCTGCCAATATTATGACTCCTACAGACAATGAATGTCTGTACTCTTCTAGAGATCAGGATAAAGATGAAAAATGGATATCCTATGGGTTCTGTACATCCCAGAGAGCTCATTTGTACTTTTCTGTGCACTGATTATCTTTGTTTCTTAGATCACCTGAATCCTCACCTGCAATCAGCTGCTCCAAGCGGATCCGTTCATGAGCTGCATGTTGGTCCACCAAAATCAAGAGGTTTCCATCTAAAAATGTACCACAACAGATGAGAACTAGGCAACTTTGTACCAGACAACTGCAGGGATCAGAAAGAATAACCACTTCCCAGAAGCCACAGTTAGAAGATAAGTATCAGCTTGTTTCACAGAAACAAAGTGAGGAGGAGGCTGTGTTGGCAGAACATAAAGTTACTACAGAACAGAAATTCAGTGGTCCAAAATGGTGGTTAAATTAGGTAATTAAATTGAGTCAGAAACTCTTGTCTATTGACATCTTCATCTAAGTCAAGAATGAGAGCTGAGGTCATCTATAAACTGTTCTGTTTGACAGCTTTTCAAAATGTTACAAAAACTACTGATTTTGTACAGCTTCAGAACTTCAACAATGAATATGTCCAGACATTGTGAACAGAGTCTGAAAGATATTAGCAATCTGAGTACAATCTATTTTTATAACATTAATCTGAAGGCAGTAGGAACACTCAACAATGTCCAAAATAAAGATAAAGAAGATCCAAGAAATTTCAAGCAAAGACTAAGATTTTCCTCTACTAACAATATCATCCCAAGGCAAGAAGAGATTACAAACAGGACAGTGCTCCCTCTGCAGTCTACTTGACAGCCACCTCAACTTCATGCTATTAACCAGTCTTACCTGCCTTTTTATCCATTCCACTTCTAGTGTTAATTAAACAAGCAATAAATTTATTGTCCACTTGCTGAAGAACCTGTAAGATACTCATAAAACTCATTACAGGGCAGTAAATTTTTTTTTAAATGAAGGCAAACAAAATAAACAACAATCAAAATGGATAAAGACCAACAAACAGCTCATATGACGACTAGAGGACTGGAAGCCACATCTTTTCCTAACCCAAGTCTAGCAAAACTAGACTGAGAAGCTATAGAGCTATTCCTTATAAATACAGCGGGGAATAAATATGGAAAAGGCAGAAATTATTTAAGCTAAAAGAAAATACTGGCAGAAGGTCAAATGACCATTAAATGGTCATGAAACAGTTTCATCTAGATCTAAGAGCAAGTTTCAAAATAAAAAAAAAAAATCTGGATAAACTTTTCAAAGGTAATAATAAGGGCATGAGCACTAACTGTTCTAAGGAGAATTAAACAGTCATGTAGAAACCTCCTTGAGTTGGGAATGAAAGCTGCACACAGTGATGCTGAGTAACTGATTTGTTGATATCACCAAAAGAGCACGTAAACAACCTTTTTTAACCTGCTAATCATCTGCAAAAGGCAGGAAGCAATTTTTCCCTTCATTTTTTGATAGAGAATTTGCCACTGTGACTTGATTCCACTTTCCCCTCAAGCATCAGAAATCAACCAGAGCAACAGGCAATACCGAGATGAGGTGCACAATGCTTTCAGTATCTTATTTTTAGATTTCAAATACATAGATATGGTGTTATAGATATGGAGGAGTTCCTCCCAATGCCACATAGCTCACCCTGAATTCCCTGTTTCACAACATGCGCATTGTTCACCTGGTAGGTAAAAATTAATTGATGACTCTATTTCTTTGCAGGGATGGAAGACTAATGATTCTTTTTATTCTTTTCCTGTTGCATGATGCAACATTTTCTGCTTTTAATCTTTTGTAAAGAGATTCTCAAAATTGCTACACTGAAGGCAGTATTTAACTTTTTCAGAGATAGGAAGAAGTAATTTCCTCTAGTTTTTCCTTCCTAAAAACATAGAAAGGAAAACATGACAAGGGTAATCACATAAACATTCAGTAAGTTTTAAAGAACAGTTCTTATTATGAGGGAACAGACAAATGGTACCTTTCCATTCTCCATCTTTCCTCTCCTGTCTTTTTGAAACACAACCTGTTTATTACAGTAATTTTATTTACTCCTACTATTCATGCACCCACAACATAAATAAGGGAATAATTTGAATCCTTGTCCACCCTGGAGATGAACATTACCATGCCTGACAGAGTCAGAACCTGTAATCTCAAAGTCAGCAACCTGACTTTCTAAGAGTAGTGCCAGCTGGACCTGTAAGACTTTTGTCACTGGGATGCAAGAGAGAGAGAGAATCCACTCTGGCATTTCTATCCAAGCAAACCATCAAATATGTAATCTGAAGACACACACTTACTTTAGCTTTTAAGCTAACACTCAAAATGTTTGATTTAAAAAACCCACTGAAATAGTAAAACTTGATATTTTTATGCCATTTCAAAAAACACTTTTAAGGGCAGACATGAATCTTAGGGTGAAATTTAAAGTCTTTCCATTAAATCTTGGATTTTATTTTGAAATCACTCAGCTAAGGAATTAAATTTTTAAGAAAAAAAAGGGAAATACAGGACACAGATTTAAGAGAAATACAAACTAAGAAAATGCCTACAATAAATATAAAAACTGTACTTTGAACTATCATTTAGTTAATAATGTTTCTAAGCAGCATCAACAGGGCTATCTCTTCATTTTGATTTAATCATACTAGTCAAGTAATTTTAGAGCCACTTGCAGATAGCTGATTAACCATGAGATGATACTAAGAAAATGGCATGACACATATGAACTTTTTTCCTGGATATTTCTTTCCTACCAGGTAGAAAGATCAGCAAATCCCACCTGCTGAATGGGAATTTGTGGGTGAAATAGTAACAGATTATATTGTACCTGCATTGAATGAACCATGTCTTTGGTGAAACGATAAGGATACAAGATATTGTGAATTTTCACAGCCAGACTGTCAGCCTGACCGCTGGCCACATCAACTGCAATCTGTCAAAAAAGGATTCCACATCAAGGAAAGGCCCAATGATAGGGCAAAAACAAAAACCCCAAACACACAGAGCAAATATTCCAAACGAGCCATCTTTAATAAAAACTGGAAATAACTCTGCATTTCACAAACCAAGCCTTCTATACAAGAACAACACCAACTAAAAAAAATCATCTGGCAATTTCTCTGCTTCTAGCCCCATGTATCTTTCCCATCTGGCTATTACCTGTTAATTTCAATGCACCCAGCTGATTCCAAGTACCTATGAAAAGCTGAGGTTAATTATCAGCCTACGTGAGCTCTCAGGGGATATTATTACAAAGGATGTATTACCCCGGAATGAGTCAGAGCACACGTCACCACAAGGACTGAACAGAACTGTTCCCTTCCAGAAACTCACCAGCAGGTGGTTTGCAGCTCCATGCCTATTGTTTGCAGGTGGAAATGGTTACATACATATGTTTACACACACACAACATGAGGATTAAAGATAATGCTACCTCATGACAGCAAAGGAAGTTTTTCTAAAAGCTCCAACATTGTTTCCCTCTCACATGCTCTAATCCTGCCAGGCTTTAAAAACAGCTATGGTAAAATACACTTTTAAGAACTGCTCAAACCTGGGTTATTTAATCTCTGTCCACAAAGCAGACAGACACTGTATTACAATTTTGCCACTTGATAGCTTTTGAGGTGACTATTTCCATATAGGGAAAGACAGTTTACAATGTTTTTGTTTTGAAATTATGTAAAATTAATGATTAGCCTGATATCTGCTTCTCTTTGAATAAATCCACAACAATGACTTGCATCTAAACAGTCCATAAAAACCAAAACTGCCAGGTCCACAGTGTAACATATCTCTGGATAACTTATATGTAACAATCATTATATTTGCAATTTTGGACCCAATGTCAGAAAATAACAAAAAATCTAAAATTATTCCTATTTCAGCATGAGATGCAAGGTAATACCTACCTCTGGGCAGGGAACAAAAACAGGATTATCCCATTCCAAAAGCAATGACTGGAGAGACTCCCCTTCAGCATCTAGGAATAAACACACAGATAATACAGGAACTACCACCATCTGTCAATAGAAAGTTCACCGGGTACCTCAACCTCACACAGTATTATTTCACATTTTTTCTTCATAAAAAGGGGAGAGTGTACAAATAAATAACGGAACATGGCACTAGGCTCCTGTGCTGTCTGCTTTAACCAGGAAGGGCAATGTCCATCTTTCTGACTCCTAAAAATGCTATAACACATTCAGCACAATTCAAAAGGCCTGGAAAAGGGGTGGAGGGACGGTAGAGAAAGAAAGACCTGTTTAGCCACCCACTCCCTCTGGACAAAGTTACATACCAAAAAGATTATTTCACCCTTTCCACTGCAAAAAAAAAAAAAAAGCGTGAGGAGTGAAGCTATTTTTCACATTCCAAGGCTGGAAGGAGTACAAAGAAGGGAGTAGGTAATTACTCTTTAAACTCATGACATAATTCAACAAAGAATTGAGTATTTCATCCTGTAAATAAGTATCCTTTAACCTGCCTTCAACCTGAAACATTTTTTTTTCCAGTTCTAGATCTGAGATGACTCACACAGTCCCATTGTTAACAGACCTTGAGTAATTCTGGGTTCCTGTTGGGACATCTGGGAGAATTCTTTGATTTGTTTTTACGACAGAACAGTGTGTCCTGGAAAGCTGGCCCTACCTCTCAGATTCTGGCTTGCCTGAGTCTTCTCTTTCTGAGGTCTAGGAAGGAAGGGAAGCACAATCTCACTTCTAAAGGGATGGCATCTGAACTGAAATCCTGAACAAAAATATACATTTACCGCTGCATAATGAGCAACATGCAGAATTACTAAAAGCTATACAATTATTATATTCTTATAAAGGAGCATGTGCTTAGCCCTCTAAAATTTTGAGTATCCCACAGATTTTGCAACTTAATATTGAGAAATAACAACATGTATGTAAAAAGCTGGGAATTATCAAACACACATGCCTCGGGAAAGGTAAAAATATTGCCATGGTTTCTGCAGGACTGTATTTTAAAAATTGGCTGCTGCTGCTTTAGACTTGTAATAATTATTTCCAGAATTAGTGCAATCAGAAGTGTTTTCCCCAAAGAAAAAGATGCATACAGTAGTCTATCAGAGATCAAAACACTGTTGAATTCCCTCTGTTAAGGAGCAGCAAAACTGTCAGTCTATCACCATTCTTATCCATACTTAATGGAGATATTAGGAATTTGTAAAACTGAAAACTACAAGTCAGTGAGCTCACATGAGATAACAGTCCAACAATACGTACCCACCCACCCAGAAATGATTTAATATTACAAACTTGTATTGTTATCAAGAGTATTAAGAGAAGTGGCTCAGATTTCCAGCACATTGGCAAACATTTCACCCTTCCTTTGGTCTTCTATTATTTGTGAAATAATAATGAATTAATAAAGTTCCTTTCTACCCAGAAATTAAGGGTGTGCATTCAGGAAAAGAGGCAGAGTGATAATGCCAAAGAAAACCAGCTGTGTGCTGATAAGCTCAGTGTGAAAAGGCTCTATAAAATCTTAGGCTCCTGACTGTTGGCTCCATTCCAATGAGGAGCAGTGACCCTGGGGACTGAGAATCCTTTCAAGAACCCAGACTGGCAGCCCAGCTCTGGGGAGTAACTCAGTATCCCATTGTCACAAAACCCAGAGAGAGGACAAAATGGCCTGGTGTAGTTCCTGGTAAACTGTGGCAAATTGAAGCGTGCTGCCTAATTTAGACTCTGACATAATTTTTATAGGTATTGTCATGAAAAGACAATGTCTCTCAAGTTCACGAAAGAATCTATCATCTGTAACAACACAAGTCGAGGATTTTATACATGTAGTAGACAAAGAGTCATCTCCCTGTTTTTTCTTGAAGGAAAAATCCTTGTTCAAGATACACATTGTTCATAAAGTTAGGATTTACTTGCTCCAAGGCTAGCGAGTCATCAGATTTGGCAGAGATATTATTAATATGATTCTTCTGACAAATAACATCAGAAAAGGTGATGAAGATAATAATGTATATACTTTATGCAGGCAAACCCCTTACAATTACCATATTTGAGCATTCATTTCCCTTGCCTCAGCTAGAACATGAAGATATACCAGTGTAATGACATAGCACAATGTAAGGAACAAAAATTGTAAATATAGCTGGCATAATAACAAAGATCAGGTTGAGCTAGGATAGTTTCCTACTGCAAATGTATTGTACAAAAAGGCATCCAATAGTGAAACAAAGTTTGATAAATTTTCCTGTAGCAATCAGTTTGATCAGTATGAAGATACCTGGGTCTGGCCTACAAAATCTAACATCCCTGCTGAGCACACGGCTTGTGGCTAGAAAAGATGGCAGACAGCCATGCTGTCATGAAAAAGAGGATATGGATTATTCTTACCTACTTTCACCTATTGCTAAGCAATGTAACTTCCCTAGAATAGTGCATGAGATGCTATTCTTAGGGGCTACAAAAGTCTAAGTGTACACCATGAAGTTATTGACATTACTCTAAAAAGCCAAATGAAAGCATACAAGTGAAGGAATCATTCTGCTCCTGGGTCTTAACAGCAGTCCAAAACAGTGCTCAATATAAAGAGATGTGAATGTTGTGTTAGGACACAGTTATGTTTGTTCCTATGGCTGAAAGGAACAAACATCTTTTGCTTCAAAAACATGTGAAAGAACATGTTTGTTGAACTTGGAAAACGTAAAACCTATAGGATCTAGCCACAGTTCAAACATTTTGTGAACTTTTGGGAGGTCCAGCTGCTAACCTAAGAATAGAATAAAATCAGACATCTCCTCAAAGAACTGACAGAGTTTAGAAAGACTGGCACAGTGGATACAACACAGAGTAACACCAATGCTAA
Organism: Sialia sialis; assembly: GCA_009812075.1. Taxonomy (NCBI): domain Eukaryota; kingdom Metazoa; phylum Chordata; class Aves; order Passeriformes; family Turdidae; genus Sialia; species Sialia sialis. The sequence goes on along the minus strand of VRYO01001269.1, from coordinate 7,950,557 downwards.
GGCTAAGAACGTGCCATGGAGGTGAAAAGATGCAATACAATATATGTCTTCAAAGTCTGCAGACTGTACATCATCTGAAAGCATAAGGGTACATGAGGTATTATCTCTATAAACATCAACACACTCTCGAATATTTTGGATAGAAGGCCAGGTTCTACATCTCAGGGCTTTGACTGGTTACTAAAGAGTAATGTGGGCAACAAAACTGGTATACCACAGAAACAAAAATGTTAGTCAAGGAATGTATTTGTGCTTGCAAGTAGTTTTGCTTAATAAAAACCTGCATAGAATTTTCTTCAATGGAACACAATAAGTATTAAAAACTTTTGGCATCAATTATTATACATAAAAGGAAATAGCTCAACAACTGAAACACCTACTGCACCAGTGTTTCTGTGACTGCTGACAAACAAGGAAGTAACAGACAAAAATGGAATAAACCAAAGGCCATGACAATTGACTAGATAATTTTTTTACCTAACGATCTAGAAAGGAGTCCAAACTACTTTTTCAAAACAAATTATGCAGTAGAAAATGAAGTTACACAAAGAATGACTGCATCTTCACTCATAAAATCTGCCTATAGACAGAATGAAAAACAACTTGAGAACACAGATATGTACCTTGAAGGGAAAATTATCAAAGAGTACTAGAGAGACAAACTAGACTAGGAAGATACAGAAAGTCAAAACCCAACAGACACATCAGTGAAGGCTCATGGATACCATGCCCCTGAAAAAATAATACAATGCAGGATTCTTTCACTAGTGGAAAAGGTCCATCATCAAAACAGCAACAATGCTGTACAACATCTGCTACAAATTATAAAAGAACAGCTTGCCTTCTAAAATCCGTGGACAGGAGATTACACATTCTCAAGGAAGTTAGATTTTTTTATTTCTCTTTCAACGGTTCCTTTAAATTTTGTATGCAGTTTGAAAAAAGATCACTTTAATATAAGGCTCTCTTTAACAACCCATTCTTAGAAACATAACTGTTTAGGACAAAATGGTAAAAAACATGGTACTTTTCTGGTACACTTAATTTGAAGTATGTTTTTCGTTTTATACGTGACAACAATTATATTTAACTGTTATCACAGAGAATGTCATGATGCCCAGGGAAAACTAGGCAGCCGTCTGTTAATTGACATGATGCTGACATTTCTTTTTACCATTTTATTTTAAAAGATCTTTTAAAATCTTTACTGTTAATGTTTTATTGTCTCCATAGCTCCCAACACTTTGTTTTCCATGCAGCTATTACTTATAAGGTAGTGACTAACTCAGTGAAAGTTCTCAGGTGCTGCCACAAGATTATTTTATGCACCTAGAACACTATTCCTCACCCCATTTTTAAAACCACCACCCCTCTTACCATTCTCTGAAACAACATTCACAGCCATTGTTGTTATGTCTTGAATACAGGCAGTTTGAAATCCTTCACTAGGAGGAGTGCCATACATGCTGAGTCCAGTTGTTTTATTGATGTATACTGTCTTACCCGATAAAGCATCAAAATCTTGCAGCCAGACAGAACATGAATCATTTCTGGCATTGTCTGTGCTTGTGTTGTTGGCAGAGAATTCCGAGCTCCTTTGTAAGGTCACATGGGGAGCCTCAGTATCTTTCATATTTTGTTCTGAGGATTCACCTAACGGACTTTTATCTTCACAGATGATGTTAGTACAATGGTTTTTAGCAGGTAACGATAAAACATTGCCTGAAGAGACTGTGTACTCTCCTTCTATACTGCTGAATGGTGATGAGCTGACAGGACTCTTCACAGACTCTGCTATCACACCATCTGATTGGGAGCACGCAGCCTCCTCACAAATACTGGACTTACACTCCCTCACTTTTTCCACTGAGGATTTATATGTTTGACAAACATTATACAAAAAGTCATTATTTGAGGACTCAAGTTCAAAAGAATGGTCATCTTTTCTATTTGAGTCTGTTTGCAACTGTTCACCAAGTTGTTTTACGTCTTTGTGATCAGTTTTCATTCTAGACAGTTTGGATGATAACGATCCTGGAGATCTTATACAACTTGTATTTTGGTCACTAACCAGAGAATAATCAGACAATGTCAAAGGACTCTGGCAAAGGGCTCGCTTGTCCTGTGACATTTCTCCACTGCAATATAAAGTTTTTCCCAAGGAACGAAAACCTTGGCTCATATTATTAGAATCTGTATCTTCTGCAGGTGGAGTTTCACAACTGTTGAAGTTACCATGATTGTCATTCCCATTCTTTGCAAAGTCACAGTTACTTTCTGAATTAAGAAGTGGGAGACCACATTCACTTTGCTCTGATGTGGGTGTTGGTAGCCTAGACTTAACTCTCCCATAATACCTCCTGAACTTTTCTAATGATCCCAGCTGTGTGGACAAGCTCAGTTTCTTAGAGGGCTGAGGTCTTGGCACAGCTATCTGTCTTCTAGTATTTTTGATAACAATTTTCTTGCGAGGAATACCTGAAGAAGTTGCCAGCGGCAACTGCACATTACTCGATGTTTCATAAGTTCTTTTATTGGTAGCAGCAGGCATAGGTATCTCCTCCCTCACCTGATGTGACAAACATTTGTTCTCATTAGCATCAGTCATGCATACTTCTCTGGTAAAAGAAGCTGTATATTCTTTATTAGTATTACTGGATATACCCTTAGGATTTGAAGACTGAATCCCAACATTCACTTCACGGTCAGAAATATCCTTGGCACTGACAGGGCCAGGCCTAGGCTGTGTGTTTACTGCAAGATTTGTTCCTGTTTGTTCACAGTCAGGTGGGGACTCATTTTGCATAACGCTTTTTACAAGGTCTGTAAGGCGCAACGTTAATGGCAATGAGCTAACAGGCCCTCTTCCGGCATCATCCTTCACTTCAGCTCTTTGCCTGTTCATTGCACTACGCAATCTCATTAATGAACTTCCAGAGATGGTTTCAGGTCCTAGCGCCGTTTCAGTAGGGTCTTCTCTCTCAAGCAGTGACTGAATAGAATCCTTATTTAAGACACGGATCTTATTGCTTTCCTGTGTTACTGGACCTTGCTGGCTGCCCATATCTTTTATATTTGTCTCTGCACAATCCCCTAGGTCATCACAACCATCTCTTTCTCTTATTTCTGATCTGGCCCCTCTGAGAGAGGAACGAAGACGTTCTGAAGGTTTCAGACGCGTATCAGGTACTTTATGAGAACTATTATTGTATTTTGGCTCCTGTTCTGAGGTATTTGATTTCATTAAATCAGAAACTGTGTCATCTTTGCTTGGCAATGAAATCTCTGCTTTATTGTTTCTACATGGATCAGCTAACTCAGCAGTGTTCTGAACAGGGGCATTTTCAGTTTCCTGTACAGTTTTACTTGACTGTATAAGACTTGAACTCATTTTTCCAGTAACAGATTTCCTCTTGACATCTTTTGATTGCAAGGTATGCATTTCATAAGAATCCACAATTTCATTACATGCTTTCTTAAAATTTTCTTGGATGCTCTTCTCATCAAGAATTGAGGGCTTCAGACCTGAAGCATTATGCAAACGAAAATCATTATGTTCATTAAATTCTCTGATGTCCTCACTACATGGTTCAATAAATAAATGCTCTCGTTTCAAAAATATTTTCACTCCTTCCTCTATGCAATTTAGAAGAACATCCCAGTTCTGGAATTCAATCAGAGTCTTTGCAGGTTCCAGGCACACATCATAGTCACTGTATGCACACGTTACATTGAGAATAAAGATCCCATACAACTCTGGCCCACAGCGATGGCGACCAGGACTTGAATTAGCCTGCCGGCTTGCAGGGACACTTTTTGCCTTGCAAATTACACTTTCTTTTCTCAATAAAAAATCAATTAGCTTATGTAGCCTTGTCTTTAAAACAAGCCTTCTATTTACATACAAGAACTGCATATTCTTATTGTAATGTCCCTCAGTACTGATAAAACCACTTATTTCAAATCCTCCAGACTTGTGACTTATTTCTCGCAACTTCTGGGATCTGCCCAGTCCATAAATTTGACAAAACCGAGAGTACACATCTCTTGTCTTTGGGAGCTGAAGCACCATAGAACAAGAAACATCGTTTCTTAAGGAAAGGGAAACAGAAGGATGCATTAGTGATACAGCCTCCACCTTCTGTCTTACTCTCTCCATTTCCAACACAGGATCCATACACCTTCTCCTCACCGGCAACTGATGGAACAGATTGCACACAGTGACTGTAGTTCCACCACTTGGTCTGCTCAATCCAGCTTCACACACCTCCAGTGCTTGCCCATTGTGAAACAGTTTCATGAACGTTTTTGCTGTCCTGCTAGCTTTAGATGAGATTTCCACTACATTGGCCATGTTGGCTATACTTGCCAAAGCCTCTCCTCTGAAGCCATAGAAAGTCAGGTTCTCCAAGTCTCTCAGTGAGCTGCACTTGCTGGTGAAGTAGCGCTTTCCAATAGCCTTTAAGTCCTCTTTCCCCATCCCAGAACCATTGTCCACCACTTGGATCTTGAAAGCTTCCAAATCCACCCTGATAGCTACACATGTTGCTTTGGCATCGATGCTATTGAGGACAAGCTCCTCAACACACTGTCCGAGTGAGTTGACAGTGACTCCAGAACGCAGCCTGGCTCGCACATCTTCCGCCAAACGTTTGATCATGTCAAACTCTGATAGATGAGGAACACAAGAAACTGCAGGGAGCTCACTGCTCCATGATCCTTGAAACACGGAGAGAAAATGGAAAAAAATTAAATACAAACTGAAGACCTGAAAAGACTGCCATTTATTTCATTCACCCTCATAAATAATACTTTTCTTGGCATTCAGAGGCTTTTTCTGTGATTATTTTCATGCTCGGGCTCTGACTACACATTGTTAGTGCCCGCAGGGTAGATGGCCAGAGCCTGAGTCTAAGCTCCTTGCTAACAACATGCTGTGCACTCAAACAGCATACCCAAATCACACTCCTACCACACGAGGCAAAACTCCAAGAATCTGCAAGCAAAAGGTCTCTACTACAATTTTCATCAGAATTATAGAGTAAATTTCACCAAGAACTGGGCAGAAAGCTGCTTTTCTCCCGCTTTTACCTCTACATTGCCACAAAAATTCACAGTGCTTCGTCCTGGTCAAACAGCATCTGCTGCTACTTATCCAGGAAAGGAGCAAAGCGGGCTTGGCAATGGGTGTCAAGCAAAGAGCAAGCTGTTTATGCGAAAGAGAACCCACTGTTTCCAAGTCCTTGGCTCCTACTAGTTTCCCAGTGGCAATCAAGGGGCCTGCTAGCCGTGCCTGGGGATCCGCTGCCGCCGCTGTGACAGGTCTCCCGAAGCTCCCCGGCCCCGCGGGCTGAGGAGGGCGGAGCGGACCCGCGGCTCAGCTCGCCAGCACAGGATGTTCGTACCCTCCCCTCACGGCCGGAGCGCCCTCCGCTGTCTCTTCCCGCCCTCGCCCCCTCAGCACCCACCGGACCGGACCGGACCGGCCCCGCAACGGCCGCCGCGCGAGACCAACGGCGCCGGGCCCCTCGCGCGGGGCAACGGCGCGTGCGCAGCCGCGAGGAGGCGGGGCCCGCGCAAGGGCACGCCGGGAGTTGTAGTTCCCGCCCGACTGGGCCCAAAGAGGCCAGCAAGGCCCGGCTGCGGGAAGAAGAGCTTCACCCCGGCCATTCCTGCACAGCGGCACCGAGGGGGCAGGCAGAGGGACAGCTTTGGCAACAAGATCCCGCTCAGAGGGCCGTCAGCCACTTAGCCCCTCCATCCGACATCCATTCCACACAGGAGGCCAAATCGAAGCAATTTTATTCTACAGAAAATATGAACTTCTGGAATAATTTATTTTTTTTTTCTGAGGCATTTAGTGCACAGAAATAATGTTTTTAGCGATGTTTTCTATCGGCATTGACCCTGTGATTTCTTTCACGCAAGCACTACAAATTTCAGATGTGTCTCATGTACAACTCCCCGAACCACATACGCTTGGAAACAGAGGTTCTGGCCCTGAACAACACCTTTAACAGAGATACCATAGCTCTTCCTCTACCCACTGGAATTCTGCAAAAAGCTGAGCATCAAACTAACAGTGCAGAAAAACAATAAATTAGAAATTTAAAAACTGGCTGACTGACTGAGCGAGTGAGGAAGAGAAGAATTGTTCTGTGAGGGCAGCTCACGCTCCAGACTTTGCTTCTTCCTGGACAAAATCACTTCAAAATCTGGAATTCTTTGTGATCCAGCGCCTCGATCTTCTTCTCATTGCTGAAGTCTGCTCGGCTGATACGGGACTGGGGACTTCCTATCTTCCTGAGCCATTCTTGCAGCTCGCGCACCCTGGCAGCTGGACCCTGGATTTGCCCTTGAACAGTGCCATGGCTGGTGTTTTGGACCCAGCCAACAAGCCCCAGTTTCTTGGCCTCCCCCTGAGAAAACAATGCAGAGCAAAATGAGGTTAACACCAACTGTAAGAGAGCAATAGAACAACAGTCACATTGCCAATTTTGTCGGCAAGACACAGACCTCCAAGGAAGTTTCTGTGGCTCAGGAAAGCTGAGATTCACTCGACTACTCAATATATTCTTTCCCGCGAAAAACTGGGACTGAAACTCACCCTTCAGTCATGCTTACATAACCCGGCCGGGCTGCCAGCAGCACCGCGGTATCAGCCGCCTTCAGCAGCAGCCGGAGCTCAGATCTTGGCCGCGGCCACGACCCCGCCCGCCCGCGGCTCGGCCCCTCCAAGGCGCCCGCAGTGACAGCGGGCTGACAGCGGGCCCGGCGCACGCCGGCAGGCAGGGCAGCCTGCCCCCGGGGACCGCAGCACGCACCTGGGTGTACTTGCGGAAGAACACGCCCTGCACCTTGCCGTGCACCTCGTAGTCCACGGACATCAAGCCATCGCCGTCCGCCATGGCGGCACCGGCACCTCCACCCGCTTCTCCCGCGGCTGCAGACGCCGCGCGCCCCGCTGCGCCTGCGCCGCGTGGTGGCCGCTGGGGGTGCGGCCTCCCTTCTGCGGCCAATGAAGAGCCGTAGCGGGGTCGGGCCGGCCCCTCATTCGCCGCCTCATGAATAATGGATCCCTGAGCGCCTCATGAATAATGCATCATGACCGCCCATAACGGAACGGCCGCGCGGCCGGGAGCGATCCAGGGGCGCGCGCCGGCCGGAGCGGCGCCGGTCTCCCGGCAACAGCCGCCAGCAGCGCGCGGGGCGGCGCGGCGGGCACAGCTCCGCGGCGGGCACGGCTCCACGGAGGGCACAGCTCCGCGGCGGGCACGGCTCCACGGGCAGCAGCGGCAGCACCGGTAGGGATCGGGTTTCTCGGGCCATAAGCGCAGCGTGTGGAGACGCAGCTTGCCGAGGAGGGAGGCCGGCGCAGCCCCGCAGGTAATCCCGCTCGGCCCGCTCGGGGGATGTGGTCAACGAGCCACAGGAAGACTGAGCCGAGCTTGGTCGGACTCCTGCATGTCAGAGTGGCGGATCACATTGCCAGAGTGAAGGGACACGTTATGGGAAACCACCTGGGGAGTATAACAATTCTGTGGTGGCAGTATATTTCTGCTGCTACCACGATAATGCAGGGCTCAGACAGAAAAGAAATAAAAATGTGTCTTTTTTCTGGCTGCATAAACGGTTGGGACTAGAAGAGGCAGCATGGGAGCTCCCTAGATGGAAGGCATGTAAAGATTTATAGAAAACAGAAAAATTACAAAACCTTTACTGATACTTATTATAGCCTCTGTCCTCAGCCTCCGTGCATAAACTGTTAGAAGATTTGTCCAGTTTTGGATAAAATTGTAATGGCTTTGCTTCTAATCTCAGGCTCTTTCTCAGGCACTGAATGGCTTTTCCACCAGTGGCTCCTGAGGTAGCAGCTACTGAGTTTTCTCCTGGTTCCCAGCTGAAACACCAGAAGAGCAACTTTCAGCATGGATTAATACTTGACAAAGAGGAAAGTTTAAAAGATCTCTACACACAAAAGAACCAAAGATATTCCTATTCTATGTCTGCAGGAAGCACTCAGGACAGGCCCAGGCACGAAGGCTTCCAATCAGGTGGACTAGACAGCAAGGATCTCATCAGCCAGGCCTGTAATCTGTCAGCTAAATCCTTCGGGAGACATAAAGAAGGAGTGGACCGTGCATATCCCCTGCAACCAGTTCCTCACCACAAGAGTGCAAGAGCTCCACTGCTCAACACTGGAAGTTCCCCATATGTACAAGAAGCTCCAAATCATAGACCAAGCTCAATAAGCAAGGGGATGGTTCCAGCAGGGAGGTCTCAGTTAGCTGCAGTGCTCTGCCCTCGGACAGGAGAGCTTGAATCATCAGTTCCCCATCTATACAGGAGAGAGCTGGCCACCATCCTAAAGCTGGAGGCAGATGGAAGGAACCTAGAAGAGGCAATTCAAAAGAAAAAGGCCCTTCTTGGAGAGAAGCTAAAGAGGACAGAGGAGACACTTAGGAGGATTCAAAGAGAGAAGGAGCTTATCAAGGCAGAGGAGAGAAGAGAAAGTGAAGTGGAGAGGACCAGCGAGCAAAAGGCCACAAGGCATCCTGAAGAGAAAACTTTCAGAGCTGCAGACAAACTGGGTGTTGGGATCCTCAGTGGGACACAGTCTGCAGAGGACACTGTCCCCAAGCCTGGCACCACTCTTCAGCCCCAAGAGCTGGCTGTGGGGAAACTCAAGGAGTGGCTGGTAGCCGCAAAATATGATAAAACAAACAACAGCAAAATACAAGACAACCTACCCAAGGAGCATTTAGCTTCTTGTTCAAAACCAGCCCCAAAACATAGCCTTTCTCTCTCTGCCCTCTCAGACCAAGATTCTGATAATCACCCATTGGCAGAGATGCTGTACATGCAGGCTGCCAGCGCTGTGGAGCAGGAGGGGTTTGGACAGTGCAGCTTCTGCAAACGTAAATTTCTCTGTACGAGGCTTGAGAAACACATGAGTATCTGTGGCAAGAACCAAGACTCCAAGAGGAAAGTGTTTGACTCCAGCAAGGCCAGAGCTAGGGGAACAGAACTGGAACGGTATCAGCAGAGGAAGAGCTCAAAGAGTCCTCAGGTAATGTGCAGTCCCTTTGCCTCCCTGGATCCACATCTACTGTTCACACTCCTTCCACTTCAGCATCTGACTGAGATGCAAGCATCTTCCCATGTACATGGAGCTAAGGGATACAATACAGCTGTTGCCTCTGAAAGGTTCTTGCCAAATGGATAAACAGATCCATTTAAAATCTCATAGATGGAGGCAGGAGTCCTGACTTGGCTTTATAATGTGTCATGGGTGTACTGCTGGAGAAAGCTCTTGCTGTAGTTAGGATGCATACTGGTTCTGCTGCAGTAAAGCTCTGTGATGTCAGGGGCTGCAGGGAGCTGACTGATAATCCAGATAATAACACAGTCTTTTAAAATAAAGGCGGTGGAAACATGCAGCTCTGTTCCTGCAAAGCAGATATAGCAACCCTCTTTAGTTCCTTGGCCTTACTGCTTGCTTTTCTGGTTATCCTCAAGCTCTTTCTAAATACTGATGTTTCCATCAGTATTTCCTTTATATCCTCCTTTGTGGGATTCAGCTTCCCAGGAGGCTGGGTTTTATGTCAACAGGAAAGGCACGGGGACAGGTGACATGGGTGGGGCTCTGGGTTTAAGTTTGAGAATGGAGGCTGGTGTTGGTCCCAGTTGCCCTGACTGCCTTTCCCTTCTGCAGAGTAAAACACCACCCAGAAAGAGCAGCTGGAAACAGAAGCACGAGGCTCTCATCCACATCTTGTCGCAGGCCCGCCAGGTGCAGCAAATCCCCGCCAAGGGGAGGAAGGTGTCTGACCTGCCCCCGTTGCCTCCCATCGAAAATCCAGACTATGTTGCCTGCACCTACTGCGGACGCAAGTTTTCTCCCCGAGCAGCTGAGAGGCACATTCCCAAATGCAAAAACATAAAGAATAGGCCCCCACCTCCCCCACAGAGGAGGCGCTGATCAGGCAGTGCCCAACTGTACCTGCTGTGTGACTCCCTGCCTAAATTTTGCCAGACTCCCAGCTACAGACATTTGTTGTCTGTAGTCTCAATACTGGCTGCAAGCTTCTATGTACAGCAAGTGAACATCTCAGGATGAATAAGATGAATAACAGAACTTGTATACTTTGACCAGCACCCTAGGTTGCCCCACAAAAGATGCCCCTTTCCTCAGCACAAGAAGCTCAGGATGAGAAATTCTACAGGTTACAAAAGTTAGAAATAGCAGGCACTTACTGTTTGTGATACTTATTGAACCCTTATGTCAATTCATGTCCATAGAAAAGCAGGGATACTCTGAATTAGCTAGGCCCTTGAAGCAACAGAACAACCATCACAATCAGATTTAATATTTTTTCAAAAATTGAGTTTTCCTGCAAGTCAAGTTGCTAGGAACCTCTAAAACACAAAGGTTGCACCCTTCCTTAAGTCATCTGCTTATATTCATCTTGGTTGCTGCAATGGTAGGGAATTGTGACAAAAACATATCCCTTCTTTTGTTTTCTTCTCAAGATGTTATTTTTCTAGACTCTGATTATTAAAAATATTAAACTAGTTCTCCTGTGTGAAAGTTACTTTAAATGGTCACAGAGTGGTCACAGTAAGAATGACTACTTTGTATCAAAAGTTGCAACAAGAAGCAAACATGGAATTAAAAAACTCCAGCAGCTCCTTTTGCAAGTCTTCCAGTAGCAATAGCAGCAGCTCATGGGAATCTAGGGAAAGATTTTAAGCAACTAGATTAAGCTGGAATAGTCAGAAGCTGAATAAGAAGAAATACTCCAGCCTTCAGTGAGTGAACCTGATTCCTGAAAGAGGTCAGAGAGCTTCTGTCCTATAGATACATGAGCAGAAATCTCAATCCCTTGCCACACCCTGGAAAAGCACGAAGGTCCCAGAAAGGATCACTGCTGCACTGTGCCAGCCAACCATGCATGTACAAACTTTAAAGAAAAAGCAAACTCAAAAGAAGGGAAAATAATTTACTGCATCCAAACTGATCAGAGAAGAAAGACCAATGCTTTAGCTTTAGGGTTTTGAAAGGCAGGAGAGCAAGAGGTGACAAGAGCTAGGAAAGGGGTAAACTGAAACCTTAGTGCCAGCCTCCTTGAATTCATAAAAGCTATAAGTGATTTGAACACACTAGTTAAAAAATATAGCACCACTGCCTGTCTTCTAACATTAACTCTGTTTCCCTTGCACTATGTTTTATTGAATATATTTAGCGGACCCTAAAGGTCAGCAGTGTAAATGGTGACATATGGATACACCCAGAAAAGCATTTCATGCTATAAAATAAACCATGTGTTGGGGACTTCTCATAACTGACAGGCAAATAGCTAACAGTTCATGCTTTTTTGCTATTGTTTCAATACCCAGAAAGTCTGTGGCAACTGGTTTAAAACTTAGCAACGTGTTAGGCAAAGTACCAGGCTCAACACAGAGGTTTAGGGTGCTGCTTTGCTATCATTAGTTACCCTTATGCTACTCGAGCTGTGCTATTCATGCCAGCTCAACTTCCTCTTTTGCTCCTGCAGTACATTCCCCCTCTCAGAGACATGCTGCATTTTCAGCATCCAAATCTGTAGTGAATTTTAAGTCTTTAACTCTGCTCTGCCTGTCAAGATACTTCACAATTTAATAAAACTTCCGATAAAAGGGACAAGCTTTAAGCACAGTGTGCAGGAACAGGTGGCTGAGCAGGTGTCTGGCTCTCCCTTCTGTAGGCCTAAATGACCAGTGAAGATCATCTGAGAGAAACAAGTACTTCTTCCCTTTAAGCTTCTCTTCCCGTTACTCATTTCTCCACTTGGCACTCAAACTGTGAAAATAAATAAACACACACACACAAAAACTCATGACGTCACTAGGAAGAGATGTAGCAGTATGAGAAAAGAATGGGTTTTTTGTTTGGCTGCTGTTGGTTTCTTTTAATGAAGGGACACAGAAACTGACTTTTTTTTTAACCAGTGCAACCTAAAAGCCCATTCACCCTCCTTCTACAAGCAAAAGAAAATAATCAAAACCAGAATGCCACAAAATCTGTATGCATATTTCCCTTTCCTCTTTAGGAAAAAAAAAAAAAAAGACAAGAAAAATACTTCAAACACAGGAATATGAGTTGAAACATTTATTTAAACAGAAATTCCAAACCACTCCACCCTTTAACCTTTCAAAGAAAGACAACGACAAACTAGTTTTCAGCCAGAGTGTCAGAGCAGGCATAAGTTGTGTTCCTCTACAACAACTCAATAGCAATACTAGCAGGAGACCAACACATATGGAGCTAGCACTGCAAGAAGGGAAGAAGTACAAAGGGTTTGAAACTGCTCAAAGGCACTTCTGCCTGCCTGCCCTTTCCGTTTTCAGCCCAAGACAAAGGTGCTACCTTTAAACTGCTTATTTTGTTGCATAGCTGGCTGGTGTGAAATCCGTGGTCTGTAACAGGCACAACCTGGATAGCGTGAATCCTCTAAGGCACATATGAGACTGTGGAGCACAGGGCATCCTCTGCCAGGAACCCTAATCCTCCACCAGATCCAAGGGGAATCCAGTCTGTGCACCTAGCTTCCCAACTGCAGAGCATTGAGAAATGAGGATAGCAGTGCACTGCAGGAGAGCGACTCTCATCAGCTTGGTGCTTGCTTATTGGACATGGCTCAGGCACAACTTTTCAGTCCTCAAAGGCACTGCTGCATGTGACCAACGACTCTCAAGCCGGGACCCTGACCTGACTGGCTCCAACGCACGTGGGGGAAAGGAGAGCAGAGTCACAAGGGTAAACAAGCCTGGCTGTACCAGGGCACCTGATTCTCATCACTTCCCAGGAGGGCTCTCCTCCTGCCTGGCTGGCTTTTGGGAGCAATGGACAAGGCACACTGGAACGATCCTTGCCCTGGACACTGCACTGGGATGACAGCACTTGATTCAGCTCCCAGATACTAGCAATAGGCACCAAAGAATTATTTAAGGAGAATTATGTTGCAAACAAATGGTTTGGCATCCACCTCTAGAGACAAACGGGAATGCTGGATTCCCCGGAACAGTCTCTCAAAAGAAGTCTGTTAGAGGTGATACGAATTCCACCTCCAGTAGACCTAAGGCAATTCTAGTAACATGACATTGATGGGGATCATTTAAGCCTGATGAAATCACAACCAGACTCTCACAGCAAAGGTGAGAGAAACACAGGACTCCTTGGAGGCGCCACGTAAGGCAGGGGAGACTAGCTGCTCACAGGGATCTTACCGATCCCATAAGCTTTACTTCAAAGTCAGTTTGCTAACAAATTCAAGGGGAATAAAATTAACCTCATTCTCTAACAGAAAATGAGTAAATCTTGAGCATCAGACTATGCCTCTTCCCATCTCCAATTTTCTTGGGAAAGCTTCTCACTTCTTGAAAGAAGGTGAATTCCAGACTGAGATTTGATCATTCATGGTCTTTGGGGAAAGCTACATCCTGTGACCACAGTAGTGACCTATTCTGGGTAGGAAATGGCATTCCAGCTTCATCAGAACACTGAGGGGAAAAACACGGATTTTTCCCACACCCACACAGAGTGTAGGCACAGGGACTGAGCAGAAGAGAAGCCAAGCAGGGAGCAGCTACAGGCTTATGCCAAGAAACCAGAAACTCTGGCACCCAAACCAAGTTGAACAGCTGGAAGCAAGAAACGGGTAACTTAGTCTGAGGCCCAGATGCTCGCCATCTGGTTGGGAGGCAGGTCGTCAGAAATCAAAACTACAGATCCAATCTCAGACAGTCCCCACTACTGCTATGGGAAACACCTGATTCACTCATCTTGGTGCATTGCTTGGAAGGTGGAAAGCCCTCGCACCCAGAATGAAGCCTTCAAACTCTGTCTGTACAGACCAGTGGACACAGCCATGTGGCCAGAAGCTATGCCTCAAGGCCAGGGACATGCTGTCTTACTATTATCTCCCTAAGAGGAACATCTCCGCTGCCTCCAGAATGATACATTCGCTGGTCCCTCTGTGCCTGAGCAGAGGGAAGCAGCCTCACCGGCGGGGCCTTACCATGTGGTAAGGAGAGGATCCTAGCCCTTCACCCCTCTGAAGTGAAGGTGGCGAGTCCTAGGGTTCAGCCAGCTTCATTACAAAACATGTTTCCTCCTCTCATCTAGAGTTGCAGTGATGAATACTGGGGTCCCAAAAGGCAGCTCCCAGGAAACAGTGAAACAACGAAAGGGCCACAAGCTGCTACTGGAGCCGTCGCCATAATGGGGCCGTTCTGCCTCATGTGCAGAATTGACAGATAAGGTACAAAGAGGAGCTGCTGCTACTTCAATCACTGAGCTGGCCTAGAGCTCAAGGGCCCTCCCCCTCCCAAACTCACTCCTAGTTCATATCAAACGTACATGGGTGCTGCTCTGGAGCCTCCGGCCTCGCTCCTTGTCTGCGAGTGACCTGACGCCAGAAAAGCCGCTCTCTGCATTCGGTTAGTGTGCTGTGAAGTTAGATGGATCCCAGTGGGCTCAGGAGACTAGAGGTTGGAGCGGCACGAGTCCGTTCCCAGGAGACACCAGGAATCTGAATCCACATCAGGTTTTGGATCCACTTCCATCTCCTCTTTGGCTGTCTGTGTTCCTTTGGAATGAACCTTCACCTGTCAAAACACACAGCAGTTACCCAAACAGAGCCAGGACTAGCTGCACAAAAGCTAGAAGCTGCACAAGGCCCAGTTTGTATTCTCCACAGCCATTTGTGACTCTTCGCAATATCTGATTTCCCATCCCCTCTCATCAGCAGAAATAAAGGTAAATCCCATATCCCTCAAAGAATGGACTGTCCTCAGAGGAAACTCTTCTTGGCTTCATTCTTGTTTTGCCAACGTCAGAGTCCGCATTAGCAGCCTGCACAATAAACCGTCATCTTTCTTACTCCCACCAAATCCTGCTGATAGAGATGGCTGTTAAGAGCTGCTTCCTTCTGCACAGCCTCCACAATTTGCAGGAGCATGGTAAGCATGGATGTGCATCCAGATGAGAGATTCTCACCTGCTGCATTTCGTCCATCCTCCTGCAGAACTGCTGGAGTTGGGCACTCAGACGAATGGTTTCCTGCTGCAGCTTCTTCTGATCATCCAGACACTGTAAAACCAGGCCTCGCAGGTGCGTCACCTCCACTTGCAGAGCACTGCACATGCAGCCTGCACCAGAAGAGGCATCCTTTCCTTCACCACATGGTAACGTTGGACTCAGGCAAGCAGGCTGCAGAGACACGGAAGGAAGTCAGGCCAGGTTTGAGTGCAAGGCCAGGAGTTCTATATGCCACAAGAAAAAAACATGCCCAGGGTGTTATCCCAGCTTGTTCCCTGACTTGCCAAACTTGTAGCAGGCAGAGTTAACAAGCTATTTCTCCTTCTGTCTTCTTTACAAAGCCACTAGCTTCCTCCTTTTCCTGGGAAGATTGCTCCTGTCCTCCTATCACCAAAATCCATCTGGTTTACCCTCATTTCCCTAAGCGTAGGATCTGTGCCTCCTCTTGAGACAGAAACTCCTAGAGCTGAGTAGTCTCACAGGTTGTAATTTCTCATTGATTCTCAGTATCAATTCTTCTTCCTATTTCACAACAAATTCTGCTTTCTAAATGTCTGTCTTCTGCTGGGCTTCTGAGCCCTTGCCTTCTCTTTTTTTCCAATTGCATTATACACATTTTCCCACAGAACTGATCTCATTACTTTAAATCTGACCAAGAATTAGCTTTGTGTTCTCGATCCTTGGGAATTTTTCTCTTTGCAGCATTATCACTAGCCCACTTTTCCTGATTCAGATGATTTAAGCCAATCCAACAATTTCTTCTCAGCTCTCTCTTTAATTCAAACATTACCATTTATGGTCCCCAAGAGCTTTCAGCCAAGCATTCACTTTGGTAACATTACCCAGGGCTCTGTTTTGGGCTTGTTTAATTCAACAGGTTCCTCAGAGGCCACTTTGAGTCCTTGCAGTTTCTGGTAAGGAAGAGTCTCCTTCTCAGGCTCTGAAGATGCCATGCTCAGAGGAAACGGGCTGTCAGGCATGGGGATGAATTCAGCATTCTCCAGCTCCTGGATATACAAAAGCAGCTCTGTCAGGCCTGCCAACTTCCTGCAGGTCATTTCATCTTCTTAATCAATGCACCAACACCCTCTTGTGGTTAAATAGGCAGTTGAGGCCTTAAGGGCTCTGTGCAACACAGCTCCAAGAACCTATCAGCAGCCCTCAAATGTGTAAAGGGCCACCCAGTTTTCCCAGCCTAGATCCCCATTTTAAGGCATTTCTGAGAAACCACATTACCTTCCGCAGCCAGCCAGGGCAGGAGCTGCTGTCAGCACTGTTGCCTCCCTTTGCTTCTGTAGTGCTGATCCAGCCCCCCAACTCACGATCTGCTTCCATGGTTCCCCGAAAGCCTCCACTGGGATTGGGGGTTTCTGCTTCCTGTTCATTATCCTCTTCCTCTCCTCCCCCAGTTGTGCAGCTCTGAGCCACTACCAAACAAAAGGGCATGTGTGCAACAGTCTTTTGCAGTTTCTTGGCCCCAGCCCTCCCACAGGTTCAAGAAACTGGACTCCATCTCTCTAAGCAACTGCTCCCATAGAGCCCCCTCCCATATCAGTTCCCTTCAGTGAATTCCTCTCAGCTTTTCCTTGTAAAATTGAAGTTCCTCAACTACAAAGCCCTCTCTGCACCCATGTTGCTTCTCATTTGTTCCAGCTGTTTCCTCCTCAGGTCTGGGCCACCCCTTCCCATGCATGGCACCAACTAGATTTCTTCCCTTTGAAAACTTCTGTGAGGCCTTTCAAACACAGAGAAACCATGCTGCAGGACCAAACCTCATCCAGTCTAACCACTGACTGGACTTAAACCAGAGCTCCCCCAGGTTATGTTACTTACCAGTACCGATGGACAGACCACTGCTGTTGGATCGTATTGTTTTGGAGTTCAACACCTTTTCTGCAAAAAGAGAAGCATGCTTTCAGTTAGAGTGCCACACAAAAAGCAAGATAACTCCTACAAATCCAGTGTTACAGGCCTACGGCTCAGAGCAGCTTGCCACATTTCCCCAGAAATGTGGCGAGTTCTTAGGCAAGATTTATATTCTCCTGGCAAGAGAATATATCATCATAAAAAGATACCAAAACTACATCCTAAATTTACACTTACCAACAATGATGATGGTGTGCCAGCCACGGCATGATAGGTCTGGAACATGATGCAATGATCCAAATATTGGCCGAGGCCACGAGGTACAAATATCCGAGCCATGAGCTCTCTCAGTCGATGTCATTGCTAGACGCCCATTCCCACCATTACCCCAAGCAAAGATATGGTTGTCTGAGGAAACAGAAATTCAGCGGTTCAGTTCTCTCCCTCCTTCTGTGCCTGTAATTGCTATAAGGGTCTTTCTGCTGTAATTGCTATTCCAAAGTATTTAATCCACCAGCTCCATTTTGACAGTGGGAGAACAAACCACTAACAAACCTAACAGCCAGCCACCCTGTCAGTACTCTGCACCCTTAGGGACAGTAAATACTTGGGGCTGCATGGGGGTGATTAACAGGGCAAGACAACCCCAGTCTAGGAGGATTTCTTTATTTCAGTGCTTTGCTGTGGGGTTGGTAAAAGAAATGATCAGTGGGAGCCAGTTAACCACACTGCAGATTAAGTTTAAAGTAACCTACAGCAACTTGGCAAAGACCCACTCACCGTCAGTAGCAGCTATGGTGAATTCATCTCCACATGAAACCCTGATCACCTGCTTACCCCCCAAGGGGCCTCCCAGCAGGTTTATTCCCAGGTGCTTCTTATAGTCCCCAACACCAAGCTGTCCACACTTGTTGGAGCCGAAGGTGAGCAGGCGGCCTCGCTCTGCGAGGAGGAAGGAGGAGACAGTCACACAACTCTGCGAGCAGCCACGAATACAGAGCACAGGCAGCAACAGCCCACGAACGGAATGGCTCTACTGAGCAGCCAGCCAGGCTGCAAGGGGACAGTGCCAGCCAAAAGAAATGGAAACATTTCCCCAGCTCCTTTTCCCACTGCTTCCCATTTCTAACGCAGGGGGCTGGGATTCCTCACAGCTCTCTGACTGATGTTGCTTGGGCAAAGCCCAAGTTGATCACAAATTATTCCGCTGCTAGCCCAGAGCATGATTCTTCACAAAACTATTTTTCTCCCCTTTAAAAAAACAGGAAGGCTGACACTGCTGCTTCAGCTGGCCAGGAAACAAGACTGCTGAGAAACAGGAATCCTGAGTTCCTGGAGCAGGCATGAACCCTGCTACCCAGAGCAAAACCCCTAGTGTCAAGGGCAGGCTGAAAGGGCCAAGTTGATGTAACGCAATTCAGCAACCAACATTCAGTTCTTACTGCACAAGGCTCTCACCATCGATAGAAGCTGTGTGTGTCTTCCCTGGAGAAATGGTACGGATCTTGTAGAAGGACAGCTGCTTGGCCAAAGTAAGGGAAGTGGCATATGGCACCTCACAGTATGTCTGACAAAAGATGCGGGTAGCACAGAGTGAAAAAATCACACATTTATCAGTTAAGGCCTACTCGAGCAAGTTCCTAAAGTTTAGGTTTAATGGATGTAAAATCTAGGTTTTAGGTCATAAAGACAGTCCTAAAACAAGTATGATATAAAACTGCCAGAATCCGTATCGCTGGATAAGTCACCAGAGCAGCTCACTCTGTCTCCTCAGATCTGACATAAGCCCACAAGGCAGACAGAACACTGAGGAACAAATTTCCTCTTCCCACAATCCCAGTAGCCATTGTCTTGTCTGGAATTAAAGCATTGGCACAAAGCCAAGCTTTATCACAAAACTTCCATTTCCCCATATACTGCTTATTGCTGGGAGCTGGAGCCAGGGGTCCAAATGCACTTACATCATGATTGATTATTCCTGATGTGCACTGATTCAGGCCCAGCTTGTTGAACTCATTGAGTCCACATGCCAAGACTTTGC
Organism: Sialia sialis; assembly: GCA_009812075.1. Lineage (NCBI taxonomy): Eukaryota > Metazoa > Chordata > Aves > Passeriformes > Turdidae > Sialia > Sialia sialis. The sequence goes on along the minus strand of VRYO01001269.1, from coordinate 7,931,568 downwards.
CTGTCTGGGTAAGCAGGAAAGTTCCATCACAGCCACAGTGAACAGACACGATGTTTAAGGTCTTCGGAACATCCACCTAGGTGGAAGAAATATATCCTAAGAAAATAAAAATCCCAACACCTATTATATGGAAGCTGGCACATGAAAAACATATGAGGGTAGAGCAATGGCACAGCTAAGTCTGGGCACTATCAATAGTGAATACAGTTATTTTGAAGGTATAAGAATACCATAAAGTCTGTAGCATATGGAAACTCTGTTCACAATGCAGATATTCAAGGCAGATACCAGTGACCAGCACAGGAATCTGAAATATCATGCACAGGCAACCTGGCCTGATGGGCTCTACAAACACCAAACCCAGTTAGCTAAGTAGGGCTGGGTTTGTGTCTCTGCCATGTGGGCGTGATACTGTGTGATCACAGATCTTTGGCTTCTAGGTACATCCTTATTTGTTTGTAACCCTCAGTGAGTTGGAATACTCGTTACCTCAGTAGTGTATTTCAAGAGGATTTTACTTTCAACTAATCTTTAACTCATTGTATTATGTTCAAAGACTTGCAGTAGTTGCACTGCTGTGAATTTCCTCTACAGACCCAAGGTTAAACCATTTGGTATTTCTCACTATGATTTCTTCATTAGGCTGGCATTTCCAGTTCCATCATGGAAATCAGAGCAATAAAGCTCTAAGCTATGATGCTATCTGGTTTGTGAGTGGCATGACTCTGCCATGATCTATAAGACAGAAACAAAGCAAAATGAAATGAGGAAGCAAAGTTAAAACCCTTGCAAACTCTATAATGTCTCAGAAAAAACACCTGAGCCTCAGAGAGAGAGCATTTCCAAACAGCAACTAATTTGCATTTATGCCCTTGCAGATCTTGAGACGTAGTCACAGCCCTACCTTCTGAGGGGTGTAGTGATCTTCCTCTGAGTCCAAGCCCAAGCGCCCTGCATCAGTGAAAATACCTCAGTTAAAAATGGTCTCACCAGGTACCCGTACCTAAGAACTGGTATTGTCTCTCTAGAGTCTCAAAATAATCTCCCTGCTCCCCTACATCCATCATCACCAATCCTCAAGAGAATCCAACCTGACACAGAAGCACTGCCCTACCCTCAGGGAAGCCAAATGGTACCTTAGAGCTTTCCAGAGTAAAGTCCTAAGGCTTCAGTCTCCAGTTCCCCATTTTTACAAGGAAAGAAAGTCCCAGAGAAACAATGTTTTTTACCCCCAGGGTACATCCCAGGCAGCCCTCACCCAGGCCCTGCATTAAACAGCCATACCAAGCCACTTTCTGGCAGGCGTGTTTCAGTGCCTTTCGGGTTCAGGGAGACTTTACCTACCGTACTCTCCACAGCCCCACGTGTAGACTTCTCTGTTCCTGGTCAGCACTGCCACATGGTTATCTCCACATGAGACCTGCTCCACAGCATTGGTAAGAAAGAAATCCAGGTGCAGTGGCTCAAGCACTTCAGAGCCATAAGCCTTGTCAACGCCAATGCATCCATAATAGTCTGAGCCAAAGGCATACACCTGGCCCTCATCTGAAGGATGCAAGGGAAGCTTGGTCAGCACATGGGGCTCATGTTAGGCTGCATATTAACTTCTTACAACATGGTCAGAGCAACTTCTTTTCTGCAATCATCCTCTTTAGTGCAGAAGAATGCCATCAGGAGACTATGGAGTCCTCTTTTGTTCATGTTAAGATGGATCTTAAATGACAACCTGCAGCTACTTCAGTGCCAAAAAATCTTTGGTTGAACCTGCCAATTTCTTTAACAGTAACCCACAAACTGATTCTGTGGCTACCTAAGTCAATCCTTCCTCAAAATGACCACCTGAGCTCATCTCTGTCAAATCTCTGCCTTTTCAGCACTGGCAAAATAAGCTTGAAGCTATCTTATTGAGAATCATTTGCATGGGTAAAGTGAGGGTCAGATTCTTCTATAATAGACAGCACTACAGTTAACACATCCTTTAAAGTATAAGCAGGATTAGAACTAGAGAGAGCTACCAGATGTCAAGCATTCTGAATTAAACAGCAAATCCTAGATACATATTCTTTTTCATCACAGGGTGATTCTTTCCCCCACACAGTCCAAAAAGAGTTTCAAACATATCTACATTTTCAACTTCAGGCTTCATTGTCTTTAGTACAAGCATGTATGGAGGCAACACATGCTCTGGTAAAAGCACAGACTGCACAGACTTGTGGATTTGTGGTGAACACCCAGGTTTATCACCAAAAAGGAGCACATCCTCAGCAAAATCCCATCCTTCTTGGGAATCAATACCTTCCTCTGTGTAATGCTGATTTATCTCAAACGTTGAGATATAATCTAGCCCAAATGTAATAATGCTGGTACTATCCTCAAAACTGAGGGATGAGTAACATATGGGGCTTTCTCCTTTGTGCACAAAGCTGTGTTAATCTGATGGTGAAGGCAAACACCTTCAACAGCTCAGCAAAGTGAGGGGACTTGTCAATGCCTACGCATCCATAGTAGTCTGAGCCAAAATATTTCCAGCTCTCACCCGTGATGCACACTGTGAAATCATCTCCACAGGACACCTGGCGAATGGCTTTTCCCTGAAGCTTCTCAACGTGCTTTGGCTGCCGGTAGGAAGCTCTGTCCCCATGTCCCAGCTGCCCATGCAATTTGGTGCCCCCCTGCATATTCTGCAAGACAGAAACACCTGGTGAGGTTACACTACCACAATCCCAGAGATAGTGTCAATAGTTAACAGCAAACAACAGAAGCAAAGAGAAGACTGCAAGGAGCAAGAGAAAATGTTCTCTGTGCTCTCAGAAAGAGACTGCTATCTGTGCATACAGTAGGTAACAATCTCAATGGCAGCAAAGGCTTTCTGGCAGTGATGTTCTAACAAGGAGTGATCCAGTCTCAGGTCAGCAGCTGGTGAGGAATCCCAGCTCCTTTATCATCTGCCAGGCTACAGAACCTGCTCCCTGCTGCAGACTGAAATTCATCCTTCAAGTTTTTGAATAACTTTCCTAAATTCTAATGGCTGCAAAGAAATGCATTACCTGAAAACAAATGTCACTGAAGTGGCCTGACATAGCAATTATACAGGAAAAGCAAAGGCAGTGTTGAAACTAAAACTCTTAATAGCCAGCTGAAAGTTTTCAGTAGTTGTTCTTGCAGGAACAATTACTCCAAGTTGTTCTCCTCCTATTTGGATCTATTTCTTTTCTTACTGACTTATCTTATAATCTCTTTTAACAGATTCTGTATAATAATACAAAAACCCATGGAAGCCTGGTGATGGAGAACACCTCCATGCCACAGACCATCTAAACCTGAGAAGACTGAATTCAATTGTTTAAAATACATTATATGTCAAGATTTTATTTATTTATTTATTCACTTTAAACTATTCCAGAATTTCCACACACCACAAAAAGCACAAGATCCTTCTGCTCTCAGATGGAAGTTACTTTGCAGGTGACAACTGTATTAAAAAAAGGTCACTCATCCCACCCATTCTGATCTTGAAAAACCTTCCCGGAAAATACAAAAACAGAGAATCACTAAGTCTCCTCTGCACTTCTAGTAGTCAGGAATGGAATGAAGAAATGTTTGACTCAGTGTTTGGGCCTACATGACCACCATTTAAAAACTTCAGCAAGTCTCCAAGACACTTCATGTGGAACTGGAAAATGGAAAATGTCTCCCAGTAACACACTTGCCTTGGGAGACTTGCATCAGCCCCGGATCAGGTGGCCTCAGTGTCCACTGCAGTCAGATTTCTCCCTCTCCAGGCTTCCTACCCATCTGATTCAAACAGGCTCATGAACGGCCAGCAGTAGATGTGAATCCTCCCTTCCCACTCTAACCTGCTTCCTGCAGTTTGTCTCACTTACCACCCACGTGTAGAGCTCCTTCTCCACTGTCACCACAGCAAAGTGAGTGTTACCAGCACACACCTGGCGTGCACTGCAGCCACTTTTGATGGCATCCAGTTTCTGGGGGGTGGACTTGCCACCCCCCCAAACATACACCTCACTAGTGCGCGAAGTCACCACTGCAATGGGAGCCTCGTTCATGGTACTCGACCTGCACAGGACCCCCCCAACAAAACACACAGACTTTTAATAATGAGTTTGCATGCCCTGCCATCACCCATTTTCCTGCTCTTGTCTAGCAGTTTCCTCTTCACAACCACTCGTGGGTTTTATTTTCAAAAACTGCTCTTCCAGCAAACTAAACAGCCCATGAACCAGGACAACTTCACCTAAGGTGCTCAGATAGTGTTAATACTTCCAAGTTTATGAGAAAAAATTGTCAAATTATATCTGACAAATAACAGGCAATAAGCTATACATGTCACAGAAGCTACCTGCTTCACAGAGCAACCCTGCTTACAGGCTTGCTGGGAACTGTGCTGAACCTCTGCTATATCAGGTTTTATAGAAGATATTTATATTAATGAAATATTAATTAACAGACAGCCATATTCCTCCTGAAGGGAATCTGTGTGAAAGGAGAGAGCTACATTACAATTCAGATATGTAGGCTGTAAAGATTACAGCCTCAGTAGGACAGATTAGAGCTGGCTGGGACCTGCTGAGGTATAGCTCCAGCCATACAAATAACTAGGATATAAAAGGCAGAGTTAAACAAAGGACAATAAGCATACAACTGCTGCATCAAATTTCTAGCATTCAGGGATCTTCTAAACTACACTATTCCATTAAGGTTGTCACAGGCTAACACTCTCAGTTCCTCTCTGGGGAGCTGCTCTCTCTGTATTTCCTTTCAAACACATGCCTAAATAATTACCTTGGTCGCTTATTTGGCCCATTAAGCAGGGTGACTTTCTCTTCCATCTCCCTGCCAAGGGAGAAAAAGGATTTTAGGAAACAGAAACATTGCTCTATGCAATTTACTGACAAGCAGCACACACAGACTGTTTTCCTTTCCAATAAAATGCTGCTGCCTCTTGGAGGGAACATGGCAGCTGTTTACCAGCTCACAGCAATACACAGTAAGTAGGGCAGAAGTAATGTGCCACACATCTAACAAACTTCTAGAAGAGCTGAGGACAACAAACTACGTCTGTATGAAAATGCAGCCAACCATACCCATTTTGCACAAGAATAACCTTAAATGGCTAAATATTATCAGGGTTTGGGTGTTTACCAATGCATATAGCAAGACAAAACTCAATCTCTGCTGATCACCAAGCAAAAGAGTATTGGTATAAAGGACTAAGTCTGCTGTTCCCAAATAAACCAATGTGGAATAGAAACAGCCCAGAATTATTGTCCCCTTTCATATCAAGACAGTGCAGGCAGGCTGATGGTCAAACTATACTAAAATGGGCCACTTTCAATGCAAGTCTCTCCCAAAGAGGGAGGCAACAAAAGGAAAAAATGAGGGTCTCTATACTGAATGATCCATATATTTTGAATACATCTATTCAGAATGGTTTTTTCCAATGATCATTAGAGGATGTCTGTCACTCTTCATCCACAGACATTTGAAAACTAGAAGGCATTACTCCAGGAGTTTTAGAATGGAATACCACAAGGTTCTCAATACAACAGCTTCCAAGGATGCACAGACCCTTCCCATGGACCACCAGAACATCAGATCAGAAGACAAGACTGCACAAATGCACTTTTCCCTTAAAGAGAATGAAGTACTTAAACATCTGCCTCACATCAGTCTAAATTTACTTAAGGACATTGCTGTGAAAGCATAAGCACCACCAGCCTGTACAAACCCTCCTGTTTTCCCTGTCAGCCATCCAGGTTTCAGGCAAGACCACCTGATTACCTCCTGCGTTTGCTGAGAAGGGGATGTTCAAGCAACTCATCCGCAGTGGGTCTCTTTTCTGGGTCCTGAAAGAAGGAAGCAAAAAGTAATTCTCTGGGAAATACTCATCATCTACAATAAAATCTTGGGCCAGAAGACCTCATTCAAGCCTGCATGGACTTCCTTCCTTGACTCCCTTCAGACGGGAAAGGAATTTAATTAAAATATTTAGAATTAATAGGGATAAATATCATGGATGTGCAGGAGGAACTTCCATGCTCCAGAGGTACTACTAATGTGTTTGCTTTCAATAAATTTATTCCCTACAGAAAACCAGAGCCCTAAAGAGACTATACTGAGATGATGCTCCTACCTCCACAGCAAAGCATTAAAAAATAATTGCTTCTGCCAGCCCATTAAATACTTGTGATCAGAGTGAACCCAGCACACCTCCAGAGCTGCACGACTGAGACAAAGCTTTCAGAGGACTGAAGAAAGCCTAACCTTAGTGATGCCTCAGGCCTCACAAAAATTAGCCTGCATCAACAGCTCACATACTGAAACAGTCATGTCATTCCCCTTCACCACTGAATTCCATGACTGAGACAGCTGGGAATGGGTATCTGAAAGTTAGAACGTATTCACCAACCTGATCAAGGCAGGAGTTCACCATCTGGATCAGCTCCCAGGAGTAAACAGTGGAATCAACCTCCATGGCACGATTTCCCTGCACAATCTTCACACACAGGTTCAGGGGATTCTAGGCAGAAAACAGAAACCAACCATAATGGAACCAAACTGGACAATGTCCAATGGGAAAGATGCTATAGGCCACCATTATTTTTTTCCTCCATCTCTGATCAGGACACACCCCTCTTCTTCCCTGCCTAGCAGGTTGTCCACAAATCCAGTAACAATTCCTGCAAAAACGTTACCCTGATGGCTAGCATCTTGGTGGCAACACTCAACTTCTCACCAAATTAACAGTGCAGGGAGAACAGACTTCTCTTTGCATGAAATCTCTGCCACTTATTGCCATTAAACAGGGCACAGCAGCAAAGCTGCTGAGGACTCCAGAGCCATCACTGGAGAAAGCCAGGAAAGGATGGTATTTTCACACCTTCTCTTTCAGGGTTACAAAATGTTACCTACAGCAATCAGCAGCTTTTCCCATCACATGGCACAGCTAAGCAAATCACATCTGCCAGTCAGCAACCCTCCTTTCACCCTCCCTACACCAGCTTGAGCAGACTTCTCTAGCAAGCAAGTTTCAAGAAAGAGTAACAGGATGAGATCCAATGAAATCTGAAGGCCAGAACTTTTTGCTACAGAATGCTACACAGAAAATTCACAGCTAGTAATGCTAAAAGAGCAAAAAGCCTACACTGTCACTCACAAACTTCCTCCTTGCAGTGAAAAGGATATCATATTCATATCCATGACACAAATTAGCACAGTTATTATTCTGCATCTAGTAAACATGGGTTGCTGACCAGGGTGGGTTTGGCAGAAGCCAGAAAGGCTGTAGCATGAAGGCAGAAGGGAAATCAGCACAAAGGGTAAGGGGGAATCATGCAGACATCTTCTCTGGCTATAGCTGTCACTCTCAGGCCGCTCGTTTTTTTTAATTAGCAGATTGAAACAACAAAAGAAAAACGTGACTGAAGAAAGCTATGTGTGAATCTTAGGACAATAAAGAAATAAGGTTATTCAGTCCATACTGGTTTGCAGACTTACAGTAGCATCAAAGGTCCTCTTCAGAGTAAGGAGCTCAAAGATGACACAGCCCACAGCCCAAATATCTGATTTGAAGTTGTATTTCACACCCTGGCAGAGTTCAGGGGACATGTAGTATGGGGTTCCCACCAGCTAGGAAAAAAAAAAAAACCAAAACATTAAAATCAAAATGATCCAGCAGTCTTCAACTCAGGAGCTCTGTATCCATTATGCTCACACAGGACAGAGCTAGACACAGCACTGAAGTGATATACCTCCCTAATGTGCTGGAGGGATGGGAACAATAAGCCCACTTCTTCCCCTGTAATCCACAAATCTGTCTGTCTGAGCTTTCTAAAAGATCCTAGACACCTCTCTTCTCATGCACCTGATGTGGTACATACTTCTCACTAGAGTAATAGTCACAAAAACACAATAAGGAGTTTCGCCTCTCTTAAATATACATCATTTAGAGGCAATCAGGGCCTTATGCACTGATCAGGCATATGGAAACCGTCATATGAGGTTGAAGAAAAAAGGATCTAGAAAAGCTTCCAAATACAGATGCCAGACCTTAGCTATGGAGCCACTGTGATCACAAGATACTGCCAGACAAAGGCTGCTCTGTCTCAAACAAAAAGAAGAGTTCCTTTGGGGTCAATACGTAGAAAGCTGGCTTGAGTCCCACCCAAAAGGCCTACACTTCAGAAGTGACTTTCCTGAACAACTGTTTTGTGTAGAACAAATAACCCCACCACACAGAAAAATCCAAAACCCTGCACATAAATACAAAGGCCTCCCAGGTACTGCAGAAGTAGGGGCTTAACTCAAAGTCACAACAAGGAGACACAGAATAAACATGAAAAAAAGATGTAAGAATCAAGCTTCCACATGAATGCAGCTCATTTCTTAGAAAGAAACTAGGCAGCAAAACAAAATGAGACAGAATTTAGAAATAGGAGAAATATTTATAGATGACCTCTTTTCAACTCTCTCAGCAAAGCTCCAAGGACTACAAAGCCTGCCCTTCATGAGACTCTGCAAGTACACTGGATACCTAATGGGTACATTCAGAATCTGCCATCTCCCTCCCATTTCCTGTCACAGAGTGTGACTGCTAGAGAGATACGTGAGTTCCAGCCACGGGAAGGCTTAGAAGCCCTAAGAATTGGAGTGTAACACTGAGAACTAGGACACTGCACCTAAACATTTTTTAAGCAAAGGATAATGTAAGCTTTCCCTAAGACAGACATATTTTCTGTTATCTTCTTTGGTAAATGGGAGAAAGAATGATAAATTGAGAACTCAGCGTTTAGTATGTAAGATGTGAGCATTCTACAAAATCACAATTTGACTTCTACAATTACAAATGCTGACAATAACATGTTTGCACACATTTCCCAAAAAAATTACTTCCAGTCTGCCACTGGTCATTAGGTTACAAATTGAGCAACTAGACCAGAGCATAGCCAGCATATAAAAATCAAAATATGGTTGAAGGTGTGTAGTTCGAAGTTTTTCATATGTGAAAAAGGAAAAAACAATGCTTGCAAGTATAGTATGTATAGATGAACACAGATGACACAGGCAAAACAAACCTGAAATTCACAGCACAGAGCAAACTGCCTCTGAAAGTCAGAAGGTCATGAAAAGTGATCTGCAGAAGTGATTCTGCTGCAGCCCAGCCTAGTGATGGTTTTATGAAATAGCCTTGAGTTCCCACTTACACTGGGACTGCACAACAGTGCTCATGTTCTGGAAAGGGATTGGCAAGTATTTAACTACACATCCTGACAGAACATCAACACCTGGCATTAAATTGAATAATACTGTCTGGTAAGTGGAATTGTGAGCTGGCTTGTGTCCCAAACTATAATAAAGCCCTTTAGCAGATAGGAATGTCTCCCTTTCCAAGCCTAACACTCACCAAAGAAATTAAAGGAGTTGAGAAATCCAAACCTGAACTTTTTAGGTGCCTGCAATACAGCTTACCTCGTGTCACAACTAGCTGCAAAAATGCTTTCTGGCAGGGTCTGGAACAAGGCCAAGCTTGACAGTCTTCTGGTAGAAATAATCTCTCCTACAAAGCTTTGCCCCTCTCCAGGACCATTACCAATAAACCTTACATCTGGTTACCATAAGAAGCACAAGTGCCTTTCTTGCTCCTTTGCAATTCGGTTCAGAGCCTGAGTATTAAAAAGATTTGAGACATGCCTGTGGCACAGTGCAATGTCACCCATGCACAACCAAGCTATCTCAGATCCACTTGAGACAAAATTTACCTGTTAGTAGCATGACAAAATTAATTTATTTGATAAGCTGGCCTTAACTAGCCCAGAGGGAGAGCATTGCTCTGATGTGACTAATGCTTTCTCTGTCCTTCAGCTAGCACTGCCTTCGTGTTACACAGATTCACCTCTAGAAGTACCAGGCCTAGGGGAAAGAAGAGCAGTGCTCTCCAGCATGGCTACACTAGCTCTGGTACAATTCTATTCCCATAGTGGCATCTATCTTTAGTCTACTGCTGCTTTCCAGAGAGACAGACCTCCAAAAGGTAACCTGGGAGCAAGATAACTGCAGGCTGCAACACATCAGCAAATATGCCAAAGTTAGCAAGATAAAATTAGGAAGTAAAGTAGCAAGGTGGGTGTCAGTCTCCAAGTAAAAAGTGACAGGGCAAGACAAAATGGCCCCAAATTGCACCAAATGAGGTTTACATAAAATACTAGGAAAAATTCCTTCACTAAAAGGGTCAGGCATTGGACAAAGATGCCCAAAAAAGTAGTTGAGTCACTGTCTCTGGACGTGTTAAAAAAAACCTGTGGATGCAGCACTTGGGGACATGGTTCGTGGTGAACACAGCAGTGCTGGGTTAACAGCTGGACTCACTGACCTTAATTCTAAGATATACTGAGGGAAGTTGAGGGGTGAGAGAAAGGAAAGCAACAGTAAACAAGCAGCAAGAATGTACAGCGTTCCTGGCTTTCTGCAAGGCATGCAGAGATGAAAGAAAAACACAACTCAGCTTGCACACAGAGATGGCAGATACTCACAGTCTCAGCCATAGAGTACTCAGAGTTCAGCTTCTTTGCCAACCCATAGTCTCCTAATTTAATCAGGTTTGCCTTGGTTAGAAAGATATTTAATGTCTTTATGTCTCTGAAACAAGAAAAAGAAATTCAAACACTCAAATATGCTTCCAGATTTCACAGTTTTCCCCACATTACTATACTTTCCCCCCAAAATGAGCTACTTGCTACTCTGCCAGCACTCTGTCACACACACATACACACAGCTCTCCAAAGGCAATTTTGTCCCAAGTAACAGGGCACTAACTGCAGTTATCCATGTTTTATCACATTCCCCATGCAAACACAACAGTTTCAAAAGCTCAGGCTCAGACACCTATGTAAAAGCCACAGACCAAAGACAGTTCTTTCCCCCACTCTCAGTTTCTTCTCGTAGGAAGGTCATTGAGCAGGTCTTATTTTTGCTAGTCTTATAAATAGACCCAAGCCAAGAGAAGCTGAGCTCACTAAAAATGCAAGTGTAAGTATGAATATGCACATATAAACACATACACAGAGGGTGTGAAACTGATACCACTCTAGAACTTAAGCATAATGTCCTTATCTCTCAAGAACAACTCTTCATAACATGACATAGGATTCCAGCTCATAAGTTGGCTGGGCTGATGGAGAAGGCTTTAGTACAGGTTTGAATGGGGGAAGGATGTAAGACCAGCCTGGCTAGACCTGAGCCTGTGGGCTGCATGCCAGTGCTGGGGTGAGACTGACAGCCCAGCTAAAGTGCATCTGTACCAATGCACACAGTGTGGGTAACAAACAGGAGGACCTGGAAGCCACTGTACAGCAGGAAAGCTGTGCTACAGCTGCCATCATGGGTATGTGGTGGGGGAACTTGCACCACTGGAGTGCTGTAGTGCAGCTCTTCATAACGGACAGGTGTGCAAGGGATGGCTCTGTATGATGGCTCTCAACTGCACAGAGCCCAGGGTCAGTGATGATATGGCTCGGTGCCTGTGGGTGACAATCAGACCACCCAACCAGGATGAAGAGCCAGCTGAGATTCTGTAAGCAGCTGGCTGATTTTTCATGACTGCCAGTTTTTGTGGGAGATTTTAACCTGCTGGATGTCTGCTGGAAACTCAACACAGCAGAGAGGAGGCAGTCTAAGAGGTTCCTGAAGGGTGTGGAAGATAACTTCCTGACACAGCTGGTAAGAAAGCCTACTAGGGCAGCACCTGCTGTTTCTGAACAGAGAAGGGCTGGTGGGAGATGTGGTGGTTGGAGGCCGTCTTAGGTAGCGACCACAAAATGACAGTTTTCAATTCTGGGTGAAGTAAGGAAGGAGGTCAACAAAACCACTACACCTTGGAGTTCTGGACAGCAGACTTTGGTCTTTTCAGGACACTGGTTCAGACAGACCCTTGGGAAACCGCTCTTAAAAACAAAGGGGTCTAGGAAGGCTGGACATACTTCAAGAAGGAAATTTTAGAGATGCAGAAGCAGGCTGCTGGAGAAGCTGGCAGCCCATGGCTTGTATAAGTGCACTCTTTGCTGGGTTAAAAATAGCCTGGGTGGCTGGGGACAGAGTGTAGTGGGGATGGGTGCCACATCCAGTTGGCAGTCAGTAACCAGTGGGGTTCCCCAGGGCACAGTGTCAGGGCCAGTCCTGTTTAATATTTTTATCAATGTTTTGGACGAGGTGATTGAGCGCATCCCTTAGTCAGTTTGCAGAAGACACCAAGCTGGGCAGGAATGCAGATGGGCTGGATGGTAGGAGAGGCTCTACAGTGGGATCTAGACAGGCTGAGGCCAATTGTAGAGGTTCAGTAAGGTGAAATGTTGGGTCCTACACTTGGGCGACAACTCCTGGCAGTGCTACACACTTGGGACAGAATGGCTGGAAAGCTGCCCAGCAGAAAAGGACCTGGGTGTGCTGGTCAACAGAAGCTGAACATGAGTCTGCGTTTGCCCAAGTGACCAAGAAGGCCAGTGGCATCCTGGCTTGTGTGAGAAGAAGCAAATCCAGCAGGACCAGGGCAGGGATTGTTTCCCATTGTTTCTATAACTGGTGATTTTGAGTCCAGTTCTGGGCCTCTCACTGCAAGAAAGACATTGAGGTGCTAAAGCATGTCCAGAGAACCCTGGTGAAGGCTTTGGAGCACAAGTCTGATGAGCAGCTGCTGAGGGAGCTGGGGTTGTTTAGCCTGGAGAAAAGAAGGCTCAGGTAAGACCTTACCAGTCTCTACCACTGTCTGAAAAGAAGTTGCAGCAAGACGGCAGTCAGTCTCTTTTCCAAGGTAACTGGTGACAGTTGTCACAAGAGGAAATTGCCTCAGGGTACACCAAGGGAGGTTCAGGCTGGGTATCAGAAGAATTTCTTCACTGAAAGTGTTGTTAAGCATTGGAATGGGCTGTCCAGGGAAGTGGTAGAGCCACCATCTCTGGAAGTGTTCAAGAAACAACTAGATATGGACTTGATGCTATGGTTTAGTTGACACGGTGGTGTTCAGTTGGACTCTTGAGAGACTCCTGGAGGTATTTTTTAACCTTAATGATACCATGACTCTATGATATACTATGCCCAAGAGATTGAAAGGCTGATGGCCACAAAAAAGCTGAACTCCAAAACTCATAGAAAACACTCTCTCCCAGACAGAGTAATCTGTGTGTAGTTTCACAGATCAACACAGGAGGCTGGAAATAGAGAGGAAGTTCCTGCAGCATGACATGCTTTTCATGGTCAACACTTCATAACACCCTCTTTTCCTAAAATACATCAACAACTTCTCAGGGTAGATCAGGAAAGCATCAAGTAAAGTAGCACTATACATACATCCACTAGGGGCACTGCAAAGTCCTGGGTCACTCTGACAATGTCTGCAGCAGAAGGAATTCGCTGTAAACATTTAAATAATTGTTCAATTCCTTATTATGGAAGGATTTGGGGCCACACATGTTCAGAGGTGGTAAGAAGAAAATCACTGCAAAGTAGGGCAGACATGACATCTGCTTCAGGCCAAAAACTCAGGCACTACTTTGCTGAGTGTAGGCTACCCTGATTAGCAAGGCTTGCCAAGATTCAGAATGGCAGCAGCCAGGATGCTATCATCCTACAGAAAACATCATCACACAGCTATGCTTGTAAGTGAGTCCAACACATGATCCAACTGTGCTGCAAGTGGCTGTCTACACGTGCAATAATTTCTTGACCATCACAGAAACATATATTAGACATGAAATTTACTGCTCCCAAACAGAAAAGGGCAACAGAAAAAGGTGATTAGCAACACATTAAAATCTCAGAAGAACTGTCAAAATTACAAGCCAACAGACTGTACTAGCTCCTTAAGTAACAGGCCAAAGAAATAAGATTCAGACAAATGCAGGACAAATCTTCAAGTGGGTTATATTACAGCAATGGACAAATGCAAAGTCTTCATCACCATTAATCTCCGGGAATTTCAGAATGATGTACACACTGGATTGCAGCTATTAATTGTGGAACAGGTCGGAAGTACCTTTGGCCTGTGGTAAATGCTCTTCCTACCCACTTTAACAAACATCATTTATATGCTATCGCAATAAAGGGCAAATTTACTTCCTTCCTATGTGGATAAACTCTTTGTTCACACAGCTCCAGCTCCATTTGCAAATACAAGATTTCCTGCCACTTTTATCACAAGACTGTTTCTAGCCCAATGAAAAAGGGATTATTAACATCTAGGAGATCCTATTACACTTTGGAGAGAAGCTCAGTGCTTGCTTAAACAAAGCAGCAAACTCACTCCCATGAACTGCACTGGTTACCTCAGCTTTCTGCATGCCACACTTACCTGTGAAGAATTCCAGCTCGATGAATGCAGCTCACAGCTGATGCAATTTGAAAGAGATACCAAACAACCATCTGCATGGGTAGGAATATATGCATAACGTGAGGATCAAAAAAAAATTTTTATATCACAAAACCCTACATGTCTCTGTCACACTGAGGCACAGCAAGAGGGCCTGGCGACACCATTTAGATGCTCTTTCAGGAATATAAAAATTTCAGAATTTCCTGGCTTGGTAATCTCTAAAAAAACATTTCAATAGGTAGATTATTCTACTTCCATTCATAGTGTCTGTCCTGACAAGCATCAGAGATTCAGTAAGTGAAAAAACTTAAGAATGACAACCAATGACCACTTGGGAAGCATCTACAGTTGTGCTCTCCAAATATGAATTGGGACCATTAAACAGCCAGAAAGTCTTAGAAGTCACTGTATAAGACAATTAAGTGTAAGCATTAATCAGCTCAGCATGCAATGAAAGCAGACAGCAAAAAGCAAGTTTAAATAAAATAAAGACAGAAAAAGAGAAGAGTAACATAGATTCAAGGAAATTACATGAAAAAAAAACCCTACAAAATTATTAAGAAGGGAGAGAAATAGAGGCCCCACTAGGAAGAAACACAGAAAGAGGTTTAGAAGTTAAATGTTTGCCAAGATGATAAGGTGAAGAAAGCCAGCTCTCTTTCATTATTCATCCCTTGGAACTATATACTGCCTGTAGACAGGTAAAAAGGAAAATAAGAAGTTTCAGATTGTCCATAAATGCTTGCAATGCTGAACCAGGAGGATGCCAGCCCCGAGATAAACAGAGAAAATCCCCACCACCACAATGAAAAAAATTGGAAGAAATACTCAAATAACCCTACAGATCCCGAGAACATTAGGCCAGCTCCACTGCTTCCTCAAACCATTCCAAATTACCTCTTCTTCAAATAACTTGTCTTTCTGTCGCAGAATCTTATCGTAGAGGTTCCCTCCTGTAATTATAAGTGAGTGAGAAAGACAGAGAGGTTCATCTTAGTTAATGGCAGCAGATACTCTGCTCAAGTGCTGCTGGGAATACTCAAACCCCCTAAGAGATCTGATCAATCTCTCTCAGCATTCTTCACTTAAACTGGTCAGGCACTCACAAAATTAAGTTCTTCTTCCATATAAGAACTTCAACAGTGTATTTAAGCCTAAGTAGAGATGATTATTTAACACCATCCTTTAATACTCTTTGAAAAGTAAATCAGTAAGCTCAGCCAGCAGTCCCTACTTTTCTACTTATTTTTTGTAAGTGCTTCTTGGGGTATGTAAACATGTATTAGATGTGTGCCAAATCAAGTGAGATTATCCTGTTCAGCACTATATATATAAATAATACGCTAAAAAAGAGAAAGAAAACAAATTTTAAGTCAGAGTAGTCCATGAAAGCACAACTTACTGTCTTTCCCTACCTACTCCCCAGCTCTGTGTGGCCTCTCCTTTTTCTGCCCTGCCAAATACATTGGTGCAGAATTCACAAAGCAGTACCACTAACAGAAACCTGAAATCAGCAGAAATCTTCAGTCCACCCCATGACATCAAGACAGCAGATGGAAAATCAAGGAGAGCTAAAAGAAATGGTGCTGAGAGCTGCAAGTAGAGAAACTCCCTGTCAGATCAGCATCCAAACAGTAAATCCCAAAACTCTCATAACCTCCTGCTGCTATTCCAATTCCCAGTTATCATATATTGTGTCCTAATTGTCATAGACTGCCAGGACTATTCCCAGTTTTTGTCTGCATGATTTCCATTCTGTCAAGTAGTAGAAGTCCACAACAGGCTGCAATGACTTCTTTGTCTACTTGAGGGATTTAATTCAGACTTCCATGTTAGGAAGATTCTAATTAAGATTCCCTTCACTTTATTTCTTCTCATTCAGCCTTGCTGTAACTTTCCAACATTTCATTTTTCTGCCTTACCTTCACATTTACAAATCAGCTATCAACCACTCTTCACAATTTAACCAAAGTATTCACTTCTGCCTTTTCTTATGAATGTCTTTTCTAACTACTCAAACTTTGTAGGCTATTAGTCAATTGTGTTCTTAATCTCTTTTTTTTCCCATCTTTTTTGCAGCTTTTCTGAACCAAAGAGCAGCATGATAAGTACTACACTGCCAAAATCCTAGACAAGTAGACAAGTTAGCTCTTGACTCATATAACCAATACCTCTATGCAAACATATGAAAACTAAATTAATTTAGTATTTGCTTCATCTAATCACATCTGACCTTCCAACATAGGTTATTCTCTTTTCAATTACTGTACTTTATAGGATATTTCTTCCCAAATGTATTTCATTTGTATTCACTGATGTTATCCCATGGTAAATTCAAGTCTTACAGTACCATGACATACACACGGAACTAAAGGCAAATAAATCAATAACTTGGCTTCATCCTCTGTAAAACAGGGGCAACATTTACTGAAATGTAAAATTATTTTTGAGATTTTCAGGAGACAAGACAAATAAACAGCAAAACCTTTGGGTTCTGACAGTGCCTGACAGTAATTGGTCCTGCCTTACTTTACAAATTACTCATAAACTAACTTGGGCTTGTACACTGTACAAAAAAAAAAAAGCCTAAGAAACAACTATTAATGAATTGGCAAAATGACTACGTGGAAGTCCACACAAGATTTCCTGTTTCTCATGTCCCTTGCTCTCAACCATTCAGGCAACACCAGCTATACACTCATCCCTTAGATATTATCCCAAAGCGAACAGAGGCATTTACAAATGTGCACAGACATCAATACTACGCAGTTTTTCTCTACACCCTCCAAATTTATAATGGCCTCAAGCATGCAGTCTTTTCAGGGCCAGTAAGTAATTCACACAGAAAGAGAACCTTAAAATAAAAGGTGCCTCAAAGAGCTAACATTCCCCTATGCTTGCACTGGGCTCCACCCTCCGTAAGAACAAAAAGCAGAGAAGAAAAACCAGCTTTGGCCAAGCTGCCAACCAGGGTGTCTGACATCCCTTGGAAAGACCTTACACAACTCTGTTGTGCTCTCTAACCTGTTCCAGTGAAAGCAATCTGTTGTATAAGGTGATCACAACACAATGATAGCCTTTTCCAACAAAAAAAAATGTTTCTACTGATGAGCCAAGGCTTAATGCAAGTCCTATACAAACCAGACATTGCCTGGGGAGCTGTCCCACTCACCCAAAGAGGAACCACGCTGCAGTTCTAGGCACGTATCCTGTTCCAGCAGTGTAAGCTGTGTATGGGCCCCTGTTCCTGCCATCCAAGAGCAGCTGATAGTCACAACCTCACTGCAAATCCTTCTATCGCTCCATCCAAGCTAGGACTGATTCCTCTGCCAACTCCAAACACCACCATCTGAGCTACTCTTGGACAGAATTTTAAAATTTTCTCCACCACAAGAATTTTTTTAATTGTTTGGGTTTTTTTAGTAGTTAATGTAAAAGCTGACAGCAGAAGGTGGGAAAAAGTCCTGACTGCAGTGTAGCAGGACATTTTTAAGCTCTGATTTATAATTGCCAAATTACAAACCTATTTAAGTGACAGTACTGAAAAAACAGCCCTGCTCTGTACTGGTAGAGAGGTCCAGATAGTCTCATCATCTTTTCCTACTGCCCTCCTAAAAGAACAAAGCAAGGTGCACTAGAAGTGTTTATCACCAATAATCCACTCCTTCCAGTGCACCAGCCATTCACAAAACTCAAGAAATCATCTACTGCATAGACTGCCTCCACTAACTACTGGGCTTCTCTTTTTTAGCACCTGAGACACAAATCAGGATGGTTCTCAGTCTCTTCTTCAGGAGCTACGCAGCAGAATTCACCTCCTCTCCAGCTGACACCCCAGAAATACTTGCAGGTTCTGTAGAAGGGTGACCCAGACACATGGCAGCTTCCTATTTATAAATGGGAGTAGGGATCTCACCATTACAGTACTCCAGCTCAATCAGGAGCGTGGTGTTATCCATGAAGTGATTGTAGTAAGCAATGATGTTCTCATGCTGCAGCAGGGCCAGGATAACGATTTCGTTTAAAGCATCACGACGCTCCTTTTCTGACAGCCGGGTCAGGTCCACCTCTTTCCACACTACAAGTGAGTCATCCTGAAACACAGAAATATCTTTCAATTAAAAACACACTTTTATGAGGAGAACGGTATGTGCCTTTATAGCAGGAAATTAAAATAGTAAGGAAAGTAAAAGACTTTCCTGTCTCTCACAGATTTCAGACAAATATTCTTCACAGCTTAAGTTTTGAGGTTTGTTGTTTGTCTTTAGAAATAGTGATGGCCTGAAGCCATCTTTCTAGCTGGCCAACACTCCGTATGGGAAAAAAAACAAAAACAAAACACCAAACCAAGGGAAAGACACAGGGTTTGTTTTATTTCAATAAAGACTAAACACACTCCTGTTCAATAAAGGGAGAATATTGTATTTTTAATTCTGTAATTGTAGGATACTGTACAAGACTATAAGGTGCTACAAATATTCAAAGGAAAAAGCCTGAAGGAAAAAAACCCACAAACCAAAAAAAAAAACCCCTCAAACAAATCAGTAAGGAAACCAGAATGAATTTAGATTTAGTTTGCCCTTGTTAGGCTCACATTGTCAGTCATACAACGAGTGATCTCTCACGTGAAGAGCATTCACTTACACCTGCCCAAGATCATGACACCTCAAGGTGGCCAGAAAAAAACTGAAGAACTCCCTTTTGAAACTTTCCTTGACAGCCACTAAATCCACAACTACAATTGAACAGGACGGTATTAAACGAGTTGGAAGCAACAGGAGGACTGGCTTTTCATCCAGTCTCCCCCGATTACACTGAAATGCTGAGCACATGAGAGTTTACCTGTATGAGATGACCCCATGTCCTCTGTAACTGGAACAAAACACAGAAAAATGAGTAGTCCACTAGCGTCAGAAGAATCTCCACATCTCCCTGCGAAACTTCAGGGGACCCAAGGATTGGCAGCACCCAAAGGCTTCGAAACCCACACCCTGCAGCCCTGGCCACTGAGGGCTGAGGTTGTCACTTCGTATGCAGGCTGTTCCCAGAGCGGTGCCGGAGGATGTCACCCTGGGGGCAGAGCCCGTCGGGCACCGGCGCCTCCAAGCACCGTACCCTGAGATCTGGCAGCGGCCCCCGCCCCTGGCGGAGCGGCCCCGGGGCCCCGCGGCGGCGGCGGCGGAACGGGGCCCCTCTCCGACCGCCGGGGCCGCCTACCTACCTCGGTGCGGCGGTACAGGGTGGCCTCGCCGAAGGCGCCGCGGCCCAGGGTGCGGATGGGGATGTAGTGCAGCTCCTCCTGCTCGCCGGGCACGCCGCCGCCGCCGCGGGAGCCGCCCCTGCCCGAGGACTCGTTGCCGAAGTCGGAGCTGATGGAGTCGCAGTGCCGCTCGTACTCGCCCAGCGACATGGCGATGGCGGCCGCGCTCGGCCCGGCGCTCCCTCAGCGCGGCCCCGCGGGCTCCATGTCGGCTCCCGACCGCGACCCGGAACCGCTTCCCGCCGCCGCCGCGACCTCCGCGCTCCCGCCCCGCCGGGCCCGGCCCCCGCCCCGCCCCGGGCAGCGGCATTGGGGTGCGCGGAGCCGCCGCTCTGCGTGAATTCACTTCCCAAATAGACAAGCGTCCGACGTTAGCTTCTGAGAAAGCTTTCAGGAATAAAAAACTGTCTGAAGTAACTAATTTCTATCAAAAAAGTAATTACTGCTTCTTATTGTACAGATTTTAATGTTTCTTTTTGCTCAGCCATGCATAATATGTATATAATATTAACACATATATATAATTGAAAAATAATTGACACAAGGGACTACACACACATGGATAAGCACCACGACTGTACCCCAAGCACAAAGATCTGCTGGAGTAGTGAGAGCACTTGCAATGGATACACATTTCCCATTGTTAATAAAGCATAGCCATCTCCCTCTGTGAGCTCATAGGTCATGGATTCTCTCTCTGACGAAGAAATAAACTAAAAGCTTCATAAATTTTAGAGCTGAAGCTGAAATGACTTCGCTGTCATGAAGACGTATTTGCAACCCTAATCTTAGGTTTGTCATCGGTTTCTTCACAAATGTTGCAACCCACCGTCATTTCAACGTTTTATTTTCAAAGTTCTGTGGTTACAACTCCAGGTGGGAAAGCGGAGTTGAATGATGAAGAACATTCACTTCCAGACAGGTGATCCAATGCTTACAGGAGATCCCACGAACTGAAGCACAAAGCCCTAAACCCGAGCACAACCGAGCCCAGTTAGCTCTTACCTCACTACCTTGGGAAGATGCTTGAAAGAATGAGCAATGCTCCTTGCAAGGTGCTGAAGGTTTGAGTTGTTTAGTATTATATGCACCTATTTGAAACTTACACAGCAACATCTATTTGTCTTGCTTTGAAACTATTTCCAAATAAAGATTATGTCCTTAGAAACAGCAAAGACAGCATGTCAGTTTTAGGATAAAGAAGTTTGCAGTAACAGATGAAAAAGCTCAAGATGTGTGTTGCTAAAGATCATTTACTCCCTCCTTTGGAAGGATATTATTTGGCAAAATGCCACCTGGCAAATAGTAATTTTAAAAAATCTACATGACAAAAATCTCATGCAAATAGATTAAGGAATATAGAACAGCTATAGAAAATCAGAAGACTAATTGAAAACGCCAATCTTAATTTTTTCTATTTGAAAAGTTGAGCTATCTTGACCATTATTATATACAGTATCTTACAAATCCTTCCACAAAATGCTTATAGTAGTAGCTCTAATCAGATTAGCCACCCCACAGCATTGCCTTTACTACCCTTTAAAAAGCAGGCAGTTAATTCTCACAGAAAGATGCCCCTAAGGTAAGTGGCAGACGCTGCACACTCAGGTTTATTGGAGTATGACTGAAGAATTCATACCTGACTTTACACTGTGTTTTTTACTCAAGCATTTAAAGAAATCAGACCATCAAGCCCCCAGCAAGGGGCAATGTGTCATTTTCCCTCTTGCAAAATTAGTATTGCAGGATGAATTTGGGTAAGGGTAGGAAAACTGTCATTTAAACCAAATCATAGCAAACATCTGCCTTATTTCAAAGATTCATTCATGGTTTGCAGGGTCAAGGCAGTACATTGGTTATATTACTAAGGAAATACCAGCCAACATATTACAAGTCAACATCAGCCCACGCTGAGAAAGAAGTGACAAAGCATCTACATGGTTAATTATAATTAAGAAGACAACACCATGAAAATCCAGTTGCATATGTATAGCAAATACTTTACGTGTGAGGGAAGATTGTCCAAACTAAGTACAGTGGGGAAATAAAAGCCCAAGCAGCTGGTATGGGTGAGAAAATACTAGAGGGTAAAAACTCTGCAGCAGGTCAGACCAGAGCTGCCCTGGGACATAGCAGGAAAACACAAGCACCTTGTCTCCTCTGCTTGCCTTGTCTATTGGCAGCTGTAGGAACAGCATCCACCAGATAACCAAGGAAAAACAAGTTCTTACCATCATAGTTCCAACAGAACTATGGTGAAGTTTATGCAAAGGTCACATAATGCAATTGATTTAACAGGTCAGGGGAAAACTACCTCAGGAATACCAGCTATGAAAGGAAATGAAGTGACAGGAAACCACAGAAGTGAGAGAAAGCAGTGTAAGCATGGTCCTGCCGTTGCTTTTTTTGGGGTTATGTGCCCTCAAAGGAAGTTATTCAACATGTATATTTAATTGCAGAAACTGAAATACAAGACATATTAGACCTCTAGGAGACAGCAGCTTTCTCCAAACATGAGCTAAACCAATGATCCTCATAGCAAAGATCACTGGGATGGACACCAAGAGATCACAGGTCCTCTGGCAGGCTGTGTCAGTGAGCTGGAAATGCAGATGCTAATACATGGAGTTTGAGGTGATGGACCTCTGGCAGTAGAATAGAACAGGAATGTGTTGCTACGATTTTGCAGAAAGTTTAAGTCACTTCAGCTGCACCTGAAACAGAAATTTCTAGCTTCTGTCAGTCCTTCCAGTTAAAAGCAAAATAGGATTCCTACAAACACTGCTGAGCAAATACAAGCATTTGAGTGCAGGGGCAAAAGCTTGGGCTCACTTGTCTCAGGTTAACAAAAAGGTCCAAGAAAAGCCAACTGGCAGCGTTTCTAAACCCTCTGCTCTTTCCAGCCTCCTCAGAGAAAAGTTACCTGCCTCTGGTCTGCCAAGCTACCACACCACCACAAGAACAAACCTGACAAATTTTCCAGGTGGATAAGGGACAGCAGTAAAAATCTGCCAACACTGAACTCCTGTAGTCTTCGCTAGACCCAAACTTTTCTTTTCTTCTCTGAAAAATTTAACTATTTCAGGTTTGTGGTCTGTCTTTCCAAGTGAGACACCTTCAACATAAGAGAAGTTCACTTCCTAAAGACGTTGTTCACAAAGTCATGGCCATCTCAGGCATCTGAAAGACAAGTATAGCAGAGGGACACAACTAAAGACACGGGAGACAAAAATATACCATATGAATTGACAGAGGCAAAGAGCAGCCATGCTACTTTGCCAAATCTCTGCCTCAGGACCCATCAAAACGTATGGGCGGGAATCCCCTCATCATCTTGATAAGAAGTTGCCAAACTAGTTTGAGTCAAATGTCTCTCATCTGCCAGCTGGAAGAAAACACAGATGATGTACACTGGGGTTACTTCTCACGAACCTGAGCAGCTTGTAAAAAATGAGCAAGTGTGTAAAACGCTCGTTCCCTGACAACGTACGCAAACAGCGGCTGTGGTGCGCACCCTGCACAGGGTGCAGCCCACGCTGCAGAGCAGGAGGCAGAATACACAGAAGTGTACCTTACTCAGGAATGCTCACGTGCTGATTTCAGTACTGACATAATTAAATCGTTAGTCACATTGACAAGTGGGTGGAAGAGGCTGGAAACATTTGATGCAGTTTGCTACAGGCAATCATAGATTTACCAGTGATGCATCTGTCACACACAAAGATGGGCTCAGACCCAAGCATCTGCAACAGCTCAACATTAGCCTATTTCCCAGAAGTGAGATGGAATGAAGACAGCAGCCCTGCATCCCCGGTGCTGTAAAACAAGCAAGACCCACTACCCAACCTACCGCATGGAAGCAGCTGTATGATTTCACATACTCAAAATATTCATCTGGGAAAGAACTTGCAGAGGCTAATCCTTATCTAGAGATCTGGGGATTTCCCTTCCTGAAATTCTCCCTGATAGCACTGACTTTATTAGTTAACTAGATTAGTTACTAACTAATTATCTAGCATTTATATGTCCCCAGTCTTGTTATGCAGCATCTCTCACTTGGCAACTCCATAACAAAAGGCTTGCAGGGTCAGCAGAGGAGATCTGACAGCATTTCAGTAAATACTTAACCACTCTCTTCAGTACCTACCACTCACATAGTACCAACTCATCTTTGCAACAGTTTTCAATCTCCTCTAAAGTAAAAAACTGAAAGTATTTGTTTGTCTTAATGAACAAAATTTTACATGAGAGTTGATGGTGAAAATTTGGATCTTATACCCCAAGGCACCAGCCCTTATTTCACTACCACCCTCAAAATTTCTCCACATAGAGCAATATAATTATGAAAGGGGAGGGAGAAAGGCAAAAAACGGTAAGCTGTATTAGGACACCTCTTGCTGTGCTGGTTCCATTCCACAGAGAAGCCTGTGCCCCCTTCCCAAGTCTAGAATTAATTGTTACTAGAGAAGCCTAAGGCTTGTGGGCAGTCTGTTTATTTGCTGCTTCCTGTGACAGGTCAACTTTCAGGAAACAGCAGTCTGCAGGAACATGCACAAAGAGGACAAGACTCAGAAACAAGGTGAAGTGGGTTGTTTTCCCCAAAAAATTTTTATTTGAGAAAGCTGACAAAAGTCCCCCAAGCAGTCATTACAGGTAAATCCACACCAGTCCCCTGCACCTGCTTCCCAGTAACTACACCAGTACAGTGAAGATCAAAGCATAACACCAGAACCATGAGAGTGTAACAGTCACCTGGGGAACTTAAGGCCTCACCATCATTTTTAAGATAACTTTGTACTCAGATAAGGATGGGGAGAGCATATCAAAACAGACAAGACTGGAAAAGCCCCTTTCTTGTACTCTCTTTTCAAGTTATATAAAAACAAAAGCAAAACCTTAACAGATCTACAGGCTTCAAACTGCAGGACCTAAAACTACCTTCAAACGACTTCTGTAATTCAGTCCTGTGGCACTGCTGCTGTTCTGCAATGTAACTTTCAAAAACATACAAGGATAAAATGGATGCAAGGGCAGAGGAGTGGACTTAGGATCCTAATATGGCTTTATCAAAAACCAAACAAATTAAAAGCAATCAAAGTACTTGCAGTGGAACTAACAACTCCAGGAACCTGGGAATGGCAAAGAACTAATATATTTAGATGACAGGAGATCATCTTTATATCCTCTTTTCCACTGCCTCACCCTGGACAACTGTTTCCTTCCTTCCTAGATCAGACTCAGGTCACAAATTACAAAACTGTGCTTTTTTGAAACTGTTAGGCTGGGTCCAGGGCCATGACAACCGCATCCCTACCCAGAAGTATCTAGATACAGGACACCAGAATGCTGTGCTGCTGAACCACTTGCTCTGAAGGAGTACAGAGACGATGAAAGAACTGTAATCACTGCCTAAAAACTGCAGCAAGTCCAGGAAGTTAACCTGTCTGCTTTCTCCCACCCGGTTTATTTAACATAGTGCCATCTGGACAGCTAAGAAATGGTGAAAATAACAGTTCTCTTGAGGGCACAGTTCAGACTGCCCCCTCAGAGGTAGAATTAGCCTATTCCCACCCTGTATTGCCTTTTCTCAGTCCATCCACATTCTTCCAACTCCTCTGCTACCATGCACAGCACTATTGTACCCTCAGACCTCAACGCAGGGTACAGGCCCTCATGCCTCATGTAAGCATCAGCTCACCTTGCTTTGAGGTCCTATAAAATGACATTCAGACAGCTGCTTGGATAGATGAGAAGTCTCCTGCTCAACATAAGACCAAGTTTCCTAGCATGACCTGCTCCCATTTGCTCTGTGACTGTATCTGACTGAGGCCTCCTGCACAAAAGGTTGTTCCTGACCAAGGTTTTCAGGAAAGCTGCTGTGCCATTTCAAAACAAGAGAGGCAAATCCAAGACAAACACATAGGGGAAGGGTGGGACCAAGGCTGGATAGATTATTTGAGCAAAGCAGGCTTCTTTCCAAGCTCAAACACACTTCCAAGCCTGCTTTAGAAGGCTTCCCTTCCTCCAGGCTGAATCACCATATGCTCAAGTGCTCTGACCTGTCAGCACAAAGACACCAGCTCCCACAGGGAGAAACACAGAGGTCCACGACAGGGACCAAACCTTGGAAAACCCTCTATTCTCAGGCCCTACTGGAATGATGAATGCTACTGCTTTGCACTCATCTCCATTTGCTTGAGGCTTAGATCCCAGCTGGTGAGAACAGGGAATCTCCCTGTTCTGCCCCAGTGTGACCTGCATGCCACCTAAAGAGTGCAGCAGGGTCAGGTGGTTCTGAGTAACAAACACTGCAGTCACAGACAGATGGGAGACATCATCAAGCCATGATTATAAAAGGAGAACAGACAGCGCAAAAAACTTGGTGCAGCTGTCATGGAAACATCTTTTTTTTTTATTTAATCGCTGCCCCAGGAATACTCAAACCCATCATGACCTCCCCCACCCTCAACATCCAATAGGATTTCACAAGTCCCCCATTGCCTCTGATGTTCAGGTTCCCCTCCCCATTTAGGGTCCAAGTTCCTCCACAAAAGCTCCAGTCAGTGGGTATCATCTGTAAGATGGCTCCAGGAGGCCATGGCTAGGTCCCAGAGGTGTCCAGCTGGGTCTGAGAGGAGGGGAAGAAGATTTGCTCTTTTACTCAATCAGCTTCTTGGCCTTGAAGAAGCGACGCAGGTAGAAAACCTGCCAGGTGGCCAGTCCGATGAGGCAGCACATGGAGAAAATGCTGAAGTACAGAACTCGGGTGTTTGTTGACTCTGAAACAGACAACAAACCATTGCACCTGAGTCTGGCATCACAGGATGCACCACAAGATGGCCAAGTTCCCAGGACTACTTCTCCCCCATGCAAAACCAAGACAGTGTGACGGCAAGGGCACCTGAGAAGCAGCAGCACTTGAGAATAAAAGCAGAGAGAACAACAAGAAGGATAATAAGAGGGAACAAGATGAAGCTGTGGTTAATGGGCAACATTAAATGGAATTGAGTAATTCACATTAGGAATGGAGACAGAAAGAAAAGATTTCTAGAGACAGAACAACAAGACTCAATGACTGCTTCAGGTTACTAGGCACTGCATCCCTTACTAGGAACAGAACAGGCAGAGACCACTAAAACTGCTAGATCTTTAAATGCTGCCCTAATAACACATTTAGCAGAAATTAGGGGTTTTAGAGTTCCATCCCTCTGAAGGGGCACACAATCTCTCACCATTTGTGTCTCTCATCTCCTCTTCTCGTTTCTTCATATAAGCAAAGTCGTTAACAATGGACTCTGAAAGATCTTCCAAACGCCTCAATTCTACTTCCAGGGGTTTCAACTTCTCCACTTTAGCAATCTAGAAAACAGAAGAGTCAAATCACTGAAACAAAACCAAAAGCTCCCACATGGGTTTTTACTGCCAGTTTGAACCACTCCTCCCCACACACTACAGATCTGGGGCATCCTTCCCCTCGGGAAATACCTCTACAGGCCAGAAACTACCATTGCATAAAACACTATCACTTCTCCCACCTGTTTTTTGAAACATACTTTCCTACTACTCCACCTACACAATGGAGGAGCACAGCATGCATACAAGCACACTTCTTCCTTATTCGGCTTAATGTTAGCTTATCACAGCTGGCTTCTGAGGAGTGGGTAGAAGATCTTGCCACGTGACTACACCTCCAGTGAGTGTAAGTCACAGACTGAGATACAGGTGACTAACTTCCATACGTGTACGATACAGTTCCATAGGCACACAGGCTATTAGCACCGAGACTCCCTTCGCTAATGCCCCAGAAAGCCCAGAAAGCCCGGCTCCCAGTAGCAGCAGCTTGATTATCCCAGGAGAGCTCGGGGCTTTTATCTGTCAGATGGAACGTCCAGGGCAGGGCAGCACAGGCTCCTGGCAAGGACCCGCAGCCACCGGGTGTCGCTGCGGGGCCGCTGTGGGGAACACCCGCTTCCCGCAGCATCGCTGGGACACGGGCACATTGCCCGCGGCCCGCACGCTGGGTACCCAAAATCAAAAATCCACTGCAAAATTCCATTAGAAAGCACAGCACACAACAGCAACTATTTAAGTTGAATGTGTATACGTGTCTCTGCCCCAGTTGTGGCTATAACCTGACAAACGCGTTACTGTTACATAAAACCTGTGACACATGGACACTCAAAGGAAGCTAACTGCAATTCCAGCGTGGTAACTGCGGTTCTTGCATAGAATTTGTCACTATTACCAAGAAGTGACAGGCCCTCCCATGAAGGCCAGATGCTGTGTCCCCAGGTAATGCTGCAGAAGAAAGATGAGTTACAGAAAACACAAAGCACCTGCAGTTCACCACCAGTCTCAGCTTCACAGGATTATTCAGATATAAGCTGCATGATGGCCATCTCTCAGTAATCCATGCTGACAGGCAGGCAAACAGGGCACCCAGTGTGAAAGTATCCCCAAAATGGCACTTCCAGAGGCAGCTGCCTGGGCAGCAGAGCCAGAGCTGAAGAGATGCTCGTGACCAAGTCAGTGCTTGCTAATCAGGCGTTCCACTGAAGGGTCTCCACATGACACGCATATCCTGGCAAGCAGCAAGCCATCAAACAATCATCTGAGCATTTTTATGCTGAGGCAAGCTGTATATTATAGCTCTGCCAGCACAGCAGTGTCGTTTGGAGTGTGTTTGAGAGGAGGGGTAGGAAGAGGAGTAGGTTAACCCCCTCCTGCTTTCTAGCCAGTAGGTTGTAATAACAAAACCCTGTGGCCTAGCCACATATCTGCCAGCAGAGAGCTTTGCTGAAAAACTGGCACCAGTGTCTACATGCCTACAGCCCAAACTCTGCTGACACTGCTAGAGCAGCAGGTCTGTAACACAGGCAAGGTCTTGGGCAGCTGTACTGACAAGCTAACCTTGCACTTACCAGCTCCATTATCTTCACTGAGGGCTCATTTCCTCATTCACAGAGGGCTACAAGGGTTCCACTGGGAAAATCCAAAGTTTATCTGCTCCACCTGCATCCCTTCACCTGCTCTTAATAGGTGTAGCTACAACCACCTAATAGCTACTTTTAGTCTTGTGTGTATTCCAAGATGTGTATCGTAAATCACAGAATCAATTGGAGTGGAAAAAACCTCTGAGATCGAGTCCAACCTAAGACCTAACACCACCAAGACCAAGTCTTTTCTTAAACACCACAACCTCCATGGGCAATCCTGGAACCTTTTACCCCTAATAAATACAATATGCACAGCTGCTCCAAGAGATTTTGTAAAAAAGCCCACCAAGCATCTGTGATGGGGGAACATCATCATCCTAGAATGAACACCAGCACCAGGATAACAATTCCAATGAGCTTCTCAGGGGTCGCTTAAAGATTTGCCAAAGCCTATCTTCCTAGCATAGAAAGAGATACCCTATAGCCAGGAATTGACAAGGAGTAGTTGATTTGGAAAAAACCCTAGATCATCAAGCATTCTTAATGCCATCAGAAATCTTTTCACTTTTCTGTATCTTCATTTCTACTCTTGAATGGATACACAAACCCAGATAACTAACGTATGACACTTAGATGCTAGATCTTCTAATCCAGCTCATTATTCCAGCTGCTTTGCTCCAAGAATGTCTGGATCTATGAAAGTTTATGAAGCCAGACTTAGACAGTATCAGTGACCCTCATTAAACTCCTTGAATCAAATCCTCTTGCAGCAAATCAACAAGAAGAACTAGGGCTGTACAACAGGTACCCAACAACAGATGAACATCACAAGCAAAAGGCTCAAAAAGGCTGCAATTATATGAGAGAAACTCGAGCAACATCCCTGCCCTCTGAGGCCTTACAGCGACTCACAACTACCACAGCAAACAGAGAAGAGAGATGGTGAAAAAAGGGAACACATACTGCAAAGCAGTGTGGTCAAACATCTACAGCAGCAAATAATAAATCAGTTTGAGTCCTTTGCAGACTTGCTGCTCAACAAGGCTCAATACAGTCTACCACTCTGAGAGATCCTCACAAGTCAAGGATGCTGGCCAGGGCTACCAAGATCTGTATTTGGTATCAAGTGAGACTGCGAGTCTAAATTCTTCTTTTCTTGTATTTGTTCACGGACCTTTTCCCTCCATGACATAAGAGATGCATTTATTCCAAGACAGTTCTATCAGTACAACCAGTTAGTACGTAGATACACAGGCATAAGAGAAGCTTTCAGCACAGCACACAGTGCTTCTAGGCAGCACTACAGTAATGTAACTCCAGAGTATGCTGTGGAGTGGTATTTAAAGGGATTCTGTAAATACAGCAAACATAATCCTCCCAGTTATGCTCTCAGGGGTTCACCCCATAAAATTTCAACATCTTGCAATCCCTCAGTAGAAGGTTGACAGACAGCTGGCCCTATGGCTGCTCTGCTCTTCCCTGACCTCAAGCATTTCCCTACAGTCCACACAGGAAGTCCTCCCAACCAACTTAAATCATGGAAAACCAGACAGCCCAAAGTTTGAAAGGATATAAAAACACCAGCATAACCATCTTGGAATTTTGTTAGTTTTCTATCTGAAACCATGCACAGCCTCCTCTGCTACCCACTCTTCTCTCTACGGCACCTCCCATGCTCTTATGCACAGTTGACACAGGAATCATTTGAGGGACTCTTTCTCCACCAATAATTATAATTTTCTCAGGCACAGACTCTGTACTGGGGGGCGACTGATCCCAAATTCTAGTGCACCAAAAGCATGATAGGTGCCATAAAAATTCAGCATCCAAACCAGTCAGGACTGTCTCAGCCACAAAATAACTGCTACTCTACACAGCTGGCTCTTGCAAACTTTAGGAAGCTATGTTCTCCTAAGATGGAAATGTTTAGGCTTTTATACCTATTTCCAATGTCACGCCTTCAAACCAAATACCCATTCCACAGCAGCAACTACTCTGCCAACACCTTTACATTGATATACTGCCAGTTCTTAGAAATACACAAGCATCATTTCAGGCCTGCTGAGCCAGTAGTCTTAGAGGCTGGAAGGTAACAATAGTAACATTGAAATTTGACCAGAGAGGGTCTGGTATTAACTTAAAATGACCTCTGCTGCTCAGGCTGAGGAAACTTCATCTCTCAGTGTCTTTCTGCCTCTAATGTCTATGGCCAGAAGCTGGGTCATGCTATCTGAGCAAAGAAATTCACACATTAGGCTCCAGTTCCCAGAGTGCAGAATCAATTCTAGTTGATGTTTATCTTTTTGTTGTTTTTTTTTTTTCTCCCGTAACACACAAAGCTTCACTGCAATTGTAGTTTGCAGACAGGCTTTCATCACCACTGGGAAAACAGCTTCCCATCATGAGCCCAGATCTACAAAAGGCATCACGTGAGTGCTGGGAAACGGGAGCCTGCAGCGCAGGCAGCCAGGGGACATACCTCCTCGTAGTTCTTTGCCTCAACACCATGCTTCATATCCAGAGTCACGAGCTGGTCCGGCATCCTCCCTGTTCCTGGAAGCATAATGAAAGGATTCCTTGTGTGAAACATTCAGCCTGCCAGGAAATCACCAGCTCTTCCCACCAGTGAGAAAGAACTCAAATCCCTCCCCTCCCCTCCCTCCATGTCTGCAGCTAACTGCGGAGGCAGCACAGTCCAGCCTAAAAATACAGACTTCATAATAAATCCTGGCTGAAGGAGAGCCTTCCAAAGATAATGAGAACAAGCTGTAACTAAAAGCTGAGTGTCTACAGGATGCAAATCACTGTAAAAACTGCAGAGGATTAGAACTGAACACCAGCTGCTATGAGACAGCCTAGTGAATGACAAGTCACCAGAGGGACAAATATTCAACTGGGAAGCCCACGTTCACAGGAAGTGATGCAGCAACTTATCAAGGTTACTGGGGTTGTAAATGGCTTTACATTCAAAGGAGCAAATGGTTAACTGCTCCACTGAGGAACATGGATAGGAAGACTACTGACCCTCACATGCTGGAATGTCTGCAGAAACCAAGGCAAATCCTTTACCATCTCAGATAGCCAAGAACCACACTACTGATGCAAACCCCAAGAGAGCAAGAAGCTTCTGAAGCTGGGAAAACACTGCCTCAGAAATTGCCAGCTGGAGCTGCACAAACAGCACATAAGGCTGCAGTCACCAGCAGAGTAGCTATCTTTCAAGGCTGCAACCCCCAGGCTAGGGAAACCTGTGGCTTATAGCTTCTTTAAACTGCTACAAACTGTCACATCTGAGAACATTCACAAGAGGAAAATAATATATTTAATACAGTCATATCAGATACTCTCAAATATGCTGCCTATCAGCTTATCTGAGTATCAATCTGTACTATACAACCCACAAAGAAAATGTCTGTACGTAACACATTTCCAAATCCTAGCGTGCTGGGACATACAACTGTCCTCAACTGGCTGCCAACAAAACACAAGGTCTGAATTTACTTAAACTACGTATTTCAGAGTCTCTATTCAGAAGCATGTCCAATACTCACATCTTGTCTCAGAAGGTTGCCAGGTGAGCATTCCCTCAGTCCACGAACAAATTCAATGTACAGTTTACACTGGGTCACCCCAGTTGGAGCTATGAAGATATTCCAGATCTCCAATACAACATCTCCAAACTTTTTCTTTACCCACTCACTGAACACCTCTTCAACACCAGAGTAGAATCACCTTCTACTGCTAGCAGGATAATGAATAATCTACTGGTAAGATGATGCATATCAACTACAAACTGCTTCCTAAGTTTCTTTATGGGAATGCACTATATAAGAGTCCAACAGATAAATTATGATTAGGATGGAATTTTGTTGTTTTCTTACAAAAGACCAGTTACTGTAAGAAACCCCTGAAGTCCCAGCACTGTTCTTTAACAGACAGGCTCCCAGTACTCCTTTCCTCAACCACAAGTTTTGACAGCTTATGCCACACACGTTACTGGCATGCATGGAGACAGGCAGGTAGGACAGACAACAGTAGCTGCAGGAAAAAATTCACAGCACACAGTTCAGTGAGAGGTTTTTTTAATGGTGCTCAAATTATAGCAACTTGAGTTGAGAGCTGAAGTTTGCAGGAAGAGATGAGAAAGATGAAAAAGCCAGTGAACAGAAGAACTAATTTGCTAGACTGGAAGGGAGAGCTGCCAAGAGGCAGTAAGAAACCAGAAACTTTAAAGCTGCCAGGTGCAAAGGGATGGAGAGCAGACATTTTGCAAGAGGTTAACGTTGTTAGGATCTGGAAGGGAAAAACTCAACTGCTCTTCTATAAGCTTACTAAGCCCAAGGCAGCTCCCTTCACAGTCATCAATCCTCAGAAACCCCTTGTTTCTCCTGCAGCCAAGGTTTGCCAGAGCAGGCTGGATCAGCAGCAAAAACAGTCAAGATTCAGAGATCATGAGCTAAACTGATACCTACATTCCTCAGGTCTTCAAGAGGTCATCTCACATGAGCACTGAACTGTTTCCTGGGAAATTAGGGGAGCTCTTAATTTGCAAAGTCAGTGGAAAAGCAGCATGGTTGTACTGAACAAGTTTTCCCACAGCAATTCCAGAAAAAAATTAGTCTAAATACTCTTAAGAATGTTTGGGAAGAGAAGGATTACAGAACGAGCATACAGTTAAAGATTAGCACACAGAAGAGCCCTAGAGGGAGAATGCCAGTGAGGCCAGGCTGTTCACCTGAGATTAGCATATCCTAGGAGAGTAAATGTGCCTGGGAGCAGAGCACTGGTCAGAAAGACAGGACCATTCTGCCCCGAAGAGAGTAAAAAGCCCATCATGCAAATACCCACAGCTCCAAGAAACACTCTAAGAACTCCTCCTCTCTGATAAAGTGAACCTCTGATACAGGATCTCCTTCTTACTTCCTCTTCCTCATTTCTGTGGTTAGGGATTGAGAAATCCCAGTTGCTTGGACTCCTCAGATCCAACAGCTCTAGGTTTCCTCTACCAACAGTTTGCCTCTTTCAGTACTCCACAAACACTCTCCTACGCTGCTGTTGTAAGTCCTGATTACTTACTTGATGAGACTGGGAAAAAGACCCTAACCTTTAAAGGGAAACATGTGATTTAAACAAACTTGTTAAGTTCCCCCCACTACCATGCTGACTTTGCAGAGGAAACAAGGTACTTCCTTGTGACGTGGTTACTTCTTTCCAAGTACCTTAACCAAGTCCTGCAGATGATCAAGGCTCAGTGTCACGTCCCTTACTTTAATATTTCCTTGACCTCCAGCACCGACATGGGAAGCCTGGAGATACTCTAGATGGAATTTGGGGATCTGGGTCTAAAAAGAAAGCCCTAAAAAGAAAGCCTCCAGAAGAGGATCCAGCTGGTCAGTCGATGAACTCTAGATTTTGCCAGCTCAGTGCACCACAAGTAATCAATGTAGAAACTGCATTAAGAAATATTTAATCCTCAACCATACTGTAAGCTTTAAAACAAATTTGCTACAAGTCAGGGAACAAACATTTGCTACAACCAAAACAGTTTTAAGGGGCTCGGTCTAGGCAAGAAACCTCTGCTCAAAAGCACCAAACTAAGAGTCTAGACACAACTAAAGAAAGAAACCTTTCCCACTTCAGTGTGTGATCACATGGAAGCTATGAAAAGATCTGCAGGCCTGTCTGGAGACTTCTCAAATACCCAGGTGCTGGAAAGTAAATAGCATGAGTGACTCCCAGATGAGTCACTAGTGCCTGCATGTCTCAATGTGTTAAGGAACATTTGGAAGCCCTACCTTTGGAGTAAAATAAAAACATAATCCTGAGCATTTGCGGTCACTATTTTATCTGTAAAATACCACAGAAGAGGTGTTATAAACCAGACCCCTCCCAATCCCAGCAAAGAATACAGCCTTCTCATTCTGTAAAGTTCTCTTCAACTTGCAAACTATTTGCATCTTATACGTGGAGCAGAAACAGCGAAACAGCAGCTGCCTTTCAACAGATTTGAGAATGCTGCTAGTGAATGCTCTGTGAAACACTCTGGGATTTTTAGAATAAGACCTAAGAAAAACCAGGCCCAAGGACCAGTAGCCTGAAAGTAACCATGAGAAGATCTAGCACCTACTAACTTGCATGTTGGCCACTTGCAGCACGTTTGTCCTGAAGTTGAGCTCAGGCATTCAAAGCAGTACATGCGTCACACTCACAGGAAACAAGACTCAGCATTCGTTAGGCAACCATCCTTGTAGCACAAATGCAAAGCTGACTTCCTGCTCATTTCCCCTTCCCTTTACTGACCACTTCAAGAGCAGTTGTGGGTGCAAATCAAGGACACATTCCCTATACACACACAATCCAATCTCACTAAATAGTTGTCCACCTATCGCAGGACAGCTGCCAAGAACACGTTGTGCATAGATCACATTCTACCAAATGAGGAAGAAATGGTCTGCTGGGGTGAAAGAGAGGTCCTGGAGATGATGGCACCCAGCTCTGTCCTGGCTCAACTGCAAGATGGGGAGAAGCATGAAACTGGCAAAAGAAGTGTGGTTTGCTCACTGGTACTGCCACTCATTGCAACTGTGGTGGCCTCTGTAGGAGAAACGCCCAATTCCCCTTTCAGAGGAAACCCGAGTGCTCTACACAACAGCCACAGAGGATTACTTCAAGTGCAACACACAGAGCAGATCTTCTGCAGTGAGACTGGCCACAACCTCCTGAAGATCAGCTTTAAAAATCAAAAAGTATTCTGTGGACCACACTCAGGATAACTTTACCTGTATTCCTAATCCACATAGCTACACAAACTTGATCATAAGCTAGAAACAGCCAGCACACCTTTCATATCACTTACCCACAGGAAGCTTGCTCTCAAAGCAGGCCTCAAACATGTCATAGTCTTCAGTGGTGAAGGCAAACTTGCCCTTGGTGGCATCTTCCTTGGCATACAGAATGTGCCCAGCCGAGTCAGTTATCTGGAAGAGGGACAATGAAGGTAAGAAACACGGTACTTTGCTTCCATGAGCTCATGCTGCCTGTGCAGCAAGAGTAATCCTAACCTCCCCTTTAGATTTGCTGCTTTCTCCTTTCAACAGCTTCCCTCCTTCCTTGTGACTACATCAATTCCTCCCCTCCTCATCCATACACCCAGGAGCTGACAGAATGACTACAAATTATTGACTCTTAGACCCAAAAAATTACCAACTAACCAAAAAACATCTCCCCCAGAAAAACACCACCAAAAAGCAATTGACCAATGAACTAAAAAAAAAAATAATCCCAAACCGAAACCCACACTAATGTCTCTTCCTCCTATGAGTCCCAAATACAGACTACATGTAAGAACTATAGCTGAATGAAATTCTCATTCATTGCCTTTATTTTGCAAACAAAATTCATGAATTCCCATAGCAACAGAGACAAGGAGAAGACTTATGGGACAAAAGAATCACATTCCCCAGAAGATGAAATGGAGAAGGATACATCTACTCCTCTAGAAATGAACCACAAGTATGGCCCTGAGTTACACAAGGTTTGGGTGCCAAGATCCATGAAAGTGGCCACTTCAGAGGACAATTCAGACTACACAGACAGAAGAATGATTGCTTTGCGCTAACTCTATAAAAGAATAGGCAAAAACTGTGGAAGGTCTACAAAACTGCTCCAACTAAGAGTATAAAAAGAAAGGACACGCATTTCATGACGCAAACTTGAGAATAATTGTGCTCAATTAAAGGCTCCATCCAGCTGAAACACTCTGACCAGGGAGAGGGGTGAAAAAACCAAAGGTGTTAGAACACTGCATGAAAATGAACAGTGTGCATTCCACTAGAATGCTTCCCATTTTCCCTCGATGCTAATTTTTAACTGTATGTCTGAAACACCATGGACACTAAAGTTACTAGGGGTCTTTAGAAGTCTTAGAGATGAAGAAAGTAAAAAGCTTGGGAATAATTTTAAAGGTATGTAAGACCAAAGTACACAAAATAATTTGTGGCATGGAAAAGGTAAGTCAGACATTCCACTTTACTCCAGCCTTTTTTCTTGTACAAAGGTCATGCAAAAGGGCTATGTACCAGAACTACTCTAAGGAAACATTCTTTATTCTTATTAGAGCACCTAATTAACTCTCTAGCACTGGATTTGAAACAAGTGTGGACCTACTCATGGATGAGAGTTGCTGCATTAGGCAGGAAAAACAATAATCAAGTATATAAATTCTCACACTTTATGGTATAAACCATAGCAGGCAAGACTTTAGGAACAAGCTTCCTCTATATACAATTATCCCACCACAGCCTTTTAGAGGATTTCTTGTAGCTGCCCCTGCACCATACATGTCAGTGTCTGAACAATGAGGAGCACTGTTCGTGCAGCAGCTCAGAGCTGTACCTGCTTTCAAGCGGCAAGCAGATGAAAGCATGCCTGCACAGTCAGGTGCAGGCAGCTGTGCTGCCATTCCTTGCCACAAGCCACCAGCTACCTCCTGTCTGGAAGCCACCAGGCACTGGGAAGCACAAGGCCCAACCGAGCAGGCCCATCTGCAGTAGAAGACTGTGCACGTTTGATGATGCCAACACAATGTAAAAGCCATTTTATGATTTGGCCACCACATGGCATGCGCTGTTTCGTGGAGCAGTCATGATTAACGAAGATGCCTCATCAGCATGACACCATACATTCTCCACATCGGGTTCCCCATCACAAAAAGTAGTCAGAACATAGCTCTCAGATGCCCCTATTATTTTGAGCACTATTTTCCTGTGCCTTTGCAGGCACCAGAGCTAATCTTCATGCAGCTTGATCTATTTGTGCCCTTTGCAGCTCATGAACAGCATTCTGGACAGTAAAAGCTCTGCTCTCCGCTTTCATCAGAACTGAATAGCATTACCTAAATCAGCCAAATACACTGCCCATTCAGCCGGGAGTGCGAGGGCGGGAGAAGTTGCTAATAGCCCAGCCAGAAGGCTTGTGGGGGAGTCGATCTGAAAGAGATTTTTCATGCTATTCTAACGTGATTTACATTTACGGTAAGGCAATCCCCTACAGACAGGGCATTGTTTGCCCTTGACAAACAGCCCAGTACCGTGGCTGGACAATGGGGCAGAGGCATGTGGCTGCCAAAGGCGAGCCCAGGCGCCCGACGCCCTCCCCCCGCAGCAGCCAGCTGGCAGAGCCCACGGATTCCTCCAAAACAGAGGGTGCCACTGTGAGCTGGGCTATCACACACACAAATCTCAGCTCACCCTGAACTGAGCCTGGACAGTGTTAACTACCAACCTCTTCCTCGCTCTGTTCCGTGGCCCAGTGCAAGGGGCCAAAGCAGACTATCCAGTGCAGAACAGAGAGCACCTGCAGACATCATGTCCTGAACTGACCTTTCCCACACAGACCACAGAGAAAGCAGGCACCTATCAGAGAGATTTCAGCACTTACAACAAGTCTAGCATATTGGGAGGACACAGCATACCTGAACAACAAGAAGGAAAGCGAGAATTGCATGCACTATTTTTTCTCCTTTATAGCTTTTCAAACAATATAGAGCTTTTAAAAATTATTTCACTTTATGTTTTGAACAAAAAAGAACTTCTATAAGCAGTACCACCCTTCAACAGCAAAGACTCCATCATGGGATTGACTGGTTCACCATCACCTCCCTAGATAAGTCCTCTGTCATAAAAGTGAGTTTTGGAAGAGACCTTGAGGTCAACTGACCTAAGAGTGGGCAACCTGAAAACAGGGAGGCTTGGTTACCAAGCAGTAAGAGACAGATGGGAACATGGCACTCCACCTGAAATACACATGCCTTACCAGGCAAACGGTACATCAACATTTTAAAGCCTTAATGTTGCTTGGTTCTGCCTATACAAAGACAAGTTTCCTCTTACAAACAGAAGAAGATGATTTTTTTAAAAGTAAGACTTCAGAAGAAGCCTTCTCTACTCATAACCAAGCACAACTGCCAATAATGCCATGGCCTTCAGGCATTGGTAGGCAGCAGATGTGAGAAAGGCAACCTGATTTCAGGATATCTAAAATAGTCAAGAACACCAAGTTCAGAAACTCCTGAGCAGACTGTTCTGTCTCTGTGTGCTTACTATTGAAACCCTTGGGAATGTAGAGAGAAATAAAAAAGGGGACAGAAGGCTGTTATGAACTGCTATGTAGCAACAGAACTTATTCAGCTAGGTTGGAATTTTGAAGAAAGCCTACAGATTGTGGGCAGAATTAAAGTGAAGCTGTTGAAGTTTTATAGCTGTATGTCGCACAGGTGCGTTAGTCACATATATTCTGCCAACCCTGAAGATCCTTCAGTATCATTTTCTTCCCTGTCTATCTAAAATCCATGCAAGCCACGACAGAGCAAGACGAGAACAGCCATTCTGTGTACCAGAACCTGATTTCTCAGGCCCCATTCCACTGTGCCAGGATGCCGCCGTGCCAGGCCCTCCGCGTGGAGGAAGCCCTCGGAAAGCCACGTCACCAGAACTCTGCTGCTCACACGCTATCAGCAGCCTCGGTACAGCTTTATCGCAGCGGCCCATCTCGCCAGCCGCCGGATAATCTGCGTCGTGTGCGGATTAAACGCCAGATTGCGGGACGGGCCGCTGCAACTCGATCTTTGGGGAGAAAAAGCTCCCATTTGGCTCAAGCTAAAACGCTGCTCTGATCCCTGGCTGCCCAGCATCCGGAGACCCCGGGCGGGCTGGTGGCCCCCAGCACAGGGCGAGTCCCGCGGGGCGGCGCAGGCCGGGACCGGGCGGTGTCGGCTCACGCGTGGGCCGCTGTCACGCGTGGAACACGTCACCCCATCCTTCCTTCCTTCCTTCCT
>VRYO01001269.1:7862808-7891158 GCA_009812075.1 Sialia sialis | reverse complement strand
GGGCCGGGCCTGCCTCCGGCGCACGTGACCGCAACGCCGCTGCGTCACCGCGGGGCGGGGCCGGCGCCGTGAGGGAGCGCGGGGAGCGGGGCCCCCGCCGGACCCTCGGGCTGCTTCGTTATGAAACGAATGAGTAATGAAGCTAATCCGCTAGTAACGGAGGGCAAGCACTAATAGTGGTTTCGCTCGTTAAAGAATTGGGAAATTGGAACAAAACCGAGCCGTGCTCTGAGGCGGAGTAGCATCCTGGGGATGCACGTTCAGTCTGAATTTCTGTGAACTGCCTCGAGGCTGAGCTCCTTCACTGGGAGACACTTGCTGTCTATTGTAAAGCGTTTTTCATATTTGAGGGGTAACTTCCCTCTTGACTTCTTCACACAAGAAAATTCAGTTTTATCACGTCTCGCTTCTTTGCATCAGTGCCTCATGAATACCATTCAATAGGAGTATCCAAGTGTTTTTAACAGCAAATAAAATTACGAGGATTTTTGAAGACAGCATTACTTTTTTCTCTCCTTTCCCAGCATACACTCAAATCTACTTTTTCTTTTTTTCCCCTCTTGATATATTTTACTATTTAGGAAGATAGCATCGAGTAACCCCTGACCAGCTTTGGGCTGCTGCTTCCCCTGACACCACATCATCTCCATTCCCAGGCTCCTGGCATGGAGCTGCCAGGAAGAACACGCCAAGTGGGAGCAGTGACTCGTTCTGCAGCGTAACCTGCGAACAGGGGGGAGGAAAATTGCACAGGTATGTGGTTAAGCTCACCACAGTTGCAGTCATCTCCTGGGATCGGCTGCAAATATTTGGTGTGCTAAGATGTAAGGAAAAGCAGGAAGAAAGAAATGGATAGTAACATAAGCAAAATATATTTTTTTAAATTTCTGTTAGCTTGAGTGAAAAAAACCACACCACTGTTCCACTTTTATTTCTTAAACATCACCAGCTGTGTTCTTTCTCTGATCAAAACATCTTTAATGTCTAGCAATAACAAGGAGTCAGTACAAACTTCAATCTAAAGAGGCTTTAAGCAGCAAATTCCATGTCATGCACTTTAAAGAGCAGTTCAGTGCTTTTGCCTGCTTGTGCTCATACTTATTGAGAAAATATCATGAAGCTCTCCTGCAGGAACAGGGCTTGTGAGCCTAAGCCCAAATGCACAGGGGTGGAGTGACTCATTGCTTGGAGGGAAATAAAAAGAACCTTCACAAAATCTTCACAAAAAGAAAACAAAACCCAAAACAACAAAAAACGTCCAGCACTAGACCTTTGTCCTTACTTTAAACTCCAGTTTGTTGTTTGAAGTGGGATTTACAGTCAAATGATGGACATTTCAATACATTTTTATTTCTCTTATCAGTTCACAAACCTTCTCTTACTTGGACAATTAAATTATTTGGAAATGTAACCATAATAAAGTAAATATTTTGCTCTTTCTGCAATATGTCAAAGTATATTTGCAAATGAAAACATTCTTTCCATTGCAGCACTTAAGGCAGAAATAGCTATTATTTCACAAACTTTAAGAAATACAGATTACTAGAATATGAAGATATGAAATACTGTACCATAAAATTCCTGATGAAACAGGCACAGCATGACAAATTTCTTATGCAGAACATTCCTCAAACTGTACGTGTTCATCCTTCTAACACGTTTAAAACATTCCATAATGCCTTATTTTCCAGAGGAAGTGGCTCATTTGTGTTAAAGTAGTCCTGTTTTCTAAAATCAAAGTGTGAACTCAACCATCAAAAAGCAAATATATGACTGACTACAATCCCTTTCTATTGTGGCCCTTTTGTCATGGTACATTTTTAGGTGAGTTACATTTATGACCAACAAATTTATCCCCTGCTTTCTGTTGTAGTCTCCTCCCATGGATGCATTATTCTAGAAACTGCCACACAGGCAAGTTCAGATCTAATTATAAAACCACCTCAGAGATCCTTTAATCTTCAGTGTGCTATGAAATAAAATGGTACAGAGCTGCTGTGAGTCTCTTCACAATCCCCAGCTATTGGCTCTTTAAAGCACTAAAACATGCAATGGGGCAATCCCCCTTGAGTGTGCGAAGAAACTTAGAGCAGAGGGAAAGCATTTGGAGATCCTTTCAGCTGCAGGTTAGGAAATAATAGTCTTGCAGGGACATGCCTGAATGTTTCCACATAGTGGAGGCTAAAAACATGAAATGCTTCCTGTAATTCAAAAACCCTGAACAGAGGTGAAGGGGAGATTGGTAACTTGTTACACAACTTTCTAGATGAAGCAATGGCCCATTTTAGCTTAATCTGCTGCATTGTGAGAGCTCAGCAGTCAGCTGGAAGCAGGTATTTGTTCTCACTGCCACCAATCCATGGACAAATGGGTGTATCCCCAAAGTAAACATTAATATCAGCTGCCAATCACAACACACTGACAAAATTCAAACCATTTCGTTCGTGTGAGAAAAGATACCTTTTATCTTTCAAAATATCCCTCATGCAGTTGTACTGCTGGCTTGAAAATGATGAAGGGAGCCATGAATTATTTGGCTTTCAGTTCTGCTTTAGCAAAAGAGCAATGGAAACCTATGGATGTCTCTATAGTGTGAGACAGCAAGGCCATTGAAGAAAACATGCCTTTCCCCACCAAATTTCTAATTTTTTCCCAACTGACAAACTTTACAGAGTGCTAGCAGTAGTCCATTCCTGCCACACCAAAATGTATCTTTTATCTGTGGTAAATGGCAGAAAATACTAATTTGCTCTCTCCGTGAAACAATGTGTATGAATGTGTATGAATTACATAATTAGACTAGTTTTTTTACTGCTTCTGCGTCAGCTGCTGTGGCATTTTTGCATTTTCTTCTTTTGGACAATAAAAAGTTGAAACAATGTTCCTCTTATAAACTATTCTAGACTTACTTTTATGCCCTAATCCTTTTGCATTCTGTCTTGCACCTGGCAATCCACTACAAGCTACTGAGAAAATTCTATAAAAATTTTATGTGCTTTACGATGCTAATCAGTGTTTTTACTAACCATGCAAAATTATCCATCCACCACTTCTAGAAAATGCAAGGCCACTTCTTTTAAGGGGCTATATTTGAATCCATTGCTGGGATATAACTCTCACAGTCATCATCATGATCACAATCCAGATAGAGATGTTATTCAATCAACTAAAAATAAATCAGTGGCTAAACAGCCATAAAACTGCCTTGCACTGCTTTGTCTCTACTGCAATCTGTCCCAGAGATCACATGTACTGTGTGCTGGCCATGTAGCTAAAATTTATAGCATTTGCATAAGAGGCATGGAACAAAACAACTTTAGATACCAAGAAACATTTAAGCTGAATCCTTTGAGGAGACAAACTATTATCACAGTATATTTATATGTATCTGCTTCCATTTCACCAAGTGGCTAAAGTTATTCCTACAAAGTACTTCAAAATCCTGTATGGATGTGAATTGCTTGAAATCAAATGTATGGGGCTAAATTATGAGTCCTTCATCAAAGACAGCCCAGATTCAATCACAAACAAACCACTTTGAGGAAGCGACCATTCATGATCCTTTTCTCATCTCTCCCCAGAGCTTTTCCTGCTGCCAAGCAGGTGTTCAGCTTCTAGGTACTAGTCTGACAGGATGTTTGAGGAAACATCCCACTTCACTTCCCAGCAACTTTCACCTACTGTCCTCCTGGTGCTCAAGGGAAGCCCATATCCCTTTCCATTCCTAATGGATGGCTCCAGGCAAAGCCCTGCTTCTCCCACAGCCACAGCAGCATGAACCATGCCAGCTCCCTGTTCAGCAGAGGCCTGCTGGCCTTTCCTGCTCACCAGCAACAGTGTTGGGATTAACTTTTCCAGCAAAAACCAATACAGAACTCACCAAGAAACCCCCAACCTCTGCAAGAAGCAGCTGCCTTGTTGCCTCCTCTCAAGTCCCAGCCCTGTCCTCCTCTGACCTTTGTGATAAACATGCCTCTGCTCAGGGAGGGTAACAAATTACTGTTTACACAGGCTTTCAAGAATCTCTACAAAAATGTTTTGTTACCTAAGCCTCAACTCTAAAAAAAAAGAAGCTTGGGATATTGTCTTGCCTCAACAGGCAAACTCTCCAGTGTTAAGTCATACCATTATTTTTCTTTCAGTTGTGAATCACAGTGCAGGCTCAAAACAACACATAAGAGAGTACATTTGATGTTTGGGACATAACTTTATAGTTACTTTTTCTTAAAAGATCGTAGCTGAGATCCATCTGATTACATGTATCTTAAATAAGCATCTTAAGTAAGAAGTGGTTGGCCAGGTCCACCTCCCTGCAGCTCAGCTCAAGTCCTCACTCACTTCATCCCTACCAACTGATGGAGACTCCCAGAGCAGCTTCCAGACCACTCAGACCAGCTCCTCACTGTCATCTCTCTGATAAAGGC
Source organism: Sialia sialis (assembly GCA_009812075.1). NCBI lineage: Eukaryota > Metazoa > Chordata > Aves > Passeriformes > Turdidae > Sialia > Sialia sialis. The sequence continues at coordinate 7,886,734 of VRYO01001269.1, read as the reverse complement.
CAGAGATGGATACAGCATAGGACAATGGAAAAGTCCAGAGAAAAAAAAGGCAGGACATATTTACTCCACCATCAAACAACTGTGAGTTAGACCTAACCAGAGGCCCTCAGAAAAAGACTCATTATCCTTTTTAAAACACATGCTCACTTTTAAAAATCTGTGTATTTCTGACAACTGTATAATTTTCAATGCTTTTTAATATTGCTGAACTCTTCAATCAGATGCTTTCCAGAGCTGCTGTCCAATGCCTCTAAAGGTATTTCCTTAAACTCAATTTCAGATTTTGATAACTGCAAGCCTGTCACAGGACCTGTCCTCCATTTGCACCTGATGAGAACACAGTGGATTTCACTCTCAAGGAAGGTGGCTGCCTAAGCTGCAAGGAGACAGCAACTGAGGGAAATAGATGAGGAAAAGTACCAGGTTAGGTACCAGGAGAGGCTTGAGTATAAGTGTGTCTAACAGCAATACTTTCAAATGATTCCCAGTTAAGACAAGCTGTGACTTCAGTGGAAGTCACACTTTTTGAAGGAAAAATTCTGAACTGAATCCTTAATGCAACCATCACATGTCAAAAGTAATGTAAAAAATACTCAGGAATTAAAAAAGTAAACACTCTTGTGTAGGCTTTGCACATGACAGCAAGAAGCTTTTATTGTGTAGGAAGCTTGAAGTCTTTTTATTATTCTATGACAGTGATGATTAAATGTCGAAACGTTTTGTTACTAGAGGCTGTACTTCTTCAAGACCTAATTTTAATTATTTTTAACTTTTCAGATATTTAGTATTTTTATCTGCCTGTTCTTAGATCTTTCCTTCTTATACATAGAGAGTAAGTGCAAGGGCACTGGGGAGGAAATATCAAGACAACAGAGAGCTTGAATTTCAAATTTGAAACACAAAAATGATCTCAGCTGTCGCTATGGAGCCATGATTTCTGAATTATATTATCCTTTTATCACCTGGTAAGAATAAAAAGAGGACATCTATGCACAGCAATGCCATCTATTTCAAAGATATCTTCATGCTAGATTTAATGGAGAATACTAAGCTGGGTTCCCCACTGAATAGAATGCTTAAAGAATTCTTCCAGACTGGCACATTTTTTTCAACTCAGAACAACCTTGCTGGTTATTTGAAGATTAACATGAAGAAATTCCTTCCTGCAGCTCGTCAGAATGACGGGCATTTAACAAATGGCATAATGAATATTAGCTCTTGTAAATCAACAACAGTGCAGCTGAATGCTGCTCAAGCCACCAGTTCTTGAGAGGAGGCTTGGCAGCAAAGGCAGCAGTTAGATGGGATGTTTATTGGATGTCTTCCACCAGCTGCACTGCGTGGTGGCTTGACTGTTAGATTATAAATATTTCCCCTTGTGAAAAAGGGAAGTTGGCTGGATGAACACTGATTCAGCAGGACATATTCATAGCCTCGACAGAGATTGGTGTGTAAGAGAGTAGGAATGGGAAGCGTTGAATTAGGCCTGGGAAGTCCCCTCTCTCCACAGGCACATGAGCAGAGCACTTATCTCTGGAAGCTAGTCAGCATGGCACGTGGGCAATCGGAATATTAATAACTCCTCTACAGCAAGATTTCTGGGGGCAGGATGGCTCACCCAAACCACAGCCTCCGTAGCCACTCAGTGCAGATGGGCAACTTCTGCATTGAGGAGTTCCTTCTGCAAAGGCAAACTGAGCTGCTGGGCTGGGTGGGGGTTCAGGAGGCACCCCAAAAAACAGGGAAGAGGTACTTTGGAGATATTGCTTTACTCACCATTGGCCATAGGCAACAAGCACCTAAGTCACTCCTAAGCATTGTACCCAAGGCCAGGGGGCCATGTGAGCCTTGCCAATGTGCCTGTCTCAGTGAGCACCAAAGACCTGGCTGGACATTGCAATGTCTGATATGGAGAGTATCAGGAGACAGGCCTTTTGGAGAGCTGCACAAGGAATGCATTCAGCTGGAGGGAATGGAAAAACACACAATGAAGATGGATAGAATGTGCAATCACAGGTTCTCATCCATCCTGCAGCATGGCTATGAAGACTGATGAGTGAGGATCAAGTGGTAAGAGCAAAGTGGAAATTTCCTTATCCTGGCAGAAGCCTTCCCCAGAGGTATCAGAGTGGTGGGATAGCTCTGGAGTTTGTCTAAGTGCTGTCTTTGTGCGAGTGGTTCTGACTCACCAGGGCAATTCTGGACTAGGGGGTTTTCCAGGAGGCAGGGGCTGAAATCCCCAGGGATGTTGGTCTAGACAGCGTGCTCTTCCCTTTGACCTCATTGAGGGCCTCAGCTTCCTCTTTATGCAAGTAACACCAACTGCCAGGACAGGTTATTTTGAGCTACAGAACAGTTACGAAAGAGGAATATGCTGAGAGTTTGAGGAAAAAGATGCTCCTGTTTTAAGTATCCTTTTCAGACCACAGTTGTGCCAGGACACTCATTGCTGCTGCTCACAGGAAACAATTTTTATTCCTGACATCTAAAGAGACTCAAACAGCCTGAGAATGGCTCTTTGCCTGACACTGGGAGAGAGCTCCTAGAATCATCTTCATTTCCCCCAGGATAATCAGAGGGAAATCCCAGTCATTAAGTCTTGTGTCAAGTGTTGACGTAAGAGGGATTGCAAATTAATCCTGCTTCCCATTCATCTCATCCCAGTAGAGATCCCGCTGGTAAAACCAGTCCTCCAACAGCCTCAGGGAAAACCCAGACCGTATCACAATGCTCTCCTGCCCTTTCCTGCAACAAATACACCTTGAAATTTCATGTGTTGCATCTTCCAGTCCTCAAGAGCTGGTTTGTAGGAGAAGGCACAGGTGTGAGTGCATTGGAAGCACAAAAGGCTTCCAATATTCTGGGCCATGGAGATGTGTGACCCTCTCTCCACTTTCCCAGCAGCTGGTCCCTGGCTGCCTCACCTGCCTTTGGTGTCTCATAACTCTTCAGCAACAGCCAGCCTGGCTTGAGCAGGGCTGACTTGTGGCTTGTGGGGAAAGGACATCTTTTGTGGCCCCTTCTGGTCTGTGCCATCCTTGCTGGCCCTTTCCACTTCTGCCTTCTCTGCTCTCTCAGAGGCTTTCTGCTACAAATTTCAATTGAATGAAAATCAGTTTCATTGGAATGAAAGAACCTGGCAACCTGGACAGCCAGAAGATGAACGCCCCCTTCCTAGTAGAAAGAAGCACCCGCAGCTCTGCCTGCATGTGGAATCATTGTCATGGGCAGCACTGGGCAGGTCCCACTGGGATTAGCATCCCAGGGGCATGAGGCTGCACTGAGTTGAGTATTGAGGAGTTTGTGACTGGGAGAGTCACACAGACCTTGGTACCAACCCAGGGAAGCTGGATTTTGCTGTATAATCCTTTGATTCCCAAACACACTTTCTGAACTGCCTCACTGAATACACCACACCACTCTGTGCCACTCCAGGCACTCCATAAAGAATTGTCATGGGCTGGAGGAAAAGAAGTTAACAGAAGACACTGGGGACACACCAGGTGTTCTGCACCTTACAGTTGACATTTGGATTGCAGCAGGGCAATTCCTCTGAAACTGGGGAGACATCAATGGATACTCAGCAAACAATGTCCCCAGGGTATGCAGGCAACTTCCAGCTGGCTTTGCCAGGCTGAGGGCAGGACTAAGTGAGGAGGGATCTCTCCATGTGACACAGATATTTCTCCTCTCATACAGCTACTTCACTCCTGTTGAGCTTTCACCTCCAGGAACTCATGGGAAAGATGAACAGACTTCATTTGTTCTGGGTGGTTTGAGGTTTGGGGGTTTTATTGAACCCAGCATGAGGAACTGCTCCTGTGGCTGCCTCACTCACCTCTTGCCATGCTGCTATATATATCAGTGATTCCTGTCTCCAGGATCTGTCTGGGATCTGAGCCACCTCTCCAAAAGGAGACATATTCAGGACTGTCATATGATAGAGGTGGAGGGAGAAGATGGCAGAGGTCCAGGGGACACAGCATATATTACCTTCACAAGTGGGCACATACCCCTCAGGGTAGGAAAAAAGCTTTAAACCTTTTGTCCTTTTTTTTTTTGTTTTGGTTGTTTTTCCACAAATAAGGAAAACCACAGCAATTTTCTTCAGGGTTCTTGTTATCTTTAGTGTCTGACATTATATAAACTTTCTCCTCTTCAAAAGTCTTCCATGTGTCAGCTGAATGAAGATGGAGTACATTAGCCTCAGGATGGGACACCGAAGCACCCATACAGACACACTGACATCAGGGAAGTTGTGCCCAAAGTTACAGAACAGAGCAATGTCACAGAATAACAGGATAAACACATTCCTGGACCCTCTCCTCTGTTCAGACTAGTAAACCAGGCAAAAAATACCAAAGCCAAAAGATAAATTAGACATCTTCATCTGTGTGTGCTTTGGACAGTGACTCTATTAGTTTTACCTAGTAATCAGAAGTTTTGAGCAATTGAGATGTCTCATGTCAGCAGGGAAAGTCTCAGACCTAATCTAGGTGTCTATACAGGAGCATTAGTGACTGTTTTCCAGCTTCTTTCTAGGCTTTTCTCCTGGCTTTATTTCCCTGCTTTTTTGTTGTTGTTTTTTTGGTTGTTTTGGTTTGTTGTTTTTTTTCTTTTCTTAAAACTTTTTGAGTCCCCACACAGTGTTTTCTGAGTCAGCTTTTCACCTCCTTTCAGTACTACTCAGCCTATGGCTCTACCAGGTTGCAAAGTCAGCAGACAAGGGGAGCTGGCCAGCTCTGCAGATCACCTCCCAGGGGACAGCAGCAGCTCTGTGTTCCAGCCCACAGAAGCAAGTTTGCTAGAAAGCTCTGGCAGAAGGATTCCTATTCCAGTACTCCTCTGCTCGGGAGTTTGGCCTCACACACTGTGAATCCAGAGCCTCGAGAGAAGCTCTGCTCTGCCCACGGTGGTGCCCATGCTGGAAAAGCGAGGGTCAGCGCAGCGCTGAAGCCCAGCTTGCGTGTGAGCGCTCAGCCTGCATTCCCAAAAGGCAGCGATGAGGCATGGAGCCGTCCCCGCGAGCCTTCGGCAGCCGTGCTCCCCCCTGCCGCCTCCTCTTCCACACATCTGTCCCCTGCGGCCACACACCAGACTTGCTGACAGATCTTACTTGAAAGCACTGGCAGGCTGTGCCACTAATGGCAGAGCCCTGAGCCGGCTCCCTCCGTCTCCCTGGAGTCCCTGCGCAGACGTAGGTGCACGTCACGGCCTGCTCTAATTTTATCCGTGTTTGATGGAAGAGACGAACCGAGCAGCAGGGAGGCAGCTATTTTGGTTTTCTCTGTGGCGGTGGGTTATATAAAGCATCTTGCCATGACCCGCGTCGCTTGGGAGCTGCTTTGCTTTCAGCCGCCACAAACCAGAGGCTCGGACGCTGGCTGGCGGCAGGAGAGCCCTCGGTGCGGCTGCGTGGGCCAGGTGTGCCGTGTGTGAGCGCCGTGTGTGCCGCGTGTGCGGGCGTACGGAGAGGGACAGTGTGTCAGCGACACTCGGGGGCGACCATCTATAGGGACAGACTGGCTCTCCTCCTTGCCGTGCGGTGTGACACACACTCGGGGGTTTCACCCGTTCCAGCGCCAGCACACTGTACGTGCTCCCCCAGCAGCGCGGCGGGCACGGGCACAAGCGGGCAGCGGGCTGCCCGGGGTGTGCGGGCTTTGGCCGGCCGCAGCAGAGCACTGCTCTCATCTCACCCGGGCAAGAGGACCGGCTCCATTAGGTGGCAGCAGCCACAGCAGGAGGAGGCTGCTCTCCCAGTGGGACCTGGGCAGGTGCGCAGGAGGCCCATGGGGCCACAGAGGTGCCTGGCAGAGCCAGGCAAGCACTGGCACTGGATGTTGGGCAGCGTGCTGCATTTGGATGCGGGAGATGTGGGGAGCTCTTGCCCTAGCTACCTGTGGTTCCTGGTACTCTGGGGTACCTCTGTCTGACACTGGCCGAGCCGCTGTGATACCGCAGGGGCCGCTCCCAGGCTGCCCTCCCGCACGAAAGGCACCACTCCGAGGTGAGCAGCCCAGTGCTACTGACCGCAGCGCCCAGCCTCCCCGCAATGGCCATTTCCCAACAACAGGGAGCGGAGGCATTACGCAGGGCTTCTCGCCCATGTGGGCTGTGGTTCCTCCACGCCTGGCCCTCACGAGTGGTGTATTCGTCAGCGATGCTCTGGTGCTTGGCCTCAGGCTAGCGAGGCAGGGCAGCAAGCTTTGGGCTTGCCGGCTTGGGAATTTTTGGCAAGAGGCGGCGTGACCAGGACTCCTTTCTGTGTCTGACATAGGAAGAGTCTGTCAACATCTGGGTAAAGTGCTAGAGCCCACTGCCTGGAGGAAGGTTTGGGGAATGCCTCTTGCTTTTGTTTCTTGTACAAGCAAGCAAATTTAATAGCACAAACTAAAGTAATTAGGACGTGTCACGATGTTGATTGGCACCTCCCTGCTTCTCCAGTCTCTGGGTACTGCTTACCCTGTGCTCAGCTCTCTTGCTGAGTCATGTCAAAGCCGCCTTCTCCCTAATGACCAGGGGTCAGGCTAGGACCCAGCCTGCTCCATGGCTCTCCTCGCTCCCACGCAGTTCCCGCTGGGCCTCCCGCCGTGGCACCGGCAGGACGCACCCACTTCCTAAAGAGTCACCTCCTGGGAACACCGCCGAGCCTCTGCGGTGGCCACGGCATCCGACTCCCTCCCCCTCCGGGCGTGTGCCTGCCTGAATGCCCATACCTTCTGTCTGGCTGCTGCCAAGGAGGCACTGCTGGGTGAGGGATAACCCGCAGGACAAGAGGGCTGTGTTCCGTGTGCAACCATCACCCACCCACCCAATCTGCAACTGGCTGGGGTGGGAGAACTTCATCCTTGGGGTGTTCCCAACAGGACCCATATCTATCTTCCTCATATATCCACCACAGGCGCCGGGAGCCCCAGCCCCCTCAGCACACCACCGCATCCCCTTTGCTGGCACGATCCCCGGGGAAAGCGGCGGGCGCAAAAGGCATGCCGGAGGAGGGCCGCGTGTGCGTGCAGGAGCGTGCATATGTGCACGTCAGGGAGAAGGAAGCGGGGTTGTGAGTGCTGGAGGCGTTCTGAGCGCCAGGCACAGGCTGACAGGCAAGGGCTGCCGCTCCCGTAGGAAGATAAACTGTTTCACAACAGTCACGATCACAGTGAGTAGTTCACTCCAGAGTGCTCCTTCTTGCTGGGGAGGGAGAGGATAATCAGAGCCGAGAGGAGGAGTGTAGGATACGGGGGAGCATCCCAAAGATTACGCGAGTGTGTGTGGAGGGAGAATATTTTTGTGGAGAGTGCAGCAACTCTGTAAGCACTTACAGATGGGGTGCGGACACAGGAGGGGAGTAATGCACAGTAATGCAGTAATGCAGCCCCCTTCAATACTGATGTGGAATGCTGCCCGGGGGCAGAGGTCACTAAACCTGCCAGAACTGGCACCAGAGCAAACAAGAAATGCAGGAAGGAACTAAAATACTTCAGGGTGTGAAAATGTTATAGATTTGGAATATACTGGAGTGGGAGAGCAGCCAACTAGCCTCCTTCGGTTCTGCAGAGAAGTGCAAATATATTCAAATATTGTGTGAAAGGACAAGCACTTCTGCAGGAGCTCAGCTCCAGCTCTCCTTTCCTAGTGCGGCAATTCTGTAAAGATGTGTCCTAGGCTTGGACTCAGAGACTCTGCTGATAACTGGAGCCCTGTTAGCTTGAAGTCACCTCTATGGCCATGCTTACATTTTTTTGGTCCTGAGACTGTTTGAAGTGGGGTAAGCAATACCAACTCCACAGAACTCTCTCAGATCCTCCCTGTTGTGCCAGCACAACACTATACACAACTGCCCAGCAAACCAGATCCAGGAGCTGTTCTGGCAGAGGACCCATCATCTTTTGTCTCTGTGGGGTTAGTTGTCTTCCAGCACAGCTCATTGCAAGCCTCCTGAGCAGCACTGTGCACCCCGGCTTCGCTCCCAGATTTGAATCAGCTGATATAGAGACAGTTGGGTAGCAGCCAGCACCACACCCTGTGTCATGCCAGCACAGGTGAGTGCCCATCCACCCAAGTTCCAGCTCTGCAGCAATGCAAGCCAAGCTGCCACGGTCTGGCTTTTCCCACTCCTCCTGGCGTGGGACCTAACCTTCTCCATGTACTGGCTGACTCCTGAGTCTGCCCTCAATCAGTTCACCATGATAACATGGTGGACAGATTGACAAAAGACAGCAGAAGGGTTTCTCTTGGTGTAACACAAGAGGGTAACTCCCCATGCCACAGCTGAGAACTGCACCAGGCAAGGAGCATGTGTGGGGTTCCCCAGTGGGGTGGATACTCCAGCAGTTCAGTCCATGGCAAGCCTGAGCAGCAAGCGGCCTGAGCTGACCTTCAACCTGCTGAAATAAAGTGTTTTGTTTCCATCCAGGTCAGCTCTCTTAACTGGCTTGCCACATGTCTACATGCTCCTACGTCTAGTGCTAAGAAATGAAATACATGACTTGAGCAGGAGGGGACTAGGAGCACCACAGGGCTACATTGCCACCCCCTTCATACCTCTAGTCCCACAGCATCACTCAGCCGGGCTTGTGTGACACAGGGCAGGACAGATTTGGGATGGAGCAGCAGGGGCAGGGTTGGGCAGATGCACTTCTGGGTGTTGAACTCTGTCCTCTGCCCCATTGCTCCCTTCCTTCCTACAGATGAGGTCCTGTAGTAGACAGGGTGGCAACCCAGTAGCAGCCCTGTCTGGCAGGATAGGACACTGAAAATATCCAGTTGACTGGGATGAGGCATGAGTGAATGAGAAGGACACTGGGCTAATTGTGGCTCCTTGCAGTCCAGGAACTGTGAGTGCCTGTGCTAGCAGCACTGTTGCCTGTACCCTGAGATGGGATGGGCTGAGATCAAGAGGGCTGACAGCCTGTGTTGGGACGAGGGGAGCAGCAAGAATAATTGGAGTAATTGGTGACATTTTTCCTTTCTCCTGTCAATGTGAAACATGGAAGAGAAGCTCTCATACCATGAGCTCCAGCTGCCTGGATGCATCAGGAGCATCCCACCTTTGTGGGTGTCAGTAGCAGGCACTGCCCGGGGCAAAGGCTGCGGGAGGGTACATAGGGTACATATCCTGGTGGGACATCTCTCCAGCCCTGGCAGGTGACTTTGGACATGCTCTGCATTGCAGCCCCAAACCCCGGGCGTGATCCCTGCTTTGACCACCTACCCACACTTTCCCACACGGCCAGCGGTCTCCGGACGCAGGTGACCGCGTACCCGCGGAATGTAGGCAGCTGCCGTGACCATGCAGAAAGCCTTTTCTCACGCCCGCTGATTGCCTTCCCAAACACCGGCACTTCAGGCTTGCCCTTGAGAAGCAAACATTAATTTCAGCCGCACCCTTTCCTGCCCTGGGGCTGCAGGGCGAGGGTATCCTCAACGTACGCCGCGTTCCCCACCGAGGGGTGTGGGACAGGAACCAGCCCTCGTAAAATCGCCCGGATTGAACCTGCTGCCCTCAGCCTGCCAAACTAAACAGAGCTGATGTAAAGCAAATAGCAGTGACAACGGCCTGGCTGCTGGCGAGGGTTGGGCAAGCAGCTGGTTTCCAGTTTGCTGGCCTCAGCAGATGGCGGCGGCGGGAACAGTCGCTGGGAGTTCCCACCCCGCAGGCACCCGGCTCAGCGGCCGAGGCCGGGGCGGGCCCGAGGTTCCCTCCTCTCCCGTCTGCCAGCAGTGGCTGCGCAACCCCCAGTGCAAAGACAGCTTTTGGGATTTCAGGGAGCCACCCAGCCGGCCCTGGCACGGGGAAACCGGGGATGCCGGTGGGTGGGTCCCTCCGCCAGCCGCTCTCTTTGTCGGGCGTTTCACCTAGAAGGGCTCTGGCCGCCACGCATTGTAAGGGAGGAAGCTGATGTCAGAGTGAAAGACGCCCGAAGGAACACCCAAAGGCCGGGGAGGAATCAGTGCACCAGGATCTCTTCGGAGCAGCCCTCGCTACCCTGGAATGCAGGGAGGAGCATTTGGTCTGTCTGGCCTCTGCTGGGGACACCCGCTGCTGGTGACAGGAGCATGGATGGCACTGGGTGATCTGATGGGCAATTTTGGCAGAGCAAGCTTTTCAGAGGATGCTGCTGGCAAAGGCTGCTGAGGGATCAGGCCACTTTTCAAGAGAAGGACCTGAAAACACTGCACCATCTGTGGTTCACTTCTTAATTTCTTTCCACTTGTTTCAAGTCTAGATTTCTCAGGTTTCCTGGACATGCACTTCACATACACACTCCACTCAGCAATCTGGATGATGAGCACAGCAGACCTGCGGCACATGCGCTGGGGCTGCTCAGCCAGTACCTGCAACAGGGCAAGGGCTCATGTGCACTTCTCTCAGAGCAGTGCCTTCACAGTGGTCTCTGTGGCCCATCCATCCATCCATCCATCCATTCATCTCACACTCTGGGCTCTTCCTGCAGCTAGGTTGTACGCACCGCCGGCCAGACTCCTCAGTGCAGAGGACTGCACCGCTGACCCCAGCCAAAAATAAACCCTCCTTCTCAGCGGCATTATTTTTAACCACGGGCCATCTCCCTGCTCAGGTTACCAGCCCGCGCCCTCCCGGCGCACGGCGGAGGGGCGCCCAGCAGCCACAGGCCGCCGGTGCTCCTGCCGGCCGGAGGAGCCTCTGCTAACCCACAACCCACACCGCTGCCTTCTGCCCGCGGGGAATCCTGGCCCGCGGGGCTCCCCGGGCCCGGCCAGGCCAAGGTGCCCCGCCGCCAGCCGCGTGGGCACGACGCCGGCGGGGGGGCCGGGGCCGCCGCAGGCCCCGCCCGCCCTCGGCAGCCGCCTCCCAAACAAACAACAGCCGCTCCCGCTGCTATGGCGACCGCGCCCCGCCCGCCGCCGTGGCGACGGGGCCCCGCCCCTCCCGCGCGGCTGACGCGCGCTCCGGCGGGGGGAGGTGGGAGGGGGAGGCGATGACGTCGCCATCGCGTTTCCACGGGAACCACGTGCCGACGTCACGGGTTTGTGTGTTGTCAACGTCCCGCCGTCTCCCGGGCAACGTCAGGCGCCAGGCCCGGCCCCGGCAACAGCGCCGCGATTGGCCGGGGGGACAGCGGGGCGGAGCCTGCACGCGCCGCCACCGCCCCCTCCCCGGGCAGCGCTGGCTGCGGACACCGCGTGCGCCTGGGGCCGGGATCGGGACGGGGATCGGGACGGGGATCGGGATCGGGACCGGGCTGTGTCCCTGGTGGTCCCGGGCCTGGGCGGCCCAGCGGTGACAAAAAGGACTGTAGGGGCTTAAGCCCAGCTGGAAATCAAGCACCACGCAGCCTCTCACTCAACTCTCCTCTCTCCCCGCCATCCCGGTGAAATGGGGAGAAGGTAAAACTTGTAGGTTGAGACAAGAATAGAATGATAATTGAAAACAAAGTAAAATGCAATTATAATGGAAAATAATAGTATAATAATGATAATAAAAGGGAAAGGAGATAAAACCAAACAAGTGACGTACAATACAAATGCTCACCTGCCGCTGGCCAATGCCAGACCCCAGCATGTGGCAGTGATTTGTGTCTCTCTGGGGTTGCCAGGTTGATAGCACAGCTTTTTACAATATTTTACTGTTTTTTCTGGATTCTGCACTTGTCTGGGGGTAAGGTGCAAACACATTCAGTGTGTCCACTGCCCTACGTACTTACTCATGCAATCCCACACACGCTACCTGCCACTCTGAACCTGCAGGCTGTCAAGGTGGGGAGATCTGGAAGCCTGGCTGGGATCAGCAAGCATCCCAAAACTGCAGTGTCTAATCCAGGTAGGTCTGGCAGCCCGGAGGGGCCCTGCACAGCTGTGCTGCACGGCAGGAGGGAAACAGCGGGAGAAGACAGGAGGGCACTGGGGATGAAGATCCCTCCATGGTATCTTACCAGGAGTCTGTGCTGAAGCACGGGGCATCTTTCTCTCCAGGCTGGTGCCTGGCCACATCTGCACTGGCACTTGGTGCCCAGGGAGGCCAGCACAGTCTCACGTGGGTGTGTGGTTCCAGTTTTGCAGCCCTGTTGAGATCCTAAAGCAAACAGTGACAAAGCAAGTTAACTTACCCCACTGGCTTGTCAGTTGTGCCCCTCGGAGGAAAGTACAGAGGACATGTCCTCCATGTACAATCACCAAGTCAAACAGTCCCAAACTGGACTGCTGGGCCTCTTATGTGAAAGGTCCTTGAGTTTCCAGGCCCAAACTCTCTGACATGTTTATTGTCTACATGTTTAACATACGACCATGGCAGGGAAGAAAACAGACAATCCCTTCAGAGGCTGGTATGGGCCTGGATGATGGCAAGAGCTTTTCTTGACTTGGGACAAGCTGTGAACTGCTGGCAGTGGGCAACAGAGACTGTCCTCCAGACCCTGCTCACTGTGTGGAGGTGGAGCAGAGCACAGAGATGATCTGTAAATGCCCTGCTCCAGGGTCTCTCTGCACAGGTACATGCTTAACTCTGGTTGTGCAGATATTCAGGAATGAGTTAACACAAAAGATGTTTCCTCTTCCAGCAGCTACTCCCTGCCAAACCAAGTTGCTTGGCAGATTGGGATGCATAGGGAGGATCAAAGCCTCAGGGCTGGGCTGGCAGTGCTCTGCACTGTTTACATGTTTACATATTCATGGCACTGTTAACCCCAGACAATTTAATAATATTGAATTTTGTATTTGTTACGTTTCTTAAATACCATCTAAGGAACCTCAGCTTCCTGGGATATTCCCAATGTTTGTTCCTAGGGCAGAGAGGACCAACTCATTGCATAGATATGCCTTATTATTTATTTTCTTTCTCCGTTACTGGGGTCTCTATTCCTGCAGTGTCAGCATCTTTACGCTGTGCTGACTGCTCCCTTTGACTCTGCCTTGAGTGCAGCCTGGCTGTCCAGCCAGAGGCACAGCTCAGTTGGAGAAGGGTGCAAACACCTTGCTTTCAAGTCTTGCCATTTCCTTTCAGCAGCAGCAGTTGAATGTGACTCGCCTGTGGGCCAGGGTGGGCTGAGTCTCTGTGAGTCCCTGTGACAAGCCCCATCACTACAAGAGTCAAGGACTCCAAAAGGAAGACCTTAGTTGCGTTCATGACTGTCCTCCCGGGCAGCCAGCCAACCTATCACATTGAATGGCACAGGAGAAAGGGGACCTGGGGACTATCTCCAGCGAAGCAGGGGTATTGCTCCAGGCAGTGACAAAGGTTCAGAGTATTTTTCTTGCTACCAGACTATCCTTTGCAATCCCTTGTTTGTCCTGAGTCCCATTCAGCCTTTCTTTCACCACAGCATTCCCCAGACACAACAATTAGAAGGTTTCTTTCTGTCCCATGCTAAACAATCTTCAACATCCTGTCCCTTCACTTCAGCTGCTTTGTTCTGCATCTGTAACAAAATCTCCTTAGCTAAGCAGAGTGGCATTTTCCTCCTTCTTAGCACTTCCTTCTTTGCTACCTTTGACCCATTTTACTCAAGAGCCAGTGGAGCAATGGCTCTTGAGTAAAGTGATAGACAAGCAGGACCCCTTTACCCAGCCCTCAGCACAAGCATCAGCATCACTGCCCAACCACAAAGGACAGAGGTAGCTTGTGCAATGTGACCATACAGCTTCCACCTCCAGAAAGCCCTTGGACACAACAGGAAGCCCAAACTTTCTCTTGATTGTGTGGGTTTTTATTGTAAGCATCTCCCGGGGTTCCATCAAGGAAATAAATCACAGCTGTGCTCGCTTTGTTTGGCTCTTGTCTGATAATCAGAAAAGTCCTGCATCATCCCGTCTGTCACTGGGTTTGAACATGCTGCCTTTCACCGAGCACATTCTCCTCTCCTCCCAGCTGATCAGTGCCCTGCAACTATAACTGTGAGCATGCACAACGCCCTGGGATGGGCCTATGGTCTGGAACCAGTGGAGAGATAAGAGGTCAACTTGGGCCATGGTGTTCCGGTTTTGTCGCGCTGCCATGGCACACATGGCACGTTGGTGGCAGCAGCAGCAGGAGTTTAGGAGTTTTATCTGGAGAACTTTGTGCTTGAATTACTCTGGGTTATGAACCCTGGCTCGTGGGGTGATGGCTGCCAGCCTGGCCTTGGGGCAACAGGGTGCGGAAGAAGTGCTTCAATGGGCAAAGCTCTTTCACATCTGCTGGCTGTGAGCGGTGCATGGTTTTCCTCAGTGTGTGCAGCAAGGTCCAGTGCTGCCTGGAGATTTAGTATCCAGCATGGTGCAGGCAAAGAGTGGTGGGAATAAGTGGGATGGCTCGACAGCATCATCCACAGTAATTGGCGGCCCATGGCACGCGGCTGTGTGACCACGAGATGCCAGGATGTCTCTGCTCGTGGTGTTTATTCTTTAGGATGTCCCTGTCACACACCCAGCTGCTGTGATTATTAATTACTATTTATACTTTGCTTTGGGTATGCACTGTACCTTTAAGAGCAGCAGAGGTGGGAGCCTGCCCTCCTGGAGGCTCCCGGGCTAGGTGGGAGTGTGACAGCTGCAGTGTGCCTTGGGGGGAGTTCAGGCACTCAGATAACATACCATGAGCTCTTCCTCCACACTTTGCTCCCCAGCCACATCAACAGAGGGGGCACTGTTTTGTCAACCCCCTGTTTTGCTTTTCTATCCTGTTTTCTTCCAAGCCCTGCAGCCTCTGCCTGGCTTTACAAGCCTCTCTGGGGCCAAGAGGAGGGACAGGATCCCTTGTACCATGAGAGTGAATCACTGGGGGGACACCAGGAGCACTAGGTGTGCAGGTGTGTGCAGGAAGAATTTCACAAATGTCCCTGGGTCCTGCCCATAAAAGTCTGTACTACAACAGGTGCTCAGGTTGTTGTGCAGATCCTCTGATAGTATGGGCAGGATGCTTGGCCAGGCAGTGATGGCTTCTCACTGTAGAGGAGCTGTTTCTTGGTGCCCACAGCAGTGCCCCCTGCATGCCAGCTCTGCTGCTGAACTCTGGCTGTCTGGTTTCCTTCCCAGTGACCCCAACAGCCCCTGGTTAGCTGGAGAGAGATGTCCATCATGTTGTGTGCCTAGAGAGGGAACTTGGAACCATGCTACAGTCACTGCTGTTGACAGAGAGCATTGAGACAGTCATGATACTACCAGAGAGCCATGTTCCTGGCATGAACTTTCCCCTGGTGCATGGCAAAATTTAGGCATAGCCATCTCTTGCCCCTGAAGTGGGTTTTAGCTGTGCAGCTGCGCTGGCCCACATGCCCCAGGTTCTTTTCTGCTGTGGTTTTCCAAGGCCAGCCTGAGTCACAAGCTCAGATAAATGAGGGGTATGAAAGTAGGGCCAAGTTCCAGTGCTGCACTCTGAGGCTTAGGAGCATGCTGTTCTGTTGTAAGCCTCAGAGCTGCAAGCTTTCCCATCTCCCTGCTTGATGGGAGGAAAAGCGGAGGCCAGGAAGGTGGAGGACAAGATCCTCATTGGATCGATGCTGATGGATGCTGTTCTTCTGCCCTGCTGGCACCATTGTGATGCCCAAGAAGTGCAGTGGGCATGGCCCCACTGTCTGGCCAGGCATCTGGGAAGAGCCATCTATCTCCCTGCTTGTGATAGTCAGCAGCAACCTCCTCACCAGCATGGGATCCAGAGATGCAGTGGGCTTGTCTGAAGCAAGGGAATGGTCCCTAGAGGGGTGTGTCCCTGCGGCTGAGGCTCAACCAAAAACCACCAGAGTCTGGAAAAACCCTGCTGACCCTGGCTGTACAGGTTTAATTGTTGTGTTCACTGAACTCATGGTCCGCTTCACAGATCGCACTAATTTGTGAGGGTCTAATGCCTCCTCCCATTCCCAGCTGGCAAGGGAGGTGAGGAACCTCCATCAGCCTGGCATGTTGGTGAGGGCAACCCTCTCACCCAGGCAACAGGGTTCATGACTCTGACTCTGTTTTGTCGCTGCGGTACCGCTGCTTCCTTTTTTCGTTCTCACACATACTGTGGTAAAATGTGTACACCCTGTGTTTGGAGCAAACAACAAACCCACGTCATGTGTTTTCGCTTTCTCTGTTTCATTGCCTCCACGTGCACGGCATCCGTGCACTTTCCATTTGGTACAAACAGATCACGCTTGGTCACCAGTGGAGATGGCAACAGATGGTTTGCATGGCCACCACAAAAATACTGTGAAATGGATTCCTCCCCTGATTTCCAAACAGTTCTTTTGGGGAAGGTAGTTTGGCTAGAGGAATCCTAGGACAGTTTCTAAACAGCAAGGCTAAACAGTGTTTTTCCAAAATGTGCCTGGCAAACGTCTGAGACTGGAAACTGTGTCAGAGGCTCTTGCCCATGCTGGGCATCAGTGTATGGACCCAGGCTCTGCTGGGGAGGTGGCTGCAGAGGTTTGGCCTGTTGCTCAACTCTGGCAGGGATGGCAGGGTTGTGGCTTTGCTGATTTGCTGGCACATCCCCCCTCCGGGCAGTGCTGGGAGCCTCCTTAACTTGCAGCTTGAGGCTGCCAAAGAGACCCCGCTATTTCAGTAGCTGGCACGAGGGGAATGCTGTCCGGGACAAAGAACCCTTGGCAGCACAGGAACCTGGGGTTACTGATGCCTGCCCCGAGATGGACTAGCCCACAGTTCAGCACTGAGCGGATGGGAGCAGCACGGGCCCCCACAGGTCCTTTCCCAGGGAGCGGTATGGGCCCTGAGCTGCGGCAGTCTTTGGCTGTCCCCTCTGCTCTGACGGGCAGTTCAGAAATAGCAGCTGGCCCAGTTCTCCCGCCCCCGTGGCCCAGATCTCTAAGAACGG
This sequence comes from Sialia sialis, assembly GCA_009812075.1. Taxonomy (NCBI): domain Eukaryota; kingdom Metazoa; phylum Chordata; class Aves; order Passeriformes; family Turdidae; genus Sialia; species Sialia sialis. The sequence goes on along the minus strand of VRYO01001269.1, from coordinate 7,869,966 downwards.
AGGTTGCTCGCGCAGCAACAGCAACAGCAGCAGCATCAAGCGCTGCATTTAGCCCATGAGCTCAAACAGAGGGAGAGGCTGCCAGCAGGATCCCAGCCTGGCTGGGTGACGCTCCTGCCTGGAGACTGCGCTGCAGGCTCTGTTTGTTGCTGTAAACACGCTCCCTGCTGCAGCTTCCCTGTTACTATCTATAGCCGCGATCTCTTGGCTCCCGTGCAAGGCGAGTCTGCGGTCTGGCTCCCACCTTAGCCTGACCTGAGCCAGGGCTGCCTGACATCCCCGTCGTGGGTGGGTGTCTCCGGGCTTCGCTGCAACAAGGATCAAAACAAAACCCAAACTGGAGGAAAGGACGAGCCTCGCCCCTCTTTCTCCTGGTCGGTGGTTTCCCGGTGGCCTGTTGCCCATGCTCTTGGCGGCTATCCCAGCCCCCCGCCCCGAGCACTGCTCCCAAGCTCTCCCAACCTTCCCGGAGGGCTGCGGCCCCTCAGGCTTCCCTGGCAGGGCTTCCCACCGCCCTCTGCCATTACCCTCACTCTCGACAATTGCAAACATACATAACAGACAAGTCAGTAACGATACATGAGCGTAACGCGCTCCTCGCTGCTGGGAGGGGTGTAAGTTGAGCTTTCCGTGCGTGGGGCCCGCCAAGTACCTGCGCCCAGCTACGGGCAGACCCCGCTCAGTGCTGGCGATGGGGCCCGACTTGCAGTGTAAAGCGCACCCCTGGCAGGCCGGGTCCCTTCTTCGCCGACTATCTATGGAGCACCTTGCTCCGCCGCAAGGCTGTGCGGGGCCCCGCTGAGGGGAGTGGGGTCACTTGCGGCGGCACGGCGCCCCCGGGGAGGGGGTCACCTGCTGTGGGACAGCAGTGCCGGTGCCCCAGAGCCCTCGCAGGGTCTCGCCAGCGAGGGGGGGAGGGGCCGTCACGTCCCGAACCGTCCCGTCCCGCGCGCCGCCCGCCCGCCCGCCGCACTTGGCTGCAGCCTGGAGCGCTTCCCGTCAGTCACGCCCCCTCGCACAGGATGTATCCCATATAAGGATATCTGCGTCAGTGGGTTCCCGAGCCCGGCCGTACCACTCCGTGCGGGTGGGAAGCTCCATGGCCGCTCCCTCCTGCTCTGCCCTGGGGCCCCCCCCGCCCCCTGCGGCCGCTCCCGCCCCATGCCGTGTGTCTGTGCCGGGAGGGGCGGTGGCAGACGGCGCGCGGGGCGGCCCCGGGGAGGCGCGGGGCGGGCACGGAGCGGGCGGCCCCCCCCCGTGAGCGCGGGTGGCGCGTCCCCGGTGACGTCGGCGGGAGGGTATAAAAGGGAGGTACGGCGCGGTACTCCAGCAGCTCAGGCAGCCCCGGCGGTGGAGCGGAGAGACGCGCGGCGCGGACCGGGCACAGGGACGCACGTAGCCGACTCCTCCTCGCTTCGTCCCCAAGGACGCTTCACCACCATCGCATTACCTCTCACCTCCGGCTTGCGCACACCGAGCCGACATGATGTACCAGGGCTTCGCCGGGGAGTACGAGGCGCCGTCCTCCCGCTGCAGCAGCGCTTCCCCGGCCGGGGACAGCCTCACCTATTACCCCTCCCCAGCGGACTCATTCTCGAGCATGGGCTCGCCTGTCAACCCGCAGGTGAGTCGCCGATCGTGCCGGCTGCGCTCTTGGCTGGGGCAGGAGCACTTAGGAAGGGACGGGACGGGAGCGGGTGGCGCGGGGCTGGCCATGTCCGCGGAGGAGGTTAGGTCGGGGACTGGCATTGGGGAGCGGCCCCGGTGCCAAGGCGGGGCGGTCGGGGGGTGCCGTAGCCCGGGCCGCGCTCTGCGGCGGGTGTGTAAAGCGGCTTCATTGATAAAACGCGAGTTCATTGAGGAGACTCCGGAGCAGCGTCTGCGTCAGCGCGGACGTCAGAGATATTTATAACAGGCCGCTCTCGTGTGGAGCCGGCGCTGGCAGCGCGGCGCCGCGGCCCCGGGGACGGCGGGGAGCGGCCCGGGCGCTCCGCTGACAGCAGCCCCCCTTCCTCTGACCTACAGGACTTCTGCACTGACCTGGCCGCCTCCAGCGCCAGCTTCGTGCCTACGGTGACGGCCATCTCCACCAGCCCCGACCTGCAGTGGCTGGTGCAGCCCACTCTCATCTCTTCGGTGGCCCCCTCGCAGAGCCGCGGGCACCCCTATGGCGTCTCGGCGCCCGCCCCCACCACCTACTCCCGCCCCGCAGTGCTGAAGACGCCGGGCGGCCGCGGGCAGAGCATCGGCCGCCGGGGCAAAGTCGAACAGGTGAGTGCGGATTGGAGTTGTTGGGGGGATTGGGAGGACACGCCGCCGGCGGGTTGCCCTGGTCGGGGGGCACCGGGCTGGCAGCGGGACTGAGCGGCCCCTCTCTGCCCACAGCTGTCCCCGGAGGAGGAGGAAAAGAGAAGGATCCGCCGGGAACGGAACAAGATGGCAGCGGCCAAGTGCCGCAACCGGCGGCGAGAGCTCACCGACACGCTGCAGGCGGTAAGTGCTGCCCGGGAGGTGGCGGGGAAGAGGGAGTACCGGGGGCGGGGATGACAGGAGGAAGGGGACTCCAGCTGGGAGTGATGCCGGCCCTGGCTGACAGCCTGCTCTCTCTGCAGGAGACCGACCAGCTGGAGGAGGAGAAGTCCGCGCTGCAGGCGGAGATTGCTAACCTGCTGAAGGAGAAGGAGAAGCTGGAGTTTATCCTGGCGGCCCACCGGCCCGCCTGCAAGATGCCCGAGGAGTTGTGCTTCTCCGAGGAGCTGGCAGCTGCCAGTGCTGCTACCGCGCTGGACCTGGGCACCCCCAGCCCCCCCATGACCGAGGAGGCTGCCTTTGCTCTGCCGCTGATGCCTGAAGCGCCGCCGGCCGTGCCGCCCAAGGAGACCGGCAGCAGCGGGCTGGAGCTCAAGGCTGAGCCCTTCGACGAGCTGCTCTTCTCCACGGGGCCGCGGGAGGCCTCCCGCTCTGTGCCCGACATGGACCTGCCTGGGGCCTCCTCCTTCTACCCGTCGGACTGGGAGTCGCTGACGGCCGGGACCAGCGGTGAGCTGGAGCCCCTCTGCACCCCTGTGGTGACCTGCACCCCGTGTCCCAGCACCTACACCTCCACCTTCGTCTTCACCTACCCCGAGGCAGATGCCTTCCCCAGCTGCGCTGCCGCGCACCGGAAGGGCAGCAGCAGCAATGAGCCCTCGTCCGACTCCCTCAGCTCCCCCACCCTCCTGGCCTTGTGAAGGGCTCCAGCACTGACTGACCTGCTGGGCCCCCTCCCCTGCCCACGCACCCCCACGGACTTGCAGCTGTGCCCCATGGGGCTCCCCAGGCCTGGGGAGGGCCCTGCCACTGCCACCCCCTGTCTGGCCTGGTGCCCCGGGGCCTGGCAGAGCGTCATGCACCGAGGTCTCTTACCTCTTCCAGAGATGTAGCAAATCGCATGGAGTTTGTCTTGTCCCCAGTGGCCCATCCATGAGAGCTGGTAGTCTGTAGCATGTCCCACATGGCTGGGTAGGTGACTCCCTCCCCTCCTTAGTATCACTAGCATTATCTAATTAATCTCTTGGTTTTAAATGATTGGAATTTAACCTGGTGCTGGGTATCTCAACTCGTATCTAGTGCAGCTGATTAACAATAACTACTGTGTTCCTGGCAATATCGTGTTCTGATGACTTAGCAATGACCCATCTTACGTGGGGGGAAAGAGACTCTTTTATTTTCTAGTAGGTAGATAAATAGCTATATCCATGTACTGTAGTTCTACATTGATGTTCATTGTAACTTTACTGATCATGCATTGTTAAGGTGGTCTGAATGTTCTGACATAAGTTTTCCATGAAAACGTTTTTATTGTGTTTTTAATTTATTTATTAAGACGGATTCTCAGATATTTATATTTTTATTTTATTTTTTTCTACCTTGAGGTCTTTTTTGACATGTGGAAAGTGAATTTGGATGAAACTTAAGCATTGTTTGCTTATTATTGTTCAGAGACATTGTCAATAAAAGCATTTAAGTTGACTGCTGGAGCTGTCTTTGTATTGCTTTTGCACTTGCTTCCCTGCGACCTCAAAGGGATTCCCTAGCCTCTAATTTTGTATTTATATAAAACTGCAATACAAACTTCAGACGACTGCGATCTGCCTGAGGCTCAGGGTGCATCAGGGTGAGAATACTATCTAGGCCAGCCCTGTCCTTGTCCTGGTGCTAGTCAGGGTTGGCTGTGGTTACACCCATCCTGGTAGGCAGCAGTTGTCACTCCCTGTGGCCTTTCCCAGGTGATCTGTCTGGGTCTGGTCTCCTTCTGTCTCTGTGTGTTACCTGCTGTGGCCTTTAACCAGCTAGCTGGAGGTTGTGCTGGAAAGGCGGTGAAAGGGCAGCTCCGGGCTGGGGCCCACATGACCATTTCCCCGTGCCGAACAGCCCAACTTCCTTCTCCCTGGCTCTGGGTGCCCTGGGATGTGGTCTGCTTCCTCTAGGAGTGGCTACAGCCTATCTTCTTTGAAAATGAGGGAAAGAGGAAGGCTTGTGCACTTCTCAGTTTGGGCTGAGTGCTGTAACACAAACCCCTGTCTCTTCAGTTTCTATTAAAGCTAGCCCAGTCCTTGAATGAATGAGTTATTGCAAATGGCACACACATTCTAGGAATGTGCTGCCTCCTTAGCTCTCTGAAAATATGGTCTTTCCTGCTTAGTCAGTGGAGAGGGGCTGCTACCCTCTGTCACCCCTGCTGTTTGTGGAGCGAATGTGCTCTGCTGGCAGGACAGCAGCTGGCTCAGGTTATCCTTCCATGCAGAGCAGTGGTCTGCTCCCTCCCTAGTAGCTACACATAAAGGGTTCTCTGAGAGTGGCAAGGCCTCCAGCCCTGTCAGTCCAATTTGAGAACGTCTCTCCCAAGGTGAAAGCAAAGATGTCACCTGTGCTGGTGTGTGTGTCCAGCTGAAGGCCATCTTGACACCATCAGGGAATCTCTGTGGGCTGGCATTTAGGGTTCATTTTCTCTCAATCCACATCTCCTGGCCACTGCAGCAGGCTCTGCTTTTTTCAACTCCTTCCCTAATCAGAACATATTGAGGATGTGTCTCATCTCAGTAGTGAGTATTGCAACTCCATGACTTGCTCAATGAGGCCAGCCCTGTGCAAAAGCAAATATTACAAACGCAGTTTCCCATCTTTCAATATTAATCTGTAGGCAGAGCTGACAAGTGATGAAGACTAATCCCACTTGCTACTGAGAAGCAGCTACTCTCACGTTGTCACTTGAGTTTACACGGGCAACACCCGGGTGCAGCAAAGGCAGAGTAGCACTGAACCATGAAGCAGTCATGTAGGTGGTAGGTGACGCTCCAAGAGAGTCAGATTTATGTGACAGGTAACCCTGTGAAGTCAGTAAATCTGGAATCACAATGTGCTGTCCTGCTGAAAGACCATGGAGTTCAGAGTTGAACAATTCAGGTCCCTGGGAGCCCATGTGTGCTGCTGAAATCGCCAGACATTCAGCAGAGACAGAAAGGAACAGGGGTCTACCAATTCCAAAAATACCACATGGTTCCCTCAAAGTAGGTAGAGTGATCCTGGTCCCACCATCTCTCATGACCGCTGGGCAGACTAAAGCAAAATCTAGAGCTAAATCCAGAGAGACAGCAGTCCTGCAGCCTAACCAAGGCTTCTCTTTTTAACAGAAGTGTCAGCTTTTATATTTGTTATGCCAAGATGTCAAATTTAGGAATGGCACTACATAAGACAGGTTATGTCTAACTCCAGGTTCCAGCCTCACTCCTTGCCTTCAGACCCAAACAATCCAGAATTCAGGATGTGCTACATAAAAATTATGCTGCGTTATGTACGTGATTTATCTGCTTCCTAGCATTTGAGAATCATATAGTGAAGTTACACTTAAAACGGGGAATCTTGCCACTATCTTCAACTGAGGAATAACACAGCAAGCTCTGCCTGCAATATGTTATAAGCATGTGCTTCAATTACAAGCTGTATCTGATACATCACACAGATACCAGCACCAAGCTTTGTGAAACACAACAATGGAACGAGATAAGACACGTAGGGAAAAGGTGGTGTTATTTCTGACGCCCCCTGCGCTCCTGATCCCTCTGAGGGCAGCAGTGTAATTAATTCTTAGAAATGCAACTGCAACACAACGCAAGGCACGATGGAACTGTTGTTACGAATTACAGAAAGTAGAGCTGTAAAACAACGTGAAGATTCTCAGACACGTTTATGGTAGACTCAAGGAGAGCTGCCCAGCACAGCAGTACCCGGCTACGGGAGGGTGTTGCGGATCTCGGTGCTGAAGCAGCCGCAGTCCCGACACGCTCCAGCGCACACCGTCCCCCCCACCCCGCCGGCGGCGCTCGTGCCCCCGGGCCGCGGCAGGGCGGCCGCTGCCGGTACCTGAGATCCGCGCGAGGCTCCCGCGTCGGGCCGGCCCCGGCGCGGCCCCGCGGGGCCCTCAGGGCGGGCAGCGCGCGTCCCGGGCCCCGCCGCGCGCCCCGCCTCGCCGCGCCTGCGCGCGCCCGTGTTTACTGTTTGGTTGCCGGGGCGCCGCGCGCGCGGGCGCGCCGAGGACGTGACGTGACGTCGCGCTCCCCGCGGGGACGCCGCGAGCCAGCGCAGTGACGCGCGCGTTTCCGGCCTTGCCCATATATGGCAAGGCAGCGGCGCCGCGCTTCCCGGGCGGCGCGGGGCGCGTGCGGCGGGAAGGATCCCGAAGGAGGGCGGAACGGGCACCGGGACCGGCGGCCGCGGTCCCCGCAGCTGGGGACACCGCTCCTTGCCTTGCCCGGCCTGCCTCCTCGCGGGTGGTGCCCCCGGGTGGGCTGGCAAGGCGGCCTGGTCTCCGTCCCGCCCCCTCCGGCTCTCCCGAAGCCTTTGCGGGGTGAGGTGTCGGGAGAAGCAATGGGGGTTTCACGCAGCTGAGCGTTGAGTCCCGGGTGAGCTCACACGTAACGGTTTGTAGCTCTCGCTGTCCCTAGCTAAGCTTCCGGGGCATCACCCCTCCACCTGGAAATCTCCGTAGTCACCTCTGAGCCGGAAGAATTGATCCGTGATGGTGGGAAAATAAAACCAAAACAAACCACTGCCCCCCCGCCCCAGTCAACAACTGGCTTTTATCTCCAGCAGGTGGAAGAAAATAATAAAGTTTTTACA
>VRYO01001269.1:7851282-7862679 GCA_009812075.1 Sialia sialis | reverse complement strand
AAAAAAAAAAAAAAAAAAGAGGAAGCCTGCCAAAAAAATTATCAGAGCCAGTGGATAGCTCAAAAAATGGATTATTCAGAGGGGATAAGGTTCTGGAGAAAAAATAAATTAGTATTTTGTTCTGTGCTCACTGTAGAGGAACCTAAGAATTTTCCTACACTTATACTTGATTTTGTGAAAGATTTATCAGAGGTTGTTTCAAGCTGAAGGTCTGCAGAAAAGGTAGTGAAATAAATGGCTAAAATAAAAGCGTTGAACAATTAGACTGCATTATATTCATCCAGGAGTTCTAAGAGAAGTCAAGACTTTGATAGCTGAACTGCTTACTAATGTTTTTTGTGTCACATTGCATTTAGAAGGGCTTTGATAACAGAGAATGGGAAGATAGTTAATATGCCAATTAAAACAAACAAACAAAAAAAAAAGAAAAACAGCCTGAAAAGTTCTGTAGAGCTGCTGAGCAATAACCACGTTAGTGAAAACTTTAAGGAAGTGAAATAGTGGGTGCAGGGAGAAAATAGGGTACCATGAGAGCTGGCAGGGCCTTTCTAATGAGAACTACTGGCCTCACACATTGTTTGGAGTCCTGTGAGGAGTCAGCAGAGCAAGTGGACAAGAGAAATTCAGCTGAAATTTCCTACTTGGGTTTCTAAGAAGTACTCAACTTTTGAATCAACACAGATTCAGAATCTATGAGCAAAACCTTCTGAAGAAACTGTAGAATAAGAGGAGTTTACATGTGGATAGATTACACTGCATTAAAGACAGGTTTCTTTAAGATGGAGCAAAAATATTTCTCGGTAGAATGAATCAATATGCAAAGTTCCACAAGGATCTGAATTGGAGCCTGTGAACTGAGAGCAAAGGTAGTAAAATGTCACATTACAGAGTGAATGGGTGGTACAATGTGATGTACATGCATGTGAAGTGTTTTAAATGGGAGATGAACAATTCATTTCAGTCACACAGAAACAGCTTAGAAGCTGATTTATCACTTGGGAACAAGATCTTGGCATAATAATAGTTCTGTGAAAACCTCAGTTCAAGGCTTGGTAAATGAGCAAAGCAAGTGTTAGGAGATTAAAAAAAAAGAGCAAGAGAATAAAAGCAGAGAGTGTCATTGAAGCACGGGATAAATCCATGATGTGCCAGTGCTTTGAATGTTGTGTGCAGTTCTGATCTTTAGAAAGACATGGAGCACCATATGAGGTTCAGACAAGTAGATGTTAGGAAATGTGGGACAGCTTCTAGGTCAGAAGCAGTAAGTTAACTAGGGCTCTTCAGCTTCACAGACACAAGTTAGGGGAGGTTTTTTTCAGTGTAAGAATGAACAGCAAGCAAAACTTGGGGAAACTTAGAATAAAACCAGACTTGACCTTTTTGTTTGTTTTTGTTTTCTGTTTGTTTTGGTTTTTGGGAGGGGTGGGGGTTTGAGATGAAAAGTCCAGAAAATGAACACAAATGAAAGCTAGTGAGGACTATTAAGTACACAAATATCCCCCTTCTTCTGTGCAAGTTGTGATTTTGAGATTTCTGGGGCCTCAGGGTGAGGCAGCACTACACACTGACCACTGACTTTGTCCTTACTACTTCTTCAAGTGGTTGCTACCAGGTAGTGTCAGAAGACTGACTGATAAGAGAGGGGCAAGAGCTGTGCTTGATTTAACCAACTATGGTCATTTCTATGTGGGTTTGTCGGGATTTAGCTGAATTTTCCCTCTTTCCTGTGCTTCCATATCGTAATGGTTTTTGAAATTTGTTTAAATTACCAGAAGATGTGATGTCATATGTCCGTGCACCTTATCAGTTCAGATCTCTGGCTGATAAGGTTGTTCTTTGGAGCTGCATCCGGCAGCCTTTCCAGGCAGAGGTAGGCTGGTGACCCAGAGAGGTGCTGAAGTGAAACCAGCAACACCCATTCTTCTCATTTGGAAACAGCGGATGTTCACAAGGGACCTGGATGTTATATCAACAGGATGTCATGGGAAAACAAAAGAAGGCTGTAACTAGCATGTGGACAATGTACCTTTATCATTTCCAATTAAGGAGCTCTTGTTCTGTGCTGTGATGTCCTGTCCCCTGCCAGCCCCCTGGCATCTTTAATCTGCACAACAACAGATTTTCAGCTTGTCTTCACTGATTAGATTTCAGCTCTGTTTTTATACAAATGTTTTGTAACTTGGTCTGTTGGCTATGGACAACCAGCTGCAACATTAAAGGAGTGATTTTAATTCTGATTGCATCGCATCTTCCACTTGGTAAGGACTGAGTGCTTTTTAAATAGCCCATCTTGAATCTTCTCATGCTTAGGAAGAAGGGAAGAGAAACCAACTCCTAATATAGTATTTATCTAGTTTTGATTACAAAATTAAGTATTTTCTTTGAATAGGTAATGGTATTGCAAAGGCCATAAAATACAATAGCAGTGTTAGTCTTAAAGCATATAATCTAAAAGGTACATGGTATTCAGCTATTGTGAGGGTATTTGAGTTTTTAAATAAAACATTATTTTGACACTGCTTTGAAGTATATTGGGTGCTTGAGCACGAGAGTGATGAAATTCCTGCTACGAAGCATTTGAATTCCAATTGTAGGAAAAATAACAGTTGCCAGCAGCACATGTTGAGAAGGACAAGCTCTGTTACAGCATTTAGGCATGTGGTATGGCAGTTGAATTAAAATAGTAACGTAACCTAATGGTGATGTGTCACTAACCTCGAGGACACTGGGGAAGATAAAACAAAGTAATTTGCTGTCATTACATAAGAACTGAGTACAAAGCCAAGAATGGGGTTTCAGCACAGATAAGGATTTCACTCCAAGTCTTTCAAAGAATTCAGCTCTTCAAAGCTTTAACTATCCATGGGCATCTCAGATCCTCCCATCCTCTTCATTCTCTTCCCTCCACCCTCCCCCCGCTCCCCTTCCTCCTGGCTGTGTTTTTTTGCTGCTGTTTGTCAGCAATTTCCAGGTACCACAAGCTTGGGTCCCTTGGCTATGCCTGTACTGCTGAATTAAGAGGGTAGGAATCAAGCTTGGGCATTTGACTCCTGCTCTTCCACTGTGCTCTACTGCACAGTAATAATTCTGATTTCTGAAACAGTCTTAGCATGTGTCAACCAGCAATCTCCAAGATGATGGTTGGGTGTAATTCAGAGGACAGCATGCATCCAACGAGCAGTGAACTCTGAGAATGGACTCCCTCCACTCTTCTGGGTGATCCAGCAATATCCCAGCAGGTTTCATACTGTCAAACATACCTCTGTGCTGTGCCATTTGACAAGTTCTTTAGCTTCATGTTGTAAATCATCCCTCTGGGCTATGGCACGAGCTCTCTTGTATTAAAATCTGCCTGTTTGAAATAACCCTCGTGAAATAATACTTATTTAAGACCACGTGTAGTTTTGGAGGTGGCCACCAGCCAAGTGCTGTGCACTGTGAATGTGCTGAGTGACTGTCCAGCCCTTCCACCACAGAACAGTTCCTGGCCCAGCTTCACTTGGCATTGTAGATGCTGCCTGTGTCAGGCTATAAACAAGCTCTGGCAGGTTAGAGGATTTACCTTGTTGTAAGGGTTGTGTAACACGTTCAGCGCTCCAAAAGGAATCCCACTGATTGCAGTGTTTGATAAATTATCTCCAAATCATCCTGAGTATGGGTGGGATTTAAGGGAAATATGAACTGATGTTTTTCACTGAATGGCAGATATGTAGCTGTAATTGGTGGGTAACATGGCAAAATAACACACACGGAAACATGCTATTCTACCTGGATGCATATTTTTAAGATCTTTGTTTCTGTCTGGGAGCTAAGTCAAGGGGCATGGCAGGCTGATGGGATGGTTTCCACACTTTAAGAACCACAAAATAATAGTCACATGAGCTACCTATGCCTCATCCCTCAGAAGGGATGATCCTGATTAGGAACACTTATTTGAGAAAAGTTTTATCCATATTCTACATACATTTATATTCCAAGGACAAATGCTTCACTGGATCTTAGTCTCAACACATTTAGCCAAGACCTAATTCTTTTTGTTGTCTTAGTTCTTATTGTAGAAAGGGAATGCAAGACTCTTTCTCATTACACCAGAATAGTATTAACATGGCTTCTTCATAAACCTTTCATATAGTCATATGTCATTAACATAAGTCAAGATTTGCCAAGAAAACTTTAGCACTTCAGAATTGAGGAGGTTTTCTGGTATCTTTTAGAACCTAAAATTTGAGAAAGATTTTACTGTGAAAGTATTTTCATGCCAAAAATAAATGCAATTTATTTCCCTATTCCTTATAGAGTAGGTAAGAATGGTTCTGGAACCAATGATATGGTTCTGGAATGGTGATACTTTTGTGTTTGCTATAAAAGTGCCAACTTATTCCATTTGCTGGATATATGGAATAGAGTGTAACTCCATGCAGTCAAACCAAGCAAAATCTCTCTTTTCCAAATCACTTTATGACCAAAGTTGGCACTATTTTCCCACTCTGTGTCACTTTGTCACTTGCCGTTGTAACATCACAAAGTAACCGTGCCTGAAGGCCTGAACATCGGTTGGGTGCATGTGAGAACGATTATCATAGCTAACTTAAGGCACGTGTAGTAGCACAGGGAATGACCTCACAGCTTCCAATCTTGTAATAAATATAGCTTAATTACTGGATATTGCATGACAGCTTGTGCCCTGCAGGTGATCGGGCACAGAATGTGATAAAGACCAGCTCTGACTCTTAAGCAAAGGTTTGTATTTCCTTTTAAGATACATTATGCAATGAAATAATAATCTGTCTTTAAGAGAACGAAATATTTATTACATAATGATTTCCATTTATGCATTTATATGGGAGAGTTAGGCTTTTCTGAATTCCTGACCAAAGTTACCGCAGAACCAGTCAAGTGCTGTAGCTGACAGAACCATATAAACTCCTGTGGAACAGCATATCCAGGACTTAAGTGATTTGCCCAAGTTTAGTTTGAAGTGTTTACTCTTCACAGCATGCACTAAAATCCTTATATTTTACCCTGAAAGTGGTCAAACGCTGGAACATTGTTGCCTGGAGAGGCTGTACAACCTCTGGCCTTGGAGGTATTCAAAACTTGACTGGCTGAGGCCCTGAGGCTCCTGCTCTTATGACCCTGCTTCGAGCAGCGATGGGAAGGGTGGCCTTCAGAGACCCCTTCCAACTTTTGTTGATGCACTGAATGTATGAATGGCTGGATCAGTTGCATCAGGGCAAGTAATGCCCTGGTGGTGTGTGTGAAAGCAGCTGAGTGGGAACACAGAGAGTTTGTGGCAAGGAACTACTCCAGATGTATGAAATGTCTCTATGCATATGTATGAGCATCTCTAAGATCTGGATGTCATGCTCTGACAGATCTAACCAGCAATTTAAAATACTATCTTTGCTGTCAACAGTGCGTTGCTAGCTCTCCTGGGTGACAGCCTGCGCTGTACCCTTGCCCATGCCCACAGCTATTAGCTAACCAAGTGACTGAGGAAACGGGCTTCTGCAGAGCTCCCTGATGTCCAATGACAAGGACTGATGTTCTCATTCTTCTTCTGCCTCCCCTAGAACAGATGTGTTAGGCAGGACAGGAGAGGAGGGTGGAGAGACTTAGATGGGAATGCCTGCAACCCCCCCAGTCAGTCATCAATCCCAGAGTTAGACCCCTGAGACAGTACTTCTAATCTCAGCCACCTCTAAATCCAGAATTTTGGTTTCCCAAGACATCCATTTGCTGGGGTTTCTTTTTGTCCTGTGTCTGATTTTCTGTATGTGCCATTTGTGGATAAAGTTCTACAGTTTAAATCAACGTGCTGTAATTTCTACTGGAACTGACAGCGGCATGCAAGTGTCTTTGTAGCCTTGGTGCTCGTTTGCACAATGGATGTGAGCACTATCCTGAGCTGTAGCAAAGCTGACCAGCAAAATGGCCCGTGTTTCCCGGGTTTTGGCAGGCCCGTTGTCAGTGGAAAAGTCTTCTTGATTCTTCTTGGGATTTCATCATCCCAGTGCCTGGAGTCATGTTGTTATGTAGGAATTTAAATTTCGGTTTTTGTCAAGCATGTGTTTATATCTCGAGATCAAGGAGGACAGTTGGGCAATCCGAACCTTGTAGCCCCAGACGCTTGAAGCAACAAGCAAGGTCCAACGCTGACAGCCGCAATATCGGGAAGATCTCGGGAGTGCTGGGGATCGGGCTCGTGGGCTGGCACCCATGAGTTCAGCCAGCTGGGCAGCCCCCTCCACCCGAGCCCCCGGCTATAGGAAACGCCCCCGGCCTCGGCGTCCCCTGGCCGGGTCCCCGAGAGTCGCCACCCGTGCCCGGGGGACACATGCCACAATGTCCTTTCTTGGCCGGTGGCTGGCCAGTGCCCTTTCCCGCTTCCCTGGGCTGGGCATTCAGAACTTCAGCGCTGGGCGGTCCCGGCGTGTGTCCGCAGCCTTGCAGGAATGCTGCTGGTCTGCTGGGTGAGTCTTCATTCCTCGCCTTTCACTGCTCCCTGCTGGTCTCCGGGAAGCTGAGCACTGGGGGAGAAAAGCAGAGGCGACTAGCTCCAGTTGAGGAGTATTCAATCAGGGCGCTCTGACCCCAGAGGTCCTTACTGCAGGCACCGGCTGAAAGCAGGTCCAACAGGAGTGTGTTGCTCACTGTCTTGTCCAGGTGGATTTTGGATATCCCTGGGAACGGGGTTTCTGTAACATCTCTGGGTGACTTGATCTAATAGTTTCATAGTCTTATAGTAAACTATCAGGATCTTGGGGACATGTTCTGAAGAGTCAGTACTTGCTTGCTGCTTTGCAAAACTTTTTGCAAATGCCAAACACCTTTTCAGTGAAGCAGGTCCTCAGCCAGGTGGCACCCAGTACTGTTTTATGGAGTTATTCTCTCCCAGGCGAGGGAGTTGCATTTGATTTTTTTTTTTTAATTAAATTGTTATCAGCCATTCCTCCAGCCTGTTTGGATTCCTCCAAGTGGTAGCACTGCTGTCTAAGCATGTCAGACACTATCCCTGATCTGGAGTTGTGCATTAGTTCGCTGTTTGTAAGCTTTGTCACACGATTCAAGATGTTTCTAAGGGCATCACAGAGTACTGACCCTTAAGAGATGCCACTAGAGTCCGCTGGTTGACACTTGGGCTTCATACTGCTGATTGACTTTGACTTTTGGTGATCCAGACATCTCATTATTTATGAGGCAAATATGCGCTTATCTCACTAATTTGTCGCTAAGCTTAGTTGATGGGGTAGGTGGCATTCCAAGCTTAACTAAAGTAAATTATTGGCTCAATCAGAACCAAAGAGCTGATGCTCAATCCCCAGCGCAGCAGTCTGCTTTGCAAGGACCCTCTAGTCCTCTCCACAAAACTAGTCACTCACCTGATCCCATCTTCATCTGCACCAGCTGCTCTCAGGCTGCCTCCTTCCTCTCACCAATCTGCTTTTCCACAACTGCCAAGCCTCACAAGGGTGCTTCCTGGGGTGGGACCAAGTAGGCAGGTAGACTTTTCATGAGATGGACAGGTTGTTGATACATGGCCAGCCTTGCCCTCAGAGTCCTTTGCCTTGCTGTGTATCTGCTGTGCAGTCTGGTAATTGAAATACCTTTTGATGAAATCTTGTTCTTAATCCTCTCAAATATGTACATGTGCTGATATGGAGTCTAGTTTATCTAATGAAGCTTTGGATAGAGTGGTCTGTTCCTGTAAACACCATTCAGAACTGGGGCCTGGAAACCTCTTATCAGATTTCGTCCTAGGAAATAGTAAAAAGTCAGAGAGGCAGTAAAATGGAATCCAGCAGAGGCTGTGGGGCTGGGATCTGACACTTCTGAGAAGTGCTGAAGACTCCAGCACACCACATGAGAGGCTGGACTACCACAGGCTGTGCTAGTCAGGGAAAGAGCCTTGCTTTTGTTTATTTTACTGTTTTTTGACTCTTTGAGCTATGTTCTGCAGGAAGAACCTAGAGAGATTACAGGTTAAGCCTGTCTTGGGCCAGTGAGAGAGCCCAATACTGAACAGATGATAGAGACTAGATCCTGGAAGAGGTGTCTTGCTGTAATTACGATGCTGGACGTTCAGGTGGCACTGAGGCTGAAGGGTCTACAATTTCTAAGGCCGTTCCAGAAATAGTCATGCTTCTAGTTATTTTTCTTTTCTTGTTCTCATCTAGGAAACATGTATAGGTTTAAGGTAATCTGATGTCTTGACTTTCCTTATACCTGACAATCTGCTATGTCCAGCTGCCCACCATGCCAGATCAGAGAACTAACCCTGAGTAGTTTGAGATACAATCCCTTTGTTGCACTTGTTTGGGTTGGTTGGCTGTTTGTGTCCTGTCTCCAGAGAGGCCCATGGAGGTCTCTCTCCAAATAACCACTTTCATAGTTTTATTTTCTTGCCAACGACCATCTTTCTTCACTCCTACCTTCTGCATGTTGATGGCAGAGCCGTGTGAGCTCTGGTCATTGCAGTAAGATAACCAATGCAGTCCTTGTAGCCAGAAAACCATTGCAGTGGTTGCAGCCATGCAAAAATCTGCCTGTTATGATTGTAGTGGTAATTACTTGAGCACTTACTCAGCTACAGAGACACACCTGCCTTACACTCTGCTCTGTTCTCAAGTCCTTCAGAGTAAAAATGGAAGCATAGTGAAAACAACAGGCAGTAACAAATCTGCCTCTTGTTTTGTTGATGCTGGGAGCAGAGGCATTTTGTTGTGCTGAGTTTCCTTGTGAGTGTAATAGTCCTTTAGAAACTGCCTTCCTCTCCTGAGGAATGTCAGGCATATTCCTGACCTTCCTTTTGGGAACTCTATTATTGGAGTTGCTGAGCTATATATGCAGAATTACCCCGGTGACTCTGAAGGAGCTGGCTTTGCTGAGCAGGCTTAATAGCTGCAGTACCAAAGGGGCTAATGTAAGTACCTAAACTCCTCTGTTTGCTGAGCCTGATAGGAAGGTCCTTCTGCTCTTGTTAATGGCCTCTGCCCAAATCCCTTGGTACATGAGCCAGCTCCTGCCAGAGCTGGAGAGGCTGGGTGAGTCCAGCCAGGTGTTCAGCCAATGCTTTACATGGAGCAATCTTTTCCTTTGCTTCCCTCTACCCCACAAACCTTCTGCTGACAGGCAAGATATTAAAATAAAGACTGTGTGGCCCCTATTGATTCTACCCAAAGCTTTTCTTTTTTTTTTTTTTTTTTTTTCTTTTTTTTTCCTGTGGAAGCCTGACACGCAAAGTCTTGCACTGCGCCTTTCAAATCAGGCTCTGGATCAAGTGTTGCAAAGATTGTGTGCAGCTGCAAGATTGCTGGAGGGGTTTTTATCCGCACATCAGATAGAGCTGGGGCAAAAAAAAAAAAAAAAAAAGCCAAACCAAAACAAGGGTAAATCACAGAGCCAGCAACTTTCTTGGCATCTCTGGGATTGTGGCTCCTCCTGCCCCTCCAGCCTTCAGAAACGTACTTGGCAGAGCTGCCCGCATAGAAAAACAAATGCTTCCCAAACCAAAACAGAGTTGGGTGTTGGTAGTGAATGGGCCAACGCTGTGTGCTGGCGTCATCTCTGCCCACTGCCAGCATGTTGTCATAGGAACAGCTGGATTATTTTACAATCCAGCTGTGGAGCCAATTCTCCAAAGGAGTAGCCCGGAGGGAGGAGAGAGGGGCAGGCAGAAGGCAGCTCTGCTGTATTTTCTGGTAACTGGAGGGAGGAGGATTATTAATGGAGAGAGGGAGGGAAGGGTTACCAGTGAGTGCCATCTATCACAGCCTCAAACCGCAACTAGTCATTTCCAGCTAACTGACTGCTGTTAGCTGCATCTGGGAATTACAGGCTGCCCTGTGGGAGAAGGGTGGTGAGGAAAACGGTAAATCTTTTTGTGTTGAGGCTGATAATGTGTCTCACAGCTTGCTGTCTTGCAGAGACCATGACTCGTCAGCTCTGGGGAGTGCTGTGCACCTGTACAGGTTCCTATCATCCCAGAAAATTGTAGCTGATCAATTAATGGGTGTTAGCTTACCACGAAAATGATTCATCACTGTTTCCCTTGCCCTCTTTGCAATGTTTGTTGCCCTGTTTCCTTTCTGGAAGCTCCTTGGATGCTGTTTTGAGGCTGCAGGGCACTGAGGGTGTTGTAGGTGCCTAAGCAGAGGTTCAGTCTTTGTGCTGGCGGAGGCTGTCATCCAAAAGTGAGCACACTTGGTCTGACGGCAGAATGTTTGCTCTTCAAGTGAACTCCAGGCCTTGAGGTTTAGCAAATCACACTGGTTTGGGGCTTGAGGAGTACCCACAATGAAGATTTGATGACAAAATCCAGGAGCCTGCAGCGTCTGAGAGAGTAAAGCCCTTTGCTCTTCCGAAAGTCCAGGCAGAAGGAATTTGTCCGCCTGCAGAGCGCTCCTAGCCCAGGCAGAAGCGAGGGGAGGCAGGGAGGCTTGGCTGGAGGTGGTGGCGTTAACATGTCCTTCACACGCTGCGGGTACGCTCGTGTCGCCCGAAACGAGGCGGGCCCGTCCCGTTGTATCCCTTTGTATCCCGTTCCGGCGCTGGAGCGGCCGGCGGGGCCTGCGAGCACGGCCGGCAGAGGGCGCGGCCCGGCCTGAGCTGCTGAGGGCCCCGGAGCTGCGGCTGCCGGGCACGGCCGGGACACGGCTGGGACACGGCGTGGACACGGCCTGGACACGGCCTGGACACGGCTGGGACACGGCCTGGACACGGCCTGGACACGGCCTGGACACGGCTGGGACACGGCCTGGACACGGCCTGGACACGGCTTGGACACGGCCTGGACATGGCTGGGACACTGCCTGGACACGGCCGGGACACGGCCGGGACACGGCTTGCGGGCACCGGCACGGACAGGGACGGCCGCTGCACTCCCACAGCCCGGGGAAGCAGCTGGCTCTCAGCTCCACCAGCACGCTCTGCAGCCTGGCTTGGTTCGAGCTCTCGTTCCGTCAGTCACAAGGAGGGATGCTCGAGCAGGAGCTGACCATGAGTCATTGCCAGGACAGGTGAATTAGCTTTGCTTTCCCCTTGCCAAACCATCTGGCTGCTCTGATAGGCATGACTGGCTCTGGAGATCCCTCTGTTTGCAGAGGTTATGGGGAGTGTTGATTTGCTGGAGGTTAGGAAGGCGCTGCAAGGGGCATCTGAACAGGCTGGATCGATGGGCTGAGGCCAGTGGTACGAGGTTCAACAATGTCAGGTGCCAGCTCCTGCATTTATGTCACAACAGCTCCTGGCAGTGCTACAGACTGGGGACAGAATGGCTGGAAATCTGCCCAGCAGAAAAGGACCTGGGGGTGCTGGTCAGCAGCAACTGAACATGAGCCAGTGTGTGCCCAGGTGACCAAGAAGGCCAGTGGCATCCTGGCTTGTGTCAGAAATAGT
>VRYO01001269.1:7806913-7850282 GCA_009812075.1 Sialia sialis | reverse complement strand
CAACAGGACAAGAGGAAACAACCTCAAGTTATACCATGGGAGATTTAGATTGGGCATCAGGAAAATTTCGTCACTGAAAAGGTTGTCAAGCATTGGAACAGGCTGCTTAGGGAAATGTTAGAGTCACCATCCCTGGAGGTATTCATAGGACATGTAGATGTGGATTTTAGGGACATAGTTCAGTGGTGGACTTGGCAATTCTGGGTAAGTGGTTGGACTCTTAAGGTTTTATTCCAGCCTGAACTATTCTGATTCTCACATGCAGTTTTTGCCAGAGCTGGAAGAGCAGGTCCAATTTTATTCCTTGATTTTGAAGTGTAAAATGTGTGACAGATAAGAACCACAGAATGCCAGGAAGCTTAGAAGACTCTCGCACAGTGATTTTGCCCTTTGTCAGAGCTCAGAAAAAATACTGAGCCTTTTTCCATACTCTTCCTGTACTTCACATTTTTGTTTATCTTGTGTATGGCTTGATGCTGTACGTAAAGACTAGGGTCTAGGAGAGATTTGAAAGGGCAACCTGTCCTGTACCTTATTGGTTCTTCACATTTTAATTAAACACAAGTCAGATTTGCAAAGAAATATTTTAGACACTGCAGTTCCTTCTTCCATCCCTCCTTTCTCCATTCTTCTGGCTCCTCCCAGTGGTCTCTGTGGACCCTGCCAGTGAAGATTTGCAGTCCCCTTTAGGGGCACAGTTGGTAGGACCTTGTGTAATCACATCCAGCACACAGCTTTCAACATGTGTACTTCTTTACCAAAGCATCTCCAACAAAACTTCTGAGAGAAGCTCCAGTGAGAACTGGCAGCTTTAAATTATTTTCAGGATTTTGATTTACTAGTGAAGACACCTGTTTGAAGAAAACTACTTCTGGGCCTTTTTAGTAGTGCAGTTCTGGACCCGGCTTCCATTCTAAAAGAGTTATTTACAGATGAAAATATTGTAAATATACAAAGAAAATGCTTTGCATGGTATCTAAACTGCCACTCCAGTTAATTCCACATTTTTGAGGAGACAGATTCCTTTTTTCTCATTTTATTTTTGGTCTCCTCTGCTTTGGGGACATGTTTAAGAAGTCGAACTTCAGGCGGTGACTAATGAAGTCTCAGATGTCTTTCCATGATAAGACAGTCACCAGTGTGGAAAATACTGCGCTTCTTCTGAGGGGAATTTTGTCTGTTGCTTTCTGCTATAAGGAACTCACTTTCCTGTTGTTCTTCATTTTAAGCTTCAGCAAAGAAGGAAGATTTAGGGGGTTTTAGGCAAGTCAGAAGGACCTTTTTTTCTAGAGCTTCAGCAGCTTCTCATCACTGTGGTGCTGAGGCAGACTTTCTTTCCAAGTTATCCCCAGTCTCAGCTGTTACATATTTACCTGGCTTCATCTCCCATGCAGCCCGTCACCCTTGCAATGTGCCATCCCTTGGTAAGACTTGATAAGGCAGCTGCTTCCAGTGCATGGGTCGGCTCTTGTGATGTGTGTAATGCAGGCAGCAATTGCTGCTCCCTAAGTTTTGCATGGATGCAATGTAGGATCTCTGGTTGCTTGTGATATAGCTGTATGGAGCTTTTACTTTTCAAAAGCTATGATAGGTAACAGGACTATCCACTGGTAATTACTGAAGAGGAGATATGGAAGCTGGGGCAGAATATGGGAAGAAAGCAGAAAGAAGAAAATAAAATTGATACAGGGTAATTGTGGGAGGGAAGGGGATGTGGGACATTGGCTTTTATGGGGAGTTATTAGTGTGGGTCCAGGGAGGAGTAGCTGAGAATGGTCCTGTGGAATTACTTGATCCATGTTGGCACTTTGAGGGTGCTATGTGGTGGCTGGAACCCAGCTCTGCTCCAGGAGCTCCCCAGCAATTCTAGGTCCCTGGTAAGGTGAACGGAGACCTTTAAATGAGGCAATGTTCAGCACTCAGGCTGCTGTGCCACTGCTCCTGCCAGTGGTGCTGGTGGTGTCAGTGTGGGAAACATGCAGCAGTTAGAGTGTGCTGCTGCCCAGCTCCTTCTGTCTGGCAGGTTCTTTCTCTTCTTAAATGGTCCTGTGTGATGCGCTCATGGCCACCAGCTGATCCTATGCTTAATGCTGCATTCCCAGAAAATAAGGAGCTCAGCACTGAACTGGTGCATAGCTGCACTCTCAGACAGAACTGCCCTTGCAAAAATGAGCTTCAGGCACTCCGGTGCATTGTTTAACTAGGGGTTTCCCAGACTCCTTTGTTTGAGACTGTCTTGTAAAGGAGTCCATAAGGTTTTTTTGAAAAGAGTCATTAACAGACATTCCTGCAGAACCCTTGTATGTGTTTGTTGTCTTGAACTGCAAACATAGGTGTGATGTTGTTGGCATTTGGTACCGGTCCAAGCATCAAGTATACCACTGACCTTTGAGCTGCAAGGCATTGAAAAATAATAATGTATCGTGTCAGAGTTGATTCCTCTTCCTCTGACTCTGGGGGTTTTTCTTCTTGCAGGCATTTCAGTTTCCTAAGCTAGGCCTCAGGCTTTTGGTTTTGGTGAGTTTTGTTTTGTCTTGTTTTGTTTTGTTTGTTTTTAAAGGAAATATGATCAGGTCAGTTTTGACCCTCTAGTGTAGTCATTAGCTAGCAGCAAACTTATTGAAATCACTTGATGATAAAAAAATAAGTGATCAAATAAAGACTTTTAGACTTTTTCCCAAAAAATCAAACATGCCTTTGCTCATCATGCTTACAATCATGGTATTGCAGTCATGAATTCCCGTAAAGGAGAAAGGCTTAAAAGTATGGACAAATATGAAATTAATTAGCTCACTGTCATTGTCCAAGTTGAATGAAGTGCTGAAAGAAAATAAACATTCACAGTGAAGCACAGCATGGATCTAAACAAATTCTTTTAGCTTTAGTAATAATCTGTAGAGCTTCCTTACTAAACTAATGGCTGAGAATTTTTTATTGTAAAGCTGGGTTTGTGCTCTGACACCGTCACTGCTGAAGCTGCGCAGTTCAGCATGGACCTGCTCTCTCCACAGAGGTCTGGCCAGCTCTCTCCTGTCAAAGTGTTTCTTTTTGCAGGCAATCATTGGAGCTGCATGTGTCTACTAAGCATGCAGCTGCGCACATAGTTTTTGATTTGGACTCCTGCCTTATAAAGATCAGGCCATGAGTGATTATGGTTTTAAAATTTGCTTTGGAACTAGTACAATCCCTGAGAGTGCCTTCATTTCCAGAAGTAGCTGGTCAATGAATTTGTCTTTAGATATAGAAATTTCTATACTCTAGCCTGAGTGGAACTTGTCAGCTACAAGGAAGGATTGTGGCTGCAGTTATGTGTGCTGTGAAGTTCCCAAGATTCTCATTGCCACCCTCCTTTAAACATCCCCCAGCCCTGCTATAAACAAGTGAGAGACACTCACCCTGCACCCTGGCTGTGAGCCAGGAATACCAAAGCTCTGGCTGGAGACAGAAGGGGAGAACAGAAAATAGTGTCAACTCATGAATCATCTCAGTGAGGATCGACACCCACCATTAGCAAAACCAGACAAACCTGGGGTTGCTGCTTTATAAGCAGTTTATTTCTTGTCCACGTTACAATATGCAAGTGAGTTGGAAAGGCAGCAAAGCACCAGTGGCAGACAGCTGCCTGTGCTTCATGCACAAAGGGCACCTTCTTGGCCTGTCGTGTTACAGCAGGGCTGCAACCTCTAGGGCTGTGGATGTAGTGTATGAGCCTCTTGGCTGGTTTTGGACGTTTTCCTAAGGTGACAAAGTTTATGTAATCATGCTGTTTACCATGGGGCTCTTCTGGCAACTTTTGAACATGTGGACAGTTTCTACCAAATTGAGAGAAGAGCAGAAATTCCCCAAAATTGTTACATTTCTACAGGTTTTGTGAGGTTTTAGGGGTGGACAGAAGAATTAAGCCTGGTTCAGTGCCATGCCATGGAAGAAAGTGTAGCTGTTTTGGACCCTGATCTGGCAACTATGTCCAGGGAAGTACAGGCACCTGTATACGCAGGGTGTGTGTGTTGGTACCACAGCCAGCACACACATGCACCAGAACCAGGGATGAGAGAGGTATGAAGAGGAAGCCAAGGATTTATGTCGTGTGGGAGAGGCGTTCAAAGGCAGGGGACATCAGTGTGGAAATTGGCTCAACTGCTATTTTCTTCTGTTCCAAGATCCTTATCTAGACTGTCTTGTGCTTCTTAATGCTGGAAAAAAATCTTGACAGTCTGTGCTTGTGAATATACCTGAGTATAAGACTCACTTCACTGGCTGCATTTTCTAAGCTCTTCTTTAATCAGGCTTGAAGCTTGAAAGCAGTGCCTGCATCCTGAGAGAATTTGCAGGGATTTAGGTGCAACACATCAGCTCTTGGCAAGTTTTCAAGGTGGAATGGCTTCTTTTTGTGGGAAGTCTTCACTACCTGGTCTATGTACACTGTCCCCTTGCATCAGGATAATGGGTCAACAAAGACTAGGGGGGTGTTACACAGCAGCTGAAGTTTCTTTTTCTGCTTATGCAGAAACTGTATGTCTGTTTTTGTTGGTTTTTTTTGTTTGTTTGTTTGGTTTTTTTCTTTTTTTCTTTCTTTCTTTTTTTCTATTTTTTTTTTCTGAGGCATAAACAGCCTCATACCCAACAAGGAATCATAGTTTTTGCCTTATGGAAACCTTACTGCATTGCTCTGGGAGGGCTGTAGCTCAGTTTTGCAAGGTCATCTGCTGTACAACTGTTGGATCCTTGAGATTATTTGCATACCTTGGGAGTTCCTCCTTGGTCTGTGCCACACTGCAGTGCGTGTCATCTGAGCTGGTTTGCTGAGTTGGCCGTGTGCTCTGTGATTCTGGGGTCACCTTGACTGTCCACCCTCTTCTCTGGATCTGGAGCACATGGCCTCTTGTGTGTGGTTCAAGGGTGTAGCCAGCCCCCTCTGCTTGCCATGCTCCCTGCTTCTGCAAGGTTATACAAGGAAAGCTGAAACTTTCTTGCCGGAGGCAGGGGAGCAAATTCAGTCTCTGGCAGACCTGGAACAATGAACAGCTTGGAGAAGGTGTGCTTCCAGGACACATGCCAGCACTGAACCAGCACCAGTGGCAGGTTTACAGAAATGCCACAGGCAAAACGAGAGCTCTGGCAATTCACAAACTCCCCAGGTTTGACAGGCAATCATCCAGCCTCACCTCTTGTGTAAGACTGGCCCCTTCATTTCAAGCAGTTACCTCTGTCCCACACCCAATAATATGGGCTTGCTAGCAGTGCTTTTGGGAGGTTAACCAGTCTCAGTGCAGAATCCAATGGAGACAGAGAATCTACCATGTGCATGGATTGATCAGCCACACTCTACAAAACAGTGCTTTATTTCTAATCAGAGGTTGCCCGGTAATGGCATCCGGCTGTGGTTCCCGTTCTTCCTTTCTTCAGGAGATTAAGGACTTTTTGAGTGCTCCATGTTTACTCCCCGGGATTACAGTGGAATAATGACACTTTCTTCCAGCATTCAAAACTCTAAACAGGTTGAGTTTACTGTGGGGCAAATAGTGCAGCTCTCAGCCACTGCAATCTCTCTTCCTCCTCCATTACCCAGTGGTCAACATCCTTTTTAAAGTAGGGAAGTGATGCTTTTGCCAGTGCTGTACATTGGCATCCGTGTACTTTCCCTTAGCCCTACCCACTATGTTCTTCTCTGTCTGCTGTGAGGACTCAGGCTGGATTTTAACCCGTATTCCCAATAGGAGGTGCTTGGAGCCATTTTATGTGATGCAAGGTGCATGTTGAATCAGAGAAGGACAAAACCAGCAGTAACAGAAAATCTCTTCTGAGTTGTAAAGGCCAAAAGGAATTAATCACTGCAGGGAAATGGGCCCTCTCATCTACACAGAGGGTGGGAGAGAGAGAAAAGGAAGTGCCTTAGAATGGAGAAAGGAAAGAAAGGTCCTTGCAGTATCCCTGTCAGTACCAAAATAAATCTCTGAAGAGAGAGAGAGGAGAAACAATAGCAGCAGAAAGCTGCCAGAGCGATGGAAGAGCAGAGCCTTAGGAGCAGATCGTTTCCTGGTGAAAGGCTGCCAGCTCGGGACCTTTGTGGTTAGTTTGCTTTGGTGAACCCAGTAACTTCTGGCATGCACTTGTCTTTTTCATCCGTGGACTGCTTGTTAAATAGGCAGAGTGGTGATACTGAGGGCAATATCCTAGCAGGAATGTAGCTGAGCCATTGAATCAAGTATTGGATTTGAACTAACCCAGTCAGTCTTGTTTTGGAGCAACTAAACTGTCTGGTGGGCTGGAAAAAACTCTAGGGAACCTTGACTAAGGTTGCTAGAGAGCAATGTAGCAGAGAATTTCCATCCAAAAAGGATCCAGGCAACATGTCCTTACAGTAAACAGAAGAAAGCCTTGCAATTCTATGATCCTTAAGCGTAAGGGGGAGTAGATGAGGCTGCTGGGAGCAGGCTGACAGCCCTGGGATGTTTTATACTGACAGAACACATCTGTAGAGCAGAGCTGCCGGGCTGTCGTGCAAACCCACTGGGGGCACTTCAAGCACATGCTGTCTACAACTCTGGGGCTCCTCACACCTTCCTGGGCGTGACTGCAGGCAGGGAAGCAGGTCAAACCATCGGCATTATTAACAGCAAATCTGACATCTGTGCTGGCCAGTGGAACAGCCCAGGCATTTGGTTTGTTTATTTTTCTTCTGCCTTTGGCACTTTTTCTCTCTCCAGAAGGCGCCCTGAGTGCGTTGCTAACACACTGGTTGGGGTAAGCACTAAACGAAACTTACACTATTTTGAGGAACCCAGCTCAGGCATTTTTTTAAATGACTGCTGTTTTTTTGTGATTCTTGGACAAATTGAAACTAAAACCTCTGTGCTGACACGCTGTTTTTGTCTGTTGTGCTGGTAGTCTTCTCTGTGGCTGCAAATCTCCACCATACCCAGATTCTGCTCTCACTTGGCCTAATTTGACACTCTGGGCTAATTTCATGAATGTCAGTGGAGACATTTCCTCTTTATCCTGGTGCAGATCTAGTTTGGACATGAGCCTCACCATACCTAGAGGAGAGCTGCAGCTACCAAGATATGTGCAACAGAGGTTCTGGAGTGCAGAATGCGAGCATGTAACTTTTGGGGACTGCTCTCCTTCCTTCAGCGTGTGAGTGGCTTTGCCAAGAGCAGGTTTTCAACTGGGAGCTGTTAATTTGCCCAGGACTTGCTCTGCAGCTCTAGGGAAATGGACTTTTGCATTGACCTTGGCTTGGTTGGAGATGCCCTCCAGAGGCACCTGCTCTCCTCCTTCCTTTTCCTACTTCCAGAACTACCTGTCAGCATCCTGGTGCCTGGCGTCATGAGCTACTTGCTTTCTTGGTCTTAAAAACAGTGGGACTCAGAATGTTAGGCTCTTTGGAGCAATTAGAGTCTATTTTTAGCTGAGCTGCTTTTGAGGGCATTTGCGTAGGTTTAGGTACAGTGTCCAGGGATAAGCTCTTGGAGGCCTGTTACTTCTAAGAGGCTGAACAGAGGTCTGGTGAGTTTGTCAGTGGGGTTCACTGGTCCCTCTGGGGGTGTTGCAGGGAGGGGGCTGGGGTGGGTGTAGCTGGTCATATGTATCAGCAGCCAAAACCTGGTGTTGTAATGTCTGAGACACTCGGAGTTTGGAAAAGGCCCCGATGATATCACCCTGCAGAACTGTTAATAATGCAGGAAAGGAAATGTTCACAAGGCTTTTCCAGATCTTTAATAGAGAGGAATTAATACTCTCTTCCTATGCCCATTGCTGTGTTTGGAAATGGCTTTCTCTCACCACCAGCCATCAAAAGGGATGGTTCTTTCCTTTTTTTTCCTTCTCTTTGCTGCTGCAATCTTCCTACACATGTAGCAGTGAGTGTTGAGGGCAAAGAGTATGAGAGCAGTAGCTGTTCTGCACGAGCTCCCTGTGAGGACACTGAACTCTGCATACCATCCTTCACTTTTGCTTAATCCAACTCCAGAAGAGATAAACAAGCAATGGTGCTTTTAGTGCTGCCACAGATTATGCAAAAAAGAGATTTAGTTCTGCAGTAGCTCTCCCATACTACTTCTCCTTTGTGGCTCCTCTGTCTCTGCAGTTCTCTACACACCACAGCAACCCAACATGACCACCAGCCCTCATCAGAGCCCCTTCCAAATTCTGCAATGGAGACCTGCTTGACTGCAAGACATTCTTTGTTCATTGTGGCTGTAGCCTGCTCTTTCCTGGAAGCTGGGAGTGATACCATACAGATTGCTTAGTTGCTCTCAGCTCTGCTTTTTTTATCATGATCCACACACTGTCACAAGATCCTTGTGAGAGTGGGAAGTAGAAATCCAAAGTTGGAGCCAGTTAATGTGAATTCGTTGAGCAGTACTCCACATGGCACAAGAAACATGAAGAGTGATGTCAACCAGTGATTGCATGAACTAGGCGATTATCTCTGTGATTTTTCTCAACCAAAATGTGAAGAAGAACTTAATGCAATAAGACTTATAGACTGACTGGGCTGGTGTGTCATACTGAGAACAAGTTAAAATAAGGCCTGTTAATCTGCTTTGCTGGGGGAACTTTCTCTTGCAGCCAGCTGCTCATTGCCAATGCACAGAGACTTGCTTCCCCCCTTCCCCAGTGCATGGGCTGGTCTTCCTTCTGCCATCTGTGATGGATGAGATCAGTGTGGAGCTCCCGCCCTCCTGCAAGCAAGAGAGACAAAGTTGTGGGCAATTTGAGAAAGGGGCAAAGCAGGTAACAACTGTGGCTTTCACAAAACTTCATGTCCTGGACTCATAGATTCCAGCATGGACTTGCCTGCCAACTGGCTGAAAAAGGACTGTGATAATTTGTTTATACTTGTGAGCAGCAACTTGCAGCAAGCAAGGTCCTACCCTTATGGAAACAGAAAGATAAGAGATGGAATCGATTTTCTAATAACTTTCAATAATTTTTGGAGTGCAACCCAGAGGACAGAAGTGGGGAGCAAGTTGGGCAGGGAGTCTGTGTTATGTTACAGTTGTGAGAAAGGCCAGTGTGATTTTCCTCTTGAGGAGGGGAGTGAGGATCTCTCTTGAACAGTTTACCAAATATTGTGATCTGAACTGGGGGCAATTGGGGGTGTTGACAGACAGGGGAGACAGCTTGAACATAATGCTAACCAGTTTAGCCAAAAGATGACATAGGTGGGGGAAGCATTGCTGTCTCCAAACATCTGTGAGGAGATAGGGATTGCGTTAGCAAAAGGGAAAAATTTGGACTTAGCATCAGGAAAGTACTTCCTAGAACTGAACCGTGTCTCCAAAGGGAGGGGGTGAGAGTCCCATATCTGGCAAGATGGAAACAGCAATAATGATGAATCTGATTACTTGCTATGTAATGATAACAAATAATGTAAAATAAGTCTTGATAAAGAGCTAGATTTCTCTGATAGCAACCAAATGCATAAGCCAGGGATGAGCAGGGTGGGACTTGGCAGGTGTCTGACACTGACAAGGGTACACCTTGAAGGTCTGCTGACTTCCTTGAGCCACACAACCTGTATTTACATTTTTGTTCACTTAATACTTCATAGCAGAGATAAGTTCAATTCCTGGCCCTTTCTCTGAGGTTTTTCATTTGAATGAGAAGTCTGTTACAGCAGTGATCAGTTTGTGCTTTATTTGCTGGCAGTGGGATTCCAGAGACCTGCCCCCATCAGCTTGGTTCACTCACATGCTGTCTGGAGTGGAAGGATCTCCCAGCAAAGAATGCAGAAAGGCAAATGTACATTTTGGTTGGGGGCTGTTCTGTGAGATGAGCCAGGGGCTGGAGTGGGGCCTTAAATGGACAATCACATTCAGAAATATGTGAGAATCATCTTCTTTGAGATGTGGCCACAATCCTAGACACCTTGGTGAAGGGAGCCACACCTACAGAGCAGGCAGAGTTGTAGATGGGGAGAACAGCTCAGTCTATGGACCCAAGTGAGCCCCAGACACCCAGACTATAAAGCCAAGCCCTGGGGTTTTTCTGCAGCTACTTTCTTGGAAACAGACTAGCGTCAGTCTCCTGTTAATACACCACTTGAAAAGATGGGGTTAAGGCCAGTGTTTGGGGGCTTTTGATTTTGGTGACTGATGAGCCTTTGATTTGCTTTGGTAACCCAGGACAAGGTGGCAGCATTTCATTTTCTTTCCAAACTTAGAGCCTTGGTTTTGTTTAGCATGGTTTATAGTGCCAATCCTGCAGTGTTAAAATGTGAAAAGGGAATGCCCTTCATCTGCACTCTTACCTTCTGTGCCCTTACACTTGGTCTGATGATGATTATGTCCTGAATGTAAAATAAGAGGAAAATTGTGACTGAGGAGGTGCTGGGAGAACTGCACCACTCCTGATGCATCACCTGCCCCATGAGTGGAAGAGGAAATGGGTGACTCAGGGCCTGGCAGCACTGCTATGGTAGTTGTTTTACAGTGCCTGGTTTCAGAGTGGCTGAATGCCCTCCATGGGGGTCAGTCTCTGTCCACAACAAGCTGTGTGAGGGGCTGAAGGAGAGGAGTTTCCAGCCCTGCCTTACAGCAGCCCTGCAGCACAAAAAATGTCAGACCAGAGGCACCTGACTATGCGGCGTGGGCAAACATGGGGAAAAGAAGGCAAGAAAATTGGCTGGTGGTTGAAGACATTTTTCACCCTGAAGCATGTTTGTTGGAGTATACAAGGAGTCCTCTCACAGTCCATAGGAAAGCAAGCACAAAGGGAAAATAAACTCTAAGAATCAGGCACCTCAACAGCCATATCAGCAGGCTGTTGTCCACAGTTCCCCCAAAATAGTCTTGTCATTTCAGAGATGCTTCCACTCCCCCTAGTCCTGCTGCCATCATCCATGAGCAGCCTCCAGCATGCTCCTGCCAGGTACTTGTTAAACTACCCTGTGGAGCTTGGAGCTGAATGCAGAGGGGAAAGGGTGAAGAGTGGGCACTGGCTTGGATGTGGTGGCCAGCCTGGGCAGGAGGAACACGGCATGCTTGCTTGGAGATCCACCTGGATCTGTGGAGATCCACCTAATGCAGACTCCCTGCTTCCCCAGGATCTTACGAGATGGCTAAAACCATTGCTTCTAAGGATGCTTCCAACTTGCCCTGATGTGCAAACCGTACCTCTTCTTCCTCTATGGCCCTTCCTCAGCTAAAGGCTCTTTTCTTCTTTGTGCTGTGAAGAGTTCATCTCCCTGTGTCCTTGAGGCTGAAATGATGGAAGTAATGCCCAATGCTTTCAGGTCTGTTTTCCATCCTGAGAAGCCGTGTGGCTTACCCAGAGCCTGGTCAGTATGTGGAAATGGATCGAGTGGGCAGTCATGGGACAGAGCCAGCCTGCAATGGCAGCATTCCTCCAGTGCAAAATTTGGTGGTCAGCTTTTCTCTCAGGTGTGACAAATACCAGTAATTTCACGAATATAAGCCGCACCTTTTCCATTGAAGAATCCAGCCTACCCCAGTGGTGCGGCTTATATTCAGGTGTGGCTTATAATCGTGAAATTACTGTAGGTAAAGGGAGCCCCAGGTGGCAGCATGCACACCATGTGCAGTTTGAAAAGAACCTCAGAGCTGTGTGAAATCCATTAGCAATGTCACCTGTCACTTTTGTTTGGCTTGTGGGCCTGGCTGAGAGTTGACCAATTGTCATATCAGGTCCAGCTCTTTTTTGTGGTAGAGGCATCTAAACCAAGCAAGCCCTGAGCTGAAAGGGCTCCCACATCTGGCTCCTGAACTGGTGTGGCACTGCTCAGGAATGTCGCACAGTGGGAGGCCAAACTTATCCT
Source organism: Sialia sialis (assembly GCA_009812075.1). Classification (NCBI taxonomy): domain Eukaryota; kingdom Metazoa; phylum Chordata; class Aves; order Passeriformes; family Turdidae; genus Sialia; species Sialia sialis. The sequence goes on along the minus strand of VRYO01001269.1, from coordinate 7,838,497 downwards.
GTTACAAGAAGAGGAACAGCCAGCACAGCCAGCCTAGCTTTGCACTCATGAGGGCAAGTGCTTGGGGAATGGTCATTCCTCCACCCTCCTCCAAGTTTGCTGCTACAGCCTGGCCTGATTTAAAAGCTAGATACTAAAATGTCTAAGGAATGAATGGAGAGTCCCATGAGGCCAATACTGGGAATGGTGTGGAGTGCAAATTTCCCTCATCCCCTCCCTAAAACAGATTTGCCCTGGGCTCCATGAGAACCATGGAGAAGTTAACTCTGCAGCTGGGGAAACATCTGCAATTTGGTGAGGATAGGTTCTTTCCACAGAGACTGCTAATTCTGCATGACCTAATCTGAGTTTGTTGCTTCTCTGTACTGTGAGTCACAGTGTGCACAGTCCTTTGGTCACTGTGGCAGGCTGCAGGACTTCACAGTGGCCTTTTGCTCTTCCTACAGACGATGACTGTCTTTGACTTGGCTGTCATGTGCTGTTTGATCCTTTCCATTTATATCTAGTAAGATCACCACGATCTGCAGCAAGTGTAGGTTGTCATACTAAGATCTTCTCAGCAACAAGCAGTATATTAGCTGGTCAGGAGTTACACTGGTCCAGAACAAAGCCCGTATGAAAAAAAACTCCCCAAAGAGGCAGCCACTGGTAACTCAGGAATAGCAAGCCTTAATGTGGCTGTATTGTGAAGGTAAAGCTTTACAGAGCAGGGTGGAGGGGAAAAAACTGTTGATTTTTTTGGTATTTAAAATAAAGCTGAAGTTGATCATTCATTGAAAGGGGAGTGCTGTGTTCCTTATCAGCCTGCCCAGCACCCATAGGAAGGCCAGTGCCATCAGTAAGTCCAGCTGCTTGACTGGAGGACCCTCAACCATACCCTACACCTCCTGGGACAGCTGAGCTCTGAGACTCTGCAGATCCCCAAGCTGCAAGCACTGAGACGTGGGTACCAGATTAGCTCTTTTTATTTCCTTTCATTTAGCAGGATCCTGCAGAGCTGGGTAGCTGCCAGTCAGTCTGTCAAGACGTGAACTATTTTGGGAGTTTTTATGATGGAACAATATTTTTTTGGTAAACAAACGGAAAGCTGTTAAACAGGGACCTTCACCTCACGGCTCCCGGTTCAGATCCCTCACTGCTGCGATGCCACAGTGACTGCACTGTCCACTCTGCAGAGCTCCCTTCATGGCTCCTGCAGGGGCAAAACAAATAGCAGCTCTTTTCTTTTTTTTTTTTTTTTGCCTTTTCTCTAACTCCTCAACAAAAAAAGCCCCAGAAACCCCCAAAACAAAGAAAACCACCCCAAAAAACAAACAAAAAACCCCCCACCACCAAAAAACAAACAAACAAAAAAAACACCCGAAAAAGAAACACCGAGAGAGAGAAGAAAAAGAGCAAATTCGGTTTAAGCAGCAGAAGCACTTTCTTAACACCTAACATACCTGAGGGCAAGCTGTATATTGTCTCTGTGTGTCACAGTATATGATCATGTAGCAGCTAGCTACATGACAGGCTGGATTTCCTCAGGGCTGCTGGTGACACATGAATCCAACCAGCAGTGACACAGGGCCCACTGTGTTCAACGGGAAGACTTCCTTTTTCACAGTGTCTGTTAATAGGAAGCCCTGATGGAGTCATAGAGTGCGCAGAGGAAGATGTTTGTCTGGAAGAATTGAACAGGGAAAGAAAAGGCAGAAACATTCCCCACTCTAAAATGGATGTAAAATGTTGCTCAGGGGGAAAACCCACAATGGTCTAATGAGTCCTTCTTGCTCCCATAGGCTAAAATTAGTTCCACTATTCCTAGTGCTGGTGACAGTGGAGAATCTAGTCTTACAAGGGCTTTATGTGCCCCAGCCTTTGGGGGAACTGATTGATGGCTATCAGTTGGAATGTGCCAAGCCATTTGACTGCTCCACACGTTTTGTCCACGTCACAAAGGCAGCCTGTGGTTTTCCTTGGTTCCTGGAAAGTCCAGTCCAGTTCGTACAAGAGTGCTGGCTCACAAAGTCCCTACTGGCAACCATTCATTTCAGAGCATGCAGATCACTGAAGAATCTCAAGGGATGCCATTCTTCTTCTCTCTGTGCCCCTTGATCCACTCTCAGACTTACCAAGGAGTTGTAGTTTGCCCCTGACAACATGCACATTGGGATCTTTTTCTTGCGCCATGCTGATTCTGCCTTGGGACCTCTCCCATAACTCATTAACTATTCTTACTCTGAGACTCTGCTACTAATGATTTTTCTGGAGGAGCCTTCAGTAAAGATGACTGTGGGCAAGTGCACCTCGTCCCTGGCAAGCTGTCTTCCCTTCTCTGTGGGCAGTTGCAACTCCTGCACTTCCCTCTCTCATTCTCTAGTTTCAAGGGTTTTTTGTTTGCTTTTTCAGTCTCAGCAGATCAGCTCAGGCCCTTAGCTTTCTCCATTTCATTCTGATGCCTCCTGGGATTCTTCCTGTGTCCATGCATGAGCATGAACCTCCTCTCACCTATAGGTCTTCAGCAAACTCCCGGGGCGATTTCTCCAACCCGCTGTTCCTGCTCTTCCTGCCCTATGCACAGAATGCCTTCCTTGGCTCTGTGGTTTGCTCTCTGCCATGTGGGAGCAGAATTCACCTGGCCCCATTATGAAAGTGCCTGTGCTGCACATGAAGACTGAGAGTCCCAGGACTACTGGGGGGACATGGGCTGAACGTCTTTGAGAACTGCAGTAGTGATGCAACAGGAGAGATGCACACCAGTCCTCAACCTCTTTGGTGTCTAAGGCACCCCCATTCTGCAGCTGAATGTACAGAGATGGATTTACTCAGGTTTTTCAAATAAAAAGTCTGCATTTCAAACAGATATCTAAGCTGTCAGGAGTTCTGCAGCTCATATTTGCTGTGACTATAGCTTCTGCCATTAGCTATTGGAATCTCACTCCTATTTCCTCTTGAATTGGCTCCTCTGTCTTTACCCACTAGCATCCCCTCTCTTCATTGCACCCCACATTTAGCCCCATGATCTGAACTTCAGTGTGCTTGCTTGGTCCATCCACCCCACAGAGAACCTACTTCATCATCAGTAAATAGCTCAGCTCTCTTCCTTTTGATCTCTTTTCTCCTGAACTGTGTACGCTCTTATGTGGGGCTTTATCTCTTAGCACTCAATGGCTTACCTAAATCAGTGTCCCTGATGTCTGTCACTCCTGTTCCTCCTGCTCAGCCTCATTCCTTCCTTAAGGAAGGAATCTTTCTGCTGCAGTTTTATATCTCCAGCTTTTCTCCTTCTTGGTCTCCCCGAGGTTCAAGTGCACTTAGTTTTCTATGTAAGTTGGCGAGCTATGCTCCAGAAGGATCACCACGTGGGAGAGGGGACAATTCCGTAAGTCATAGCAATCTAATGTGTTTTGCTTATATTTATCTTGTGCCTCTTTGTTTCTTCGCCTATAGTTGTCCAGCTCTCTCTTCTTTGTCTGAGATCACCAGAGCCAGCTTTATGATCTGCTGCTTGGGTCTGAGCACTTGTCTCATGGATGTATAGCAGAATGCATGGGTTTTGTCCCAGCAATGCCCCTGCTGTGACTTGTAGCCCTAGATCTGGGGCACCAGATGCTCTGCATCCATGGTTTTTATGACGGTTCCTTCAGTCAGGTTGTAGATAAATATACCCACAAAGCTGGAAGGCAGCCTAGCCCCTCTGTGGCTGTGGCAACATCTAGCTGTACTACATGGTCAGGATGCCTTTTATTTGGGAGGAGCAGGAAAGAGGTTTCAAAGAGTCACACTGGCAAAACCAGCACCCTGGGCAAGAGCTTGGAGTCCTGCCTCATCAGTCCACCCATGTCTTCATGAAGGATGTTCTTTCTCTCAGCTTCCAACCTGCAGGCATCTCCTGGTCCTCTGTTGTTTATGACAGTGCAATTTGTTGCCTTGGAAATAAGTGCTGGTTTATCCCAAACAGAGCCTACAGTTTCACAGCGCAATCAAGTGAGAGGAGCAGATGGCTACCCCATCTCTTCTGTTGTGTTTCCCATTATCCTCATCCACAGTTGGACGACAGGAATCTATGATTCAGTGCAAGTATCTGTGGCCCGGCTGCATCTACCCATGTAAGCTGGGGAGCCATGTTTCTGCTGGGATATGACATGCCTTTGTGTCTAGCATCACTATTTTGGCTTCCTGCAAATGGAACTTGACCAAAAGCAAAAAAACCCAACGTACTTGCTTACTTCAGTGGAGTCTTTGATGAGGGGGCAGAAGGAAAGCTAAATACCTGTTGCAGTTTCTGTTTCCCAGGGCTTTGTAGTATCTATCCTTAAGCATTCAACCCTCTGCAACCTCATTTTACTGTTTTATATGTTGAACTTTGGACACTATACACCTTGTACTCTCTGTAGACACCGGCATTCTCTTTTCCTGCAGCTTTCCTGGGCTGAAGTTGCAGTTTGGCAGCAGTTGTGCTAGGTAGGACTCAGGGAACTATGTAGAGGTTAGATCTTCATGCAAATGCCTTTGCTTGGAAGCAGTTTTCAAAAGAGCTGGTGGTCCAGAGACACAGTGGTCTCATGGCTGTAAATATGCACTTGGAGAATGGAAGGGATGTAGGGACTCTACAGGACTGAGGAGCCTTCAGGATCTGAAATGGCTGGGGGAATCAGCACTTCCAAGCTCAAGATTAATTACTTTGCACACAGTTTTGCTTTCATTCCTCAGTGCTATTTTTTGCGATTCAATCTGATTTGTTTGAATTCTGTTCTGAGGCTTATGTCCTATCCAGCACTTTGCTGCATAAGTGCTGTCTTTCCTTGCCTGAGCAAATTTAGACTGGAGATTAACAGAATATTTTTCCTTTCCAAGTAGTAAGATCCTTGGGCAGCTTTCTAGTGAGAAAAGGGAGAGCAAAATTCCGATTGGTTTCAAGATTGAGACTGGTTAGTTTATGAAGGGAATTACATAAGAAAACACTGTTAGTGCTTATGGCTGGATTTGGTGATTCAGTGTCTCTTTCAGTTCTACCTTTCTGGGAGACAGCTATGTTTAAAATTCATTTGAAGAAAGGAAAATTATCCTCCAGGTTCAAATATTAAAAATGGAAAATGGAGCAGAGGAGATTGGTTCCTACCTAGCAGCAGGCAGGCTGCAGAGCCAGCTCAAGAAAGGAGGTTGGATTGTAGAAAGAAACAAAAATTGCTGTAGTTAAGTGGAGAGATGCGGCTTGGGAAGGGCAAGGCTGGGCCCTGGGGTGGGAGTCGTGAGTGAGGGGGGGAGGGAGGAAGGCCAAGTTCAGCACTGGAGTATGGATGCAGGCCTGTGAGATACTGGAGGAGGAGAAGGGAAGCGAGTTGCTTCTGTTCCTTTCCTGCAAATGCCATATCTGGCTCTTTTGCTTATCACTGGACTTACCCTTTCTGCAATGAGTAACTGACTGAGGCTCCTTGTGCTGCTCCATTAATCTGTGGCTTTCCATTAACAGGCAGGTGCTTGTACCCGCGGGACCACCATGCTGACTGCCAGAGATTCCTGGCACTGGGTACTACAGAGTTAAGCAGCCAGGCTGGAGTGTGCAAACAAACAGTGAGACCTGTACTAACAACCCTGCTTTGTGTTAGTGGGAAGCACAGGCTCCAACTTCTTCCGATTTCTCACCTGTCCAGACTGGTACAGAAAGAAAATGCCTCTTGGAGTTTCAGAGAAAACCACACCTATTTACAGTGGATTCCCCAGGGCCCTCCTGTGGGGTATTAACCCTTCAGCCTCAGGCCCACAGTCTGCCTTTGGTAGAAGAATTCCCCAACATCCCTGGGCAAGACAGCCCTTCTACTTCCACTGCAGGGATTTCTCCAGCTTGTCCTCAGGGCATTGGCCCATCCACTCCCTAGAGCAAGTCACTGATTTCTGTTTTCTCCCATCTGTACAGTTATCTCTGTCCTTTACATAGCTGTGTGCTGGGCTCTCTCTGTGTGAACTGGGCTTCCTGACCCAGGTCCTTCCCCCAGAAAGCAGAACTTGCTCTTCTGTGTTTGGGTTGGACCTGTGATCGTGTCTCTGTGTTTGTCTCAAACCCCACCAAGTTTCCCTGAGATACCAGCTCATCCCTCCCTCTTAAATATCCATGCTTTATTCAGATTTCTTCCTGGTCTCACTGTTTGCTTTCCCTCCTTTCCCTGGTTTCTGAGTTTTCTCGGAAGGAATCCCGTGCTCTGGCCTCCTCAGGCTGGAGTGTTGTGTTGTTGTTTTTCCTTTCGTCGCTATGGGCAGGGATTTTGAGTACTGAGCCAAGGAGAGGGAGGGAAGAAGAGAGGCAGTGAAAGAAGGAGGGAGTACAGGAAGGGGGGGGAATGAAGAGAGACAGAAAAGTGAGAAAGCAAAATGTTCAGGGGAACAGGGTAAGGAAGAGGTGGTGGAGAAATGAAATGGGGACAGAAGACAGGGGGCACTGAGGAGAGAAAGAGTTTTGGATAAATTTCAGGAGATCCTTTTCATTGGTTCTTTTATTAATAGTACTATGGCTGTAGACAAAGATATCCCGAGGAAGGCAAGGAATCTCCACCTCTCCCTGCCCCAAACCCCTCTAGGACACAAGGCATGAGAAATCCTTCAGTAAATGAACGTTTAAGCCTAAAGCAGCCAGTAGGTGCACAGACTACAGTAGGGAATATGTTAGATGTGGATCTGGCACGTAGGGAGAGAATGTGAAGCCCAAAGACCCAGTAAAAATTATAGGATCTTCATTCATGCTGTTGAGAGTAGGAAGCCTGGGAGAGGGCTGACAGAGTAGAGTAGCTAAGGAAGCTTAAGATGCTGCAGAGAAGCTAAGTAATTCCTACACCTTAAAGAAAAAGAGAGAAACCCCCCTAATAATGCTTCTCAGTTGCTGCACAGAAGGCGCCTTCAGGCAGTGAGAACTTCTAAAAGCAAGGCTGGAGTCTTAAAAAACAAGTCCTTAGGTCTGGGCACCAGCACCTGAAGATCAGAGTGCTAGAGAATGACAGCTGTGTGCAGCCACAGGGGAGAGCAGGCAGAGCTAAGGAATTGCAGACTTAGGTCTTATTTCCATCCTAGGTAAATTGTTGATGCTCATTATGGATCTGCAGGCCCACACCTACCTGACTGGCTACATTGCAGCCAGAAATTTACAATTCACTTTCTGCGTTAAAGAAAATCATATTCCTGGAGCTGCTAGAAGTTGTAGAGTGTTTCCTGTTGTAGGAAATAACAGCAGGACACGGATTTAAAAAAAGCTAGGGAGTACTGTCTTTCACAGGAACTTCTTGACGAGGCTAAGTGGCCACAAAGTGATTTGTGCTGGCACTGCTGAAATACTGCAGAGCAGAAACTGTGGGCCCTGAAGGCTCAGAGCACTCTGCCTCTGAGAGCCATGCAGGGGTGGCTTTATAGTAGAATGGAAACTAATTCAGACTATAGTGAGTCTGGGACAGACCTTCAACACACCTCCATCTGGAATACTCTGTATGCTTCTCATCATCCGTGCTGGGGAAATAAGGCAGATAAAGAAAGTTACTAAAAAGATAAACTCCTTCCACATGAGCAGGGACTGCAAGGAACATGTTAGTTTATAGAGAAGATACATGGGGAAGAGATATGAATTAGATAGAACTGTCACTTTTTAAGGACACATATATATTTCAAAGTTTAGGCCAATGTCTAACTGACAAAGTTAAGAAGGAAATTCCATTTTGAAGAGGTTGTTCCACAACTGTCCAACATAAAGATTATTTAATTTAAGGATCTGGCGCTGTCAAAGACAAGCTCTTGCAAAGCATTCTCCAGCCCTGGTATCTTATCTTATCTAATCTAATCTAATCTAATCTAATCTAATCTAATCCATCCTATTTTTATAAACAAGCAATAGGGGGATCAATCAGCCTGTGTGGCACTGTCTGACCACTGTGATAGTGACCACTCACACCTTAGCACTGCCACCAGCCCAGACACAGCTGCTTTCCCTCAGTGACTTAGGGGCAATTTACCATCCTCTCACTCCTACTGTTTGTGTGATTGTTCTTTTCTCAGCCCAGTTCTGGAAAATGACTGGAACTAATGTTTTCTGTTTTAATAAGACTGGAAATGAGTTAGGGATTCATGAAGGAAGCATTTAAATCAGAACTGAGTTGTGGCCAAGGGGGCAGTGTGACATGTAGCCAGAGGTGGCCAAATGGCAGTTATGTCTTGTCTTGTATCACCACCATTGTCTCCTGCAGGACGAAGCCTTTTCTTGCTGCAGATAGGTATTGTACTGTGGCTTACAAGAGTTTGAATGTACAAGTCCTAGGTCACATCCTTCAGTGAATGGTTTTCATAGCTGGCCATCAGGATTGCATACTAATACTGAAGACAAAGATCAGGAAAAAGGGAAGCGGATTCATGAGGATTTGGGTGATTAAAGTGGATGGGTAACAGATGAAATGTGCTGTTTCATATAGCAAATATTGGATGGCAGGTGTGTAAGCAAGCAGCAGGTCTCAGGAATCCCAGTTAGGCAGACACACAGAACAGTTCTCTCAGCCTCTGTGGCTGGGAGGGGACCATTAAGCCTGTCAGCCTGCACTGAAAGGCAATGCCAGAGAGAATTTTATGTGTAGGACATCAGTGTGGCTTTATACCTGCCAGGCATGGCCCATGTGCATGTTGTTGTGCTAGTCAGCCCTGAAGAGATTGCATAAAGGAGGAACTGGAATGGCTAACATCATGATTAGACTTAGAACATTGGTTAATTTCCAGCACATAAAACTGTGCTTGGTTATGCAACAGAGATGTTTAGGTCTAGTGTATCGTAGGCTTTCTTGGCCAAGAATGTTTCAGGGCAGTTTCTGTGAGCTCATCACTACTAACAGTGGCATCAGGAGGGTGCAGAGGGCAAGCAAAGGACTACTGTTTCAGAGAAAAACCTGGCAAGAGGGACCAGTAGTGGCTCTGCCTCCCCTGCCCACCTTAGGAAGACACGGGTCTGCCCTGGGGCAGCGTCTGCTCCTGCTGTGAGAGGGCCACCAGACAGCACACAAGAGGGGTGAAGGAACAAGGGGGCTGTGGAGCTATTTTGTGGTGCACAGTTCATCCATGTAGAGAAGGCAGGGGAATGCATGCTGGCAGGTGAAAAGCAAAGACTTTCCCGAGGGCTGAGAGCAACTCCTTTGCAGTCAAACTTCTGTGCTGGTGCAGCTCTGTTTTGCTCTCGAGTTCTCTCTGTTCCTGATAACTTTCTGGCCCTATGTTGTGTTGCAGGAGCTGTGTTTCCACATCCATGAGCCTTCACCTTCCACACACTTTATTTTGGACAAAAATATGCAAATCATCCCTTTCATCTGAAGAGAAAGCCATCTGCCAAGCAGCAAGGTATTGACAGCTTTTTATGTTTTTTATGTGCAGTGGAACTTTTGCTTTTTTTTTCTCAACAGCTTCTGTCTCCGTTGCAAATGCTACCATTCACATTTGATTAATTTGACTTTGTCAGCACATGTTTCCACCACAGTGGCAAGACTGACCAGCCCTGGTAAGGCCAGACGTGTTTATCTGCATCATTCAGCAAATAGCCTGTTGTAGGTGACTTTTTTGTTCACTTTTACCCACTGAAGCAACGAATTCTCAATTAATTGTTATGCCTTTTCTAGCCAAAATGAAACGATCTGAAAAGTAAACATATTTGGTGTTTATATGAGGCAAAACCCAGCTTGGGAAAAGAGCAGTTCAAGCACAGGCGGCTGCAAGAGCAAGGAAAATTCCCCTGTGAGACAAGAGTTCCCAAGTCAAGAAAGAATGATGCAAGTTTGTCCCTTTAAACATGTGCGTAAGCACTGTCCCAGGCAAGGATTGCTTCCCTGGAAATAGCTCTTCAATAGTTAAGTTAAAAAAGTCCCAGTTAAGACTAACTTGCATTATTATAATAATGGAGGCTAAGCTGCCTCCAGACCTGCAGTGGGGAAGGAAAAGAAATTGTAGGCTGATGGGCTCTCCTTCCCACTTCCCAACCTTCTTCAGCATCGTCTTGAAATCCCCTGAAAAGAAGGGGAAATGGCACTTTCCCACCTTCCCCAGGGTAGGGAAAGGCTGCAGGAGGAACCATGTGCTGGACTCAACCTTGCTCAATCAGGTCATCAGCCTCTTCTGAAATCCCTCCTGTTTGTCCTCTTCCCTTCCCTCAGGATGCAGCAGTTCTGAGAAAGCTGCCATACCCTAAAGGCAACTTGTCTGATTTGCTAGAGAGAGATATTGTTTGTCAACCCCATTGGGATACCAACAGCTTGAGGCAATAAAAAAGTCTGTCCTATCTGATGCAGGAAGGAATGCATATGGAAAAAAATGTATCTTGGCTGACAGTTCTCCGTTCCCCCCAAGATGAGGTGCCAAGATTAAGGAAATATTTGGGTTGTATGCAAAAGTGTATAAAATGTATTCTGCTTCTCTGAAAGCAAGACAAACTAAAGCAGCATGAGAAATTAGTAATGAAGATGCATGTACAGCGTACTGGCAAGCCATTACCTATTTCTGTAGGACAGCTTGAGTAGGTTATATCCTATATTGAACACAGCACTTCTGATCCCACATTCCTGCTCAGTCCCAGATCTCTCCAACTGAATTCTCTTTCTCTTGCTGAGGTACAGATGAAAAGGACAACGCTGGAAGTGCTGATGGCAAGACGTTGTATATGATGAATAGTGTGAATCCTCAGTTGTGTAAAAAAATTAAATTGGTGAATGCTGAAAAGAATCAACAACTGGCAAGTCAGGGGAAGGAAAACAAGGTAGGGTGGGTGGTGCTCTCTGTGGCGTTTGGTGGGTCAGAGAGGTGGCACTGTCACTTAGCTGGGTAGTGCTGCTCAGCCCGGTGGTTTTGCTAACTACTCTTAGGATGCTGTCTTTCTGAAGGAAAAGGAACCTTTCTATCCTGACATGCTTTAGGAGCAAAAGCCCTGGAACATCCACTATCTATGGCAGGTCCAGCATGGTCCTGCTGTTGTGCAGAGCTTTGCTTCCTCAGATCAGTTTGGCTGATGCAGCTGGGAAGAGGCCAATTTAGAGAGAAAAAGGAAAGAAACAAACACAAATCAGTTATCAAGAAAGATCCAGTCTGTCACCTGCTCCATGATCCCCATCTGACATCAAGGTGCTAGGAACACTGGGCACCATGAGTGTACCTGTGCTTCAGGCAATGTCCCTCCCTGATGTCCCACTGAGGATAAGAAAACAAAACAGCTGGGACGAGGAGCCTTGGCTGACAGCCCCCGGCTGTCTCCCTTGTATGAGGGAGACACCGTTGTGTGGGCAAGAGGAGGCCAGACTGGGGAAGGGATGAGATGAGAAGATTCCTGCCTCCCACGGGACAGTGGAGTGACCCGGCAGCCCTCCCTGGCCCCGTGCCTTTGCTACCCTGGGTGAGCCGGGCTTGATGTGGGGAGCACTGGATACTCTCTTTGGTCCTTTGCCTCCTTCTTTCCAGGCTCAGGACTGAGGAGCGGAGGCTCCGCACAAATCGGGCGAACTCGGGCACGGCTGTGGCGGCACCGGGCCGCATCGCCGGGTCTGCCCGGGACGGTGTCCTGGCGTGCGCCGGGGAACGAGAGCCACGCGAAGGGCAGCAGAGAGCGGAGGGGCGCAAACCGGAGCGCGGGGCAGACGCGCACCTGGTCGCGGGGGTGAGGTGCCGGGGAGCCGCGGTGCGGAGGGGTCAGGAGGTGCCGGAGCGTGCCGAGGATGCCGGCTGCGAGGGCAGAGGGCTGCTGAGGGGTGGCGGGTGCGGAGTCCCGGGGTGAAGGATGCGGAGATGCCGAGGCGCGGGATGTCGGGGTGCCCCGGCTGGTCCCACCCCTGCGCGGCGCTCCCCGCCCCGCGGCCCCGCTCCTCCGCCCTCCCTGACGTGTGGCGCTGGCAGCCCGGCCGGTTCCGCATTCCCGACCCCTCCCCGCAGCCCAGGGGCCGCTATATAACCGGGGCTGATGCAACCCACCCCGCCGCCTGCCACAGCCTGCGGGAGGCGCGCACCGGGGCGGCGAGCGGCGGCGGGCCGAGGCGCCCCGGCGGCGGCCGGCACCGACATCGGCACCCGGCGGGGCCCGGGGGTCGGGGCAGCGGCGGAGGCGGCGGGGCTGAGCCTGCAGCCCGCTCCCGGCCCCTACGGCCGGGCCCCGCGGGGACCCCGGCATCCCGGTCGCGCTGCACGGTGCGTGTGGGTGCGGGCCGGGACTGCGGCAGGGGCGGGGGTGGTGGACAGCGGCTGCGGGGGCTGGGCCGGGGGGCGCCCGGAGGAGCATCCCGTCTGGGCGGCAGCGGGCGGGGTGCCGCTGTCCGGGCGGTCGGGCGCACCGCGGGGATACGGGGAGACCCTCCGCGGGGGCAGGCACAGCCGCACGGGAGGCTCGGAGCAGCGCTGCTGCCCCCGCAGCCGGCGACGCGCGGGGGCTGGGGCTGCCTCTGGGGGTGCGGGGCTCCGCGCTGCCGCTGCGCTGGGGAGCTGCGGGGCTGCGGGGCGGCCTCCCCCCGCTCTCGGGCTCCGCTTCACCTGCCGGCTGGGCGCGCAGGTGAGGGGCGGCCCGCTTGTCGCCAGCCGTGTCTCCAGCCCGGGAGGCCCGGGGAAGGAGAGGGGCCCTGGAGGTGTCCCCGCCGCGCGGTCCCAAGTCCGCTTTAGCAGTCAGGCATGGAGTTGAATGGAAGTTACATTCTTTTGCACGCTCTGCTCCAGGAGGCGCTTTTCTTTTTTTCCATGGAAGGGAAATAGGTTTGAGAGCAAATTGGGGGAAAGGGAGAAATACCAGGGGAGCAAGAGCCACATTATGTTTCCATTTTCCTTTAATGAAGGCCCTGTGGAGGTGTATTTGAAAACACAGGGTCTCCTATGCCTTCAAGGAGGGTGAGAACACTGTGCTGGCTGGTTCCAGGGCCATATGCAGCGTATGGTGGCCAATGAAACGGGGCCTGGCTCGTTCTCTTGCTTGTCTTGGCAGCCTGCTCCATGGCTTGCATTACCAGCCCTGGAACACAACCACTGCCAAACTGTGAGAGTGTGTGTGTGTATGTGTGTGCTTGGACTCCAAGAGCTCAGCAGAAGCAAATGCTTCTGCAGCTCAGATCAGGACTTTGTAGCTAGTTTTGAGAAAACTTGCATTAAAAACTCTGTCTGGAGGCTCTTGACAGTCTGTCCTGGGAATTTGTTGGAAAAGCTTGCGTGAGGGCATCTGTGAATGCTAGTCTCCAGAGTTCAGATTCTTAGTGTGAGTCCTAGGGATTTAAAAATGCAAACCCTGCCCATCTAGGGGATGAGTGTGTGGGTGCAGGCACTGCCATCCACACTGTTACTAGGTCATGCAGCAATTGGTTGTTCCTGGTGTCTGGGGAATTAACAAAATCTGCTGAGTTAGTGTGCAGGTTATTGCCTCTGCTTCCTCACTGAGACACCTATGGATGCTTTCCCTGCATCTCCACAGTGAAGTATTTCCCTCCTTACAGGATGCAAAGGTCTTTGTGCTACATTCCTTGCCAAGGAAGAGTAAATACTCCCTCAGACCTCTTGCCTCCTCCTCCTCTGTCCCTCTGAGCAGTGTGTCCAACTGCTCAAGCAGCACTGAGCATCTGCTCTGTGGTCTCCTTCCCTGTGCTAGCATTTGCTACTTGAGCTGCATTGCCTGGGCCAGGTACTTGGCAGCGTGCAACGTCTTGAATGTGAAGCTGTAAGAGGTTCTTTTCTCTGCAGTGGCTGTTCCTAGTGGGCCTGGCCCCAAGAGCAAGGGAGGCATGGACCCCTTGCCAGCATGTGTGTGTCCTGCAGTGCCAGTGTAGCAAGGAGGGGGCACTGCAAACCTGATGCCATCTGTCTTTGGCTCCATTTCTCAGTTGCTTGGACTGGCCAGAGTATCAATCCAAACACTGCAAGCTATTTTAACATGCACCCAGGGAGCTGGAGGCACATACGGGCCTCTCAGCTGAGCAGTGCTGTTGCAGACTAGTCAGAGCTGGCCTTTATATAGATTAGAGGTCTTTGTGGATGACCCTGGTATTCAGGGCATAATTTTGAGGAGTTTGTAGGGGGGGTGGGGGCTGTCATCTCTGAGGCCATCCTTGGCCCCTGAGGGCAGAGCTTTGTGCTGGAGCAGGATTGTCTTCTTGAAAAAGATTCTAGCCCTGACCACATGTGGTTATGAAAGGTCCTGGGTAATTTCAACAAGTCAGCTGTTAGGTTGCAGCTCAGACACTGTGGTTTTCTCAGACCAGGCTATTCCTTCCTTCTCAAATCCCTTTGAGCTGCTTCAGGTACGAATAGGATAGCTTTTACCTTCCTGCTCTATACTGCCATCCTGGTGGATGGCAACCAGTGGGTGGTACAACCTCAAATAATTAATTGTGATCTTGATAATACTGTGATAATTAATGGCATTTTTTTTGTAGTTATTGCAATTAACTATTGCAGTGAGGGAGCCTTGCTATAGTAAGTGCTGTACAAAACCCTGTCACAGGTTGCTTGGAAGTCAATCGCTGCATTGCAGTGGTGGGAACAGCTAAACTAGAGCTTTTTGCTGCTCTGTGAAAGTACAGAGGAAAGGCTGTGAGCTGACTGCTTTGCCAATGGCAAATGGAGATTATTTCTGAAGCTGATGACTGGATAACCATATTCACCCACCCCCCCATAAAAGGGGCAAGAAGTCGAAGCATTAGACAGGCAGGTGTGGACGCCTGATGGTGAGACTCAGTTGGACAAGGGGCTGCAAAATGGCATTTCTGCCAAGGAGATACTGTCTGCTCTGGGCTGTCCTGTGTGCACAGTGTAGGAAGTGTTGAGCTTCCCTGATGGAGAAGAGGAGGGAGGGCAGCAGGGTTCTTTGCATTCCTTTTTTTAGAAAGCTTTTCTTAGCCCTCTGTCTGTCAATGACTCGGATGTTCCTCCTGCCAGCTAGATGTGCAAGACTGAGCCAGAATGTTCCCACTCATGAAGTAGGTTTAGAATTCCACCTCCTGAGGAACAGCTCTTCATAACTCCTTCCTCTGTTCAGCACTATGGCCCCCCCACTCTGTGAACTGGGGGTGAGAGGTTACTTGTATGGGTGTTCACATACCCTGCAACTCTTCTCCCACCCAATGGAGTTGCCTGTGGGAGGAAAAGAACAGCAGGAATGGCAGCTCAGAGTATCTGTGGAAAAGGCACAGATGTGTCTTTGGGCTTGCAAACCTAGAACTTGGTTATAGGAGCTGTGTCTCCCTCCTGGAATGGAAAGGGAGTGTGGAGGTACTACAGTGAGTAGTGAGGTATTACAGTGTTCTGCTCCACCTCAGTGCACTCCGTAGACCATGCTGTGACCATGCCTTTAACTGGCCTTTAAACAAGGGGGAATTTCTGTGATGCCATAAAACATTACTTAATGTTAGGTGCTCAGTAAAGAGAGAGCACGCACGTTTTTATCCCAATTGGTGTCACTGTTGCTTTTCAATATATGCTATATAGGTGATGGGTTCCTTGTCATCAACAGGTTCAGCAACTGAATGAATGAATACACCATGGCTGTTGTTAAAGTCCATGTTTACCAGAGCTGCTGCATGGACATCTGAAAAGACTGGTTACCCTCAAAGGGCTGTGTTCTGATGTTTGGCAAATAACTTTGACACTGATCACTGTCGTGCTTGGCACTGGCCCTGCAAGGTACTGCTTTTAACAGTGCAGAGAAGAAGCAGCTAGCCAGAAGATATGATTGTAAGGTGCTACTCAAAATCAAATACACCTAGGGCAGATAGAATTGTGTGGCAATGGGACAGTATCGTGTTTTGGACAGCAGAAGAGAGCTCTGATTGCATGGCAAAGTACTTGTGGCGCTGGAAGTATGGGGTAGTGTCTTTCTGCCTTCATCTGCTCCCACTGGAGCCTGAAAGTGGAAGTGGAAGAAGGTCTGTAGGCTTCAGACCATCAGTACTCTGCAATCTTCTTGGAAGAGACCAGATGGAAGGAAGAAAATGGTTCAGAGCTTCAAAGAAGGAGTGATAGCCAACTGCCCTGTCTTTGTTTAGGAAGTTGCATTCTTGGGGCATGAGAAGTTGGGTATGTCAGGAAAGGGCTTTCATATAAATCATCCTTGTGCTCACAGAAGGAGCTAGAAAGCGTCAATGTATGACATACAGACTGATGTAGCTTATAGCCAGGAGATAAAAAAAAGTTTAAATATGGCAATAAAGCCAGAGTAGAATCTAAAGATCTAGAAGTTGGTGACGCTAATTCTGATCTCCAAAGCAGAATTATTATTCCCTATTGGCCAAAAGCAGATGAAAAGCCAGTTACTGTGACTTGGGTGCTGCAAGACACTACATACAAATGGCAATATTGTGCTGGGTGCTAACACACTGACAAAGAGATCAAAGATTGCTTCAGCAGTGCTCTGATGCATGGCAGCTGGCAAGTAATGGCAGGCACTCAGGCTGAGCCTGGTGAGAGAATACCAGGCAAGCATGGTCTATATTCTGCAGGTGGTGTGGAGAAGGGCTGGTAGGACAGACTATGTTCTGGTGCAGTGCTTAGTGTGGGCAAAAGAGAAACATGCTGGTAGGTGCAGAGTGTCAGAATCTGCTGGCTGGCAATATTAGATGCTAGATTGGCTCTCTTAGAGAGAAGCAAGAAGGCTAGTTGGATCAACCATTATAGATGTCAGCACATATGAAACAGCTTATGTTGTAAGAAACTTTGATTGTATTATAGACAGCAAAATTGAAATAAGGCTGCAAATAGCCCTTACTCTCACCAAGGAAGCTGACACCAGAGATAAGGCAGTAACGGCAAATTAAATTGAAGTGTGACTGTCAGAGCCTGCTTTGGGATGTCATGGTTATCTCTGCAGAATGATGCTCTGGGTGCAACAGTAGCAATCACATTTGGTTTATAAAGAAACAACACCTCTGAATAAGTGGGGATGCATAGGATGGTGGATACAAACTGAGGCAGTCTATGTGCAGAGAATTGAATGTATGATTTCAACACAGGTAGGCATTCCTGTGCCAGTTTTAGTCTGTGGGTAAGAATAGCAGTGAAGAGGTGGCAGGAGGGGTGTGAATAAAGGCTAGCAACTGGAGTACAAGCCCCCAGGGATGATGGGTTGTATGCATTATGCCTAAGCACATTAGATTTATGCTGTAACTGCTCTGCAAACACCAGCTTCTTAAAAAAAAAAAAAAACAAACCTAAAACCAATCAAAGAGTCCCCTGAAACAGCAGCAACCAAATCAGTATAGGAAGAGGAAAAAAACCCAACCCACCCCAAAAAAAAATAAAGGCCCAAGACAGTGAAGATTAGACCTGCAAGAGAAAGAATAGAAGGGTATGTGGGAACAGTGTCACTGAGGAAGCTGAGCAAAAGTATGGGACAGAAATAACTTGGTAAAGCTTATGGTTATGGTTTCCAGAAGATAACAGACTCTGGCAATGGGAGGAAAAACTAAGAGTAATGGGTGCTGCCTTTCAGAAATATTAAAGCAACCAGTATTACAGACTGCTGACCATAAGGACAGAATTGGGGAACAAAGCACACAAAAACTTGAAACTGATGGGAAAGATGCAGCAAAACCAAGGTGAGCAAAGAAAGCTGTACTACTGTCAGCTTTTTGGGTATGAGACTGCTGATAAAATAACTGAGTTGATTGAAGCCACAGGAAGAACGGTGCCAAAGCAAGGATGCAGAAGTTGCTGCAATTATCAGGAGGGTTCACAGACATTTCGGCAAGAGGTCAAGTCTTGTGTTACAGCATTTTAGCCAGAATAAGGGAGTGTAGAGGCAAAGCTAAGGAAATGAAAACTGAATTTTGACCTGTGAAATCATGTGTTGACCAGATTTTTGCTGCAAAGATAGTTGCTGAACAGAGCAATGAATGGCATAAGCTACTCATCATTGAACTGAAGTTGTAAGAAAGCCTTCTCTGTCTCCTAATTCACTCTGGAGCATCTTGTTGTCATGGCACAAAATGATGAATAGTATTGCTGCACAAGGCAGAGTCAGGGTGAATATAAATTCAAGAAGGTGGTGTCATGCTGATCCAATGGTCATATGCAAGACTGTGCATTCTCTTTCCCCTTGCTGTGTTGCTGTTGCCTTCACTATGTGGAAAAGCATAGCTGATACATGCAAATACAAAGGAACTGTGTAGTTCAGATGTAGGACACCAGAAAACCAGGTTTTACGGAAGGCACAACATATTCAGGCTTGTGTAAGTAGATGTTGAAAGACTACCTGGCTTTGAGGGGAAAAAAGACTGTTATTAATCAGTTCTGAAAAGAAAAAAATCTAGTAATAATCCCAACTAAGCACTGTGTTAGAAAATTAAGGAATGCAGAGATGAATTGGTTCATGTGCCTTAGAAATAGCAAATGCTGCAAGGGAATATCCAGAAAGGAAATAAGAATTGGCAAGGTACCAGCTGTATTCACCCCATCCAGCAAGATGTGGCTGTTGAGGAGCTGCAACTTCAAGGTCATGCTCAGATCCTGAACTTTAAAGTTTTGTCTTTATGTGTGAATGTGGCACAAATATTCTGGAGCTGTAGGTGGGCATGTCCAAGTCTGCCAGAGTAATGGCATTGGAAGGAAGACTGAAGTATTAAATGAATTCCATACTCTGGCTTTTTTTACATGATCAAAGTACATGATCTAGCACTCGCCAGAAAAAGAATGGGAAAGTATCTGGGACTTGGGATGAAACGAGAGTTGCGCTTACATTAGGAAGAAGCAAAGGAGTGGACTAAACTTGGAGTTTGTTCGAGTACCTCCAGTCAGTGGGAGTGGTGGTGCCTGGAGCTGAGGGCCCTGAAGAACTGGGGAGATGATCTGTTACTGCACCCCTGCTCTGCAGAAAGGGATGACACCATTCCTTTTTATTTCCATGGTTATAGCCCTGCTGGGAATGGTGTTACGTTCCTCTCCAAGGTCTAATTCAGCTTGACTCTTGGCAGTTCTCAATGTGCTCCTGAGCTTTCTGAACCCTGAGCAAGCTCTCATTTGTATTATGACACTTTTTCCTCTTTCCACCTAGTTCTCAGCAGGTTTATGGTTTTCCAGATGGCTTCTGGCACGTTGGTTTGATCAGCTTAAAAAATAGTTTACAATGATGTGTTGTGATGTGGATTTTGGCACAGCACTACCTGGATCCAGGATAAGTTTTTAGAGCATATTGGATACTGGGCCAGCCCCTTCACTCTGACCTGTGTTGTGTGTTACACTGGTACAGATGCTATTTCAAGGCATATTAAGCTTCCAGAGCAAAGATGGAGAAGGAGACGTGCTGGAGAAAACACAGTATTTTCTCAAATCTGTAGCCACTTGCCCCAGGGACCTGTGCCAGGTTCAGGACTGCTAGAGGGAGGGTGCTGAGTGGCCAGGCTGTCCTACATTCTGAAGAATGGATTTCTTCTTCCTCCTTATTTCATAAATTGCAGTGACCCTATATTCAGTCTGGCTGAGCACCTGGACTGTCTAGCCTGGGTGCTATCAACTGCGTGTCATGATGAAATGAGGCGTAGCATTGCCAGCCAGTCACAGGAGGGGATTGTCCTGCTCTGCTCTGCTCTACAAGTGTGGCCTCACCTTGAATGCTGTGAGCAATTTTGAGCACCACAATGGAGGAAAGAGATTGAGTCATTAAAGGCCATCCAAAGGAAGATCATGAGAATGATGAAAGGCCTGGAGGGGAAACTGCATGAGGAGTTACTGAGTTCACTTGGTCTGTTCAGCCTGGAGAAGAGGAGACTGAGGGAAGACATCCCTGCAGTCTACAACTTCCTTGTGAGGGGAAGAGAAGGGGCAGGCACTCTTGTGACCAGCGACAGGACTCAAGGAAATGGCATGAAGCTGAGGCAGGGGAGGTTTAGGTTGGATAACAGAAAAAGATTTTTCATCCAGAGGGTGATTGGATGCTGGAACAGGCTCCCCAAGGAAGTGGTCACAGAACCAAGCCTGACAGAGTTCAGTAAGTGTCTGGACAACAGTCTAAGGCACATGGTTTGACTCTTGGGCTATCCTGTGTAGGGTCAGGGGTTGGACTCAATGATCCTGATGTGTCCCTCCAACTCAGCATATTCTATGAATAAATTAAAACCAAGTCCTCCATGTCCAGAATGGATTTTGGTATTCAGTGCTGGGATCAAGTCATTTCTCATCCTGAAGCCTGTGAAAGTGTGGGTCAGGGCCCCAAGTCAGTCTGTGAGGGACTTCAAGTGGATGTTCATATACTTTTGCTACTGATTATTTTTCTATTATATATTTTTTAATTTTGATGTAAGCTATTCAAGCTGGGGATGGACATCTGTGGGATTGCTGATGAGGGGTGTGCAGCAGCTGGCCTGGGCTGTGCTACTGCTGGCGGGTGTCTTCCCCAGTGCCACAACATGTCACCTTGGTGGCAGTGTCAGGGAAATGGCCAGCTCTGCAGTGTATACCGCTATCCCAAAAATGTGGACTGAATTTAACTAGATACAGCACTGTCTTGTGGCAGGGGGTCCTGGGAAGAACCTCTAGATTCACCTCCCCTTTCCCATGACACTTCATTGACCCAGTGCCTTCCTGCTGGAAAGAGACGGTCTCTGAGGAAGGTGGTAGGGATTTAGCCACACTCCTTAAATAACTCGTGTTTTCCTGTCTGATGTGCAGCCTGAGGGTGTGATGGTGCTTGTTTCTGGAGGGGTGAAGCATCTTAGCCATGTGCAGGCCTGAAAGGAAGGGGGAGGGAAGTAGTGTGCAGCTTCAGAGCCCAGCTGCATTGTGCATCTCTGGACATCTTACAAGATGTTGGTACATATTGCAGTACAAGATTCCATTGCAGATGTGGAATTACAGTTTTCTAGTTTAGAGATCTCTGTGGAAGAATGAATACTTTGCATCAATTTAGGTCCTTGCAATCTCAAGGAGTTGACCTGTAGTCTTTTCTGAGGTCAAATGTCATAACCAAATATTTTCTCTTTCTTTTCTGTCACCAAATGGGAAGGAGTCCATTTCATCAGATAGTATCACTTCTCTTGAAAAGTTACTTGTCCGTCTTTCCTGTCTTCTCTTCAGGCTTTAATAACCTTATGCAGATCACCTCCTCCCTGTGCAGCTTCCTCTCCCCGCAGCAGTGCTCCAAACACTGCTGAGCACTGGCTTGTTTTCCCCTTTCTGATCTCCTAAAGGATCACTGGAGCAGAGGACTCGATTCCTGCTTGCCACCTCTTCATGGTTTCTGTCTTGCTGCATCTGCTTTCCCTGTTCTTTCTCAAGTCTTCTTGGTCACAGCTGAGCAAACCCTGCCAGAGGACATCTCATGCTGATGCCTGAACCTCTTCATTGGCAGATGAGACTGTATGACAGTTCATTGCAGCTTGTAGGCACTCTCTGCTGCAAATCATTGTCTGTCACACCTGTAGAGCTTGCACAGCACCTATGCTGGATGCTGTGGAGCTTGCTTTAGCCTCTCTGCCTTTGACTAGCCTCCATGCTTGTTTTTCCTTCTGTTCTGCTGCTTATCTCTGGTTCCTTTACATTAACAAGTATATTAAATAACCTCTTGGGTGAAGAGATATGCCAGTGCCAAGAAATCCTTAACTTCTCTGTTTGTCGTGATTAACCCTGTTCAGCCTACCCCACTGACTCCACCAGAGTGGCTGAACCAGGCCATCTCCAGAGATCCCTCCCAGCCTCAACTCTTCTGTGATCCAGCAGTTCTATCTCACGTACAGCTTTACTCAAGTTTTCAGCCTGGTACTGACATGGATTTGTCACCCTGGGATGGCAAGTGCTGAGCAGCTGTGGCAGCTGGCTTGGCTATGTGTATGTCTGTGAGTCTGCACGAGTGTACTCCCTGGGCCAAAAGTCTGTTACCTGTTCTCCCAGCTGATGAGAGTGGATGCCTTGGAAAGAGCAGGACAAGTGCATGTTATCCCTTATTTAATGCTCCTCCTTTCTCTGAGTGCCTCCATAAGTTTCCCCAACTGTTTATTGAATCCTGCCTTGTGACTGGCTCTTGTGGTTGCAGGAAAATGCACAGTGAGATTTTGGGTCCACTCCTTTAGTCTATTTCTCTCTTAACATTGCTGGTCCTTATCCCTGCTGTGGTGGTGCCTCCTGCACAGGGGCAGAATGGGGTGGATGCCTGGAGGCTCCCACAGGGTGCTGGGACTTCTATGGATGGGTAGAGCAAGGAGAGCAGTGCATACACACTGGGACATATGGTTGAGTTGAAGAATAGGGGCAAGTGGCTGCTGTGTGGACAGAAGTTGACTCTGAATGTTGTAAATAGGTAACTTGTGAGTGTCCCAGGCCAGTTACACAGCAGGGATGCACCTGCATTGCAGCCAAAAACCATCTACTCCCATGGCTTTTGGACTAATGTAACAGCTTCAGCTCTGTGGACTTGCCATTTTAGGTTTAATTTTATTATCTCTTTGTTGCTTGTTCTTTATAGTTATTGATAGCTCCCTTTCTCCTCCCTGTGACTTGCTGAAGTTTGCCCTGACCTTATTCTCACTTTTTTTCTTTCATGATAGAAGAGGACTTTTGAACCTTGCACTATTTCTCTTCCCCTCCAGCCTTTGTTTCCTCATGTCTGTGCTGAGAGATATTTGTACAGTGGCGGGTTTTTTCTTGCTGTTCTGTCTGTGGTCTTTGTGTGCTGGGTCCTAACCGTGACCAGTGGCTGATCCTGCCCAGAGGAAATCCAGCCTAGGGCATATTATGGTCCTCTTTGTGCCATTTTTTTTCTTGTACTAATAATCCACACATTAATTAATCGACACTCAGTTAAAAGCAAACCTTGATCTGCTGTGTTCCAGAGAAAGGTATATGTGGGATCACATCACAGTCATTGCAACCAGCTCCTGTTCTTCTGGTGCTTTGCCTCTCACTCTCTTCTCTTCCTGACCTACACCCCAGTAGCCTATTCTTCCTGGCAGGATTCATATATTTTGGTTTCTGTCATACAGATTCTGCTTATTCTCTGCCTTCCTTGATTCGTGCCCCTGTAGGTGATAAGACTGTAGCATGAGTTTGTCTTGTGCTGTGTCACGAGGCCCTGTAGCTGAGTTGTAACGGGATGTCTCTGTGCCCCTCCAGCCTACGAAGCTGTTTCCCCTGCTATGATGCCAGGGCAGATCCCCGACCCGTCTCTGACGGCCGGCGCGCTGCCTGGGCTGGGCCCCTTGACAGGACTGCCAGGCACAGCCCTGACCGCCGAGGAGCTGAAGTGCGCTGACATCCGCAACATCGGGGCCATGATCTCGCCACTCCAGTTCCTGGAGGTGAAGCTTGGGAAGAGACCCCAGCCTGTCAAAAGCGAGGTGAGTATGGGGGATGCTGGCTGCGCTGTTCTCTGCACTTGCCTGGGTTTTCCCTCCTGCCCACGCTTGGCTGTCACAGCAGGGTGGTCAGGTGTTTTATAAGCTCCCTGTTTGATGTGCATGCATATTGACAGCTGCTCCACCAGCTGCCCCTTCTCCCTGCCTGATTTTGTCTCTGTCAGTGGTAGTCTCAGCGTCCCAGACCTGGCTGGTCCAGTGCAGCAATTGGCAGCCATCTGAACTCAAACCCTGCATGTGGAGTGGGGTCTGCTGCAGCCAACATGTCCCTAGGTTTGGGGTACGCACCCAGAGTAGAAGCCATACAACCTGTCACCCGTGTCAACAAGCCCTTGTTGCTTCTGGCATTGATGTTGCCTCTGGTGTGTGAGCAAGTGCTGTGGAGCAATAACTCAGCCTGTGCCACAGGTGGTGCTGGCTGGGGGCTGCCCCTGCCCCATTGCTTGGGGTGGGCCCTGGCTTCCCCTTGAGTTTCCTGGGATGGGAAGGTGGGTAGTTTCTGCTTGGTACCACGGGCTGCCATGTCAGAACCAGACTGAAAGGACTAGGGAGATACTTGGACAGTGTTTTCCTCATATGGCTGTCCCATGTGTTGGTTGTCCAGTCTTTGACTCTGGCTGAGCTGGTGGTGGGTGTTTGAACCTCCTACTGCCTGCAGATGGAGCTGGGAACCCACAGTTTGAGAGGTCCCACGCTGGTGAGAGTGCTGGCTGCTGTTAGAAGGTCCCATAAACAGCCTCTGAGCAGAGCATTTGCTCTGTGTGGGTTACTGCAGATGATGCCATATGAGGGTGAGGTGATGTGTGTTCTCTGGAAGCATGAGCAAGGAGGTGCTAGATGATGTGAAAAGCTGCCTGTGATGAGCTGTGAGCTGAAGGGAGTAAGATAGGAGTTCCAGGGAGCAACCTGCACTCCAAATGGTACTGACACTTGATTTAGCCCAATTTGTTTGGCAGAAGCTCAGCAGCAGCCAGGCCCACCTATGTAGAGCATCCCTGTTCTTTCCAGCTGTTTGAGGTAGACTTCTGTGGGTAGAACTGGTATGATGTAGTCCATCTGATCACCTTGCACAGGAGCTCTGTGCCCAAGAGAGTGTCTAGTCAGCTTGTGCAGCCTGGAGGTTGCCTGGGAAGGACTGGGCGGCTCTGCAATGGGAAGAGCTGAGGCTAGCATACTGTGGGAGGCCATCATAAGGCCCTGGGGAATGCTAATGGCTTTCATTCCTCTATGGGCAAAACAGTCACGGATTTGCAGTTGAAGCCAAATTCTCTTTCAAGCTCTTGGCCTGCGTATTAATGCAGCAAATGGTCTGCAGTGCCTGCCTCGCTCCATGGGGTGGGGAAGAAAGAGGGTGACTCTGTGGCTATGCTGTCTTCCTGGGACATCTCAGGCACCTCTGAGCTCGCCCTGCAACTGCCTTTGCTTTTTGTGAGCATGGGTTTGTGATGTCACTGGCATCTGTGTAACAGGGACAGGGCAGTTCTGCCCCACAGCAGGTACTGGAATTGCTGAGAGTCCTCTGAGCCAGCTGTTGAGGCACCATGTGGAGGAAAGATAAGGGAAGACCCATTGAGAGCCCTTGCACTGCTACCTTCCATGCAGCTGGTTCCTCCCCTGCCTGGCCTGTGAAGTGAGGACTTGAAGACAGCAAATGGAGCTGCCCTTGGCAAGGCTTTGCAGCAAAAGCCTGAGGGAGCTGAAGCAGTAGCTGCTTATCCCATGAGTAGCCAAGAAGCTGCCCACGCATCGTTTTGCAATGCAGCCTGCAGCTGCTTTCCTCTTGCAGGGCGCTGGAGCCTAGGAATGTTGGGTGCTGGCGTGCCACTCCATGGTGCCTGGGAGGACAGGCTGCTTGCCATGAGCCTGGGCAAGGCAGCTGTCTCTGCTCTGTTGGGGGGCACCAGCACCTCCTGGCATGGGGGTGTTTGTGCCTGGGGCACACACAAAACCCACCCAGGAGGTGTTGGCCTCTCTGCAGGGTGATGGACAGCCCCACTGGGAAAGCTGCTCTCCTCTTGGACAGATGTAGACAGATGCTGCTGGACTTCTCCACCACTGAATCCCAGCTGGGGTGCTCCCTCTGGGACTGAGCCCTGCCCCTTGGGCAGAGGATCACCTCAGTTTCTGAGGCTGCTGACTGAAGCAGTTCAGGAGGTATCCCCAGAGACCTTCAACCCAGAGGGATCCCCTGGAGATCAACTGTTGGGACATGCTGTTGGGTGATACATTATCACTGTCCCATGTTCCTCTGAATAATGTCCTAACCCTCAGCACCAGGGCCATGCCCCTTTTTGAACTGAAATCAAGTAGAAGCAGATGGGGAAAACTTGCTTTCTTGAAGCAAGAAAAACTTCTTGAAGAAGAAAACTTCTCTGCCCAGAGAATTTGTGAATTCCTCATACCTGGAAGTGTTCAAGACCAGGCTGGATGGGGTTTTCAGCATCTGCTCCACTGGAAGGTGTCCCTGCCTGTGACAGGGGGGTGGGGTTGGAAGTAGGTGATCTTTCAGATCTCTTGGAAACCTTTCTTTGTTTCTACAAAGCTATGAGAGCTGTGGTCAAAGAGCAGAGCCAAGAGTTCAAGCTGCTTCTGTCTGTGTTGAACCACCTTCCTTGGGCTTCTGTACTCCATCTAAAGAGCAAAGACCTTTGCTGGGCCCTCTGGGGTAGAGGCAGGGTCAGAGACAGGCCATTTATTTTGTAATTCTAGTTGAATGGATCAACAGGGCATGGGAATGTCAGGCAGTTCCCAGGGCTGGTGCAGTGGCTGGTTGCTCTTCCAGTTGCTGTTACACCCCAAGATGGATTTTTGAAGCCAAGTTTGGGGGTGTTTTTTGAGCTTTGGAGCTGTGAGCACATGCTACCTCTCTGCACTCTCCTAGTAATCATTGAACTAAAATGCCAAGAAGCTGTCTTATGGGTAGATGAGTTATTGGTGAATGTGCAGAGGGGAGTTCATCTACTTTGATGTCCACCTCCTCTTAATTTCTGTCACGAAATTTTGTAAGACCTGGCAGCAGAATGTGGAGTTAGTGCCTTCCAGATTACTTCTGCCAACCAGTCACATCTAAGTTATGTGGGTGCAGTATGAGCTGTCCATTTCTGATTGGACTTGGGGGTATCAGTGCAGTTCCCATCCTAGTTCTCCCAAGTGTGGTACACTGATGCATCATGACACTGCCTTGGCAAAGGAATGGTGGCAGCCTGGCATTATAGAAATCTGTGTGTAGCTTGTGCTGGTTTTGCTTAATATTTTAGCCCCAGCTAAAATAGCAACTTTGGTATAATGCTTGTAAAGTAAGGTAGAAAAGATGCAAAAGTGCTCTAAAGCTTGGACATTGCCTTCTACAGCATGCTATGTGCTGTGTATTGGACATGCAGCTTACTTAAGCTACCCCTTCACCCTACCTTTGCTGAGTCCACTTCTCATCCAGTCCTTGTGCATCACACTGGGTTGTTTTGATTAGTGGGTTTTGGACTTGGTTACTGTTAGCAGTGTGCACAGACTATGGTGGATGATGGTACCTGGAGCTTTCATTACCATCAGGCACTACTGGTGTGTCTACATGTGGGGTGGTCTTGTGGCCACTGAACATCAATATGAATGAGGCAGTTCAGTCTGACACCGCAAATTTCAGAGACCCAGGCTAAAATGTGGATTAAGGCACTGGGGACTTTTTCTTCTCTATTCATGCTACAAAGTATAACCTGATTTCACAGGGCTTTCCAGCATTCTGATTTTTCTTGAAGGAGCTAGTTTGAGTTCTTGGATGTAGGCATGTCAGAGGCCATTTACACAGGCTTTGTAGCATATATCCATAAATAATTTGATTGTGGGTTTCTGACCGTAGGACCTATGGGCCTGGCCTGTGTGGTTTGAGTCAAAGAGCACAGAGCTGAGTCCTGGCAAATAGTGCAGGTACTGCTGTGTCCTGCTCCCTTATAGGGGATGCAGGACCTGTCCCCACCTTACTGTGGTGGCCCTGTGACTTAGGCAGTGCTGAAGCTCAGCAAACAATCCCAGGTATGGGATGGGGCAGGCCCAGCTGGGATACCTTCTGGGTTTTTCTGCCTCTTGTCCTTGGCTATGTATGTGATGCTTTTGATGTCTGTGGTCACAGAGCTGAGACTGTAGATGTTTGTGTGACAAACCACCTGTGTTTCTGGGAGGGGGCTCTATTCTCTGTCTCTTGCCTCTCTCAGGGAGGAAGCAGCCCTGTGAATGTTGTCTGTCCTCAGCTGTGGGTACAGGTCTTCTCCCTCTCTGTGTTCTCACAAAGTGGGAGGCTGTAGCAGCAGCACACCTGGTTGCAGTGAGTTATGTCATGCTGCTGCTGGTCTGTGACCAGGTGGCTGCCACATTGCCCTTCCAGGGCTGGGGCTGCCATGTGCTCACCCCCACCTCCTGCCCCATCCCACACCTCCTGCCTCTGATCTGGGTTTCTCTGTCTTGTTGTAGCTGGATGAGGAAGAAGAGAGGAGGAAAAGGCGCCGAGAGAAAAACAAAGTAGCAGCAGCACGATGTCGAAACAAGAAGAAGGAGAGGACGGAGTTCCTGCAGCGGGTGGGTGCCCCCATCTGTAGCAGGGCACAGCAGGGACCTCCCTGGAACATGCTCCGGTTGAGGGCAGCGGTGCCTCCTGGGCTGTCCCTCTGCCACCCCTTGCTCCAGTGCCTTTCTCTGGGAAAACACAGCCCCTGCCTTTTGTGAGGCTGTGAAGGTGATGGCCATGTACATGCCCAGGCAGGGCTTACCCATGGTACCAGGGCTGGAGAGGGCTGGAGGTTGGCTCTGGGCTTGTGGTGAGAGAGGAATGATCATGTCTCTGCATCTGTGCTGGAGCAGAAACACCTGTATGAGTGTGGCATGGACAGGGGCTGGCAACGTGCTGGCCCCTTGACCAGAGTCCTAAAGATTTTCCCACTCAGAGGCCAGATGCCCACTCTACCTCTAACCCCAAGGCAGGAAAACTGTCATCTTGCTGTTTTTCTGCAAACAGCGGTGAGACATAGGCAGGTGACACAGCATGAGACAAGGAGTCATTTCACAAGGACATATCCTTACAGATGGGCTGGGTGAAGACTTACACATGGGTTTGTTCCCAAACACCAGACTAAAGAAAGCAGCCAGGCAGAGGTTTTGCTGGGGTGCAGCAGATACCTGCCCCAGGTGGTGGCTGTGTATTTCTGCGTGATGGCATTAAGTAGCACAAGGCAGCAGGGCTGGGGATGAACTGCCTGGAGGGATGTGATGCCTTGGCAGGTCTTCAGTCTGCTTCTCTGCTGCCGGGGCTGAGGGATAGCATTGAGCAGAGGTGGCATGTTGGCCAAATTGTGTCCTGTATCTTGTCCTGCTAGATAAAGTCACATGCGGTTGTGTTCCTGTCCTGCTAGGAGTCTGAGCGTCTAGAGCTCATGAATGCTGAGCTGAAGGCCCAGATAGAAGAGCTGAAACAGGAGAGGCAGCAGCTCATTCTGATGCTGAACCGGCACCGTCCCACCTGCATCGTGCGGACAGACAGCATCAAGACGCCTGAGAGCGAAGCCAACCCACTGCTGGAGCAGCTGGAGAAGAAGTGAAGGTGGCACAGGGCCAGGAGGAGGAGACAGTGGCACAGGGTCTTCCAGGGTTTCTAATGTTTTTCTATATATTGTATGAAGAACTGTGCACCCAGGCCTGGTGCAGCCAGGACCCAGTGGGCTTCCTTGGGAACTATGGACCAAACATGGGAACACAGAAGATCTGGAACCTACCAACCATGTACTCTGAGGCTGAACCTGGGAGCATGGCTGGTGGTGCCAGTGAGGGCAACCTCCCTGTGATACCTCATCACAGCCCTTCAGCCTGCTCTGAGCCCTGGGACCCACAAAGCCACAGCGTGTCCTGCAAGGACCACACAGCCTGTGGGTGGCAGGGGCTGCAGGTGTGGCAGCTGTGCAGTGCCCACCAGCATCCTGCCCAGAGGCTGCCACTGCTCCTGGCACACGCTCCGGAGGGAAACTCAAACCTAAGAACCACAAACACTTGATGCAGCCCCATCTGGTGGGCAGGCCTGTCGGGGCTCGGTGGCGCAGGCGCCCCCCACAAGCACACTCAGTATAATGTTTACAGCCCAGCTGTCCGTGTCGGCCGTGCTTTTGAATGCACATTTTTACACTTTTTTAAAGTATTTTTTACAAAGTTTTTATACAGTGATCTCTATATGGATTTATATAATCACTAGATGTGATCCCATAGAAATGTATGTTATAATGGTCTGTTTGTTACAAACACATATGCCACAGTTATCTCCATTGTGTTACTTGTCTGGTAGCATCCAGCTCCTTTCCTGGCATGCTGGGAAGGGGGTCCAAGCTGCCCTCTGCAGTGGTGTCGCTACCCTCTCCATCCATGTATGTCCTTCATAATACTCAGTTCTGTATCTCTCAGTAAATGTTACCTTTGCGTATGCTGTCCTCCTGTAGCTCTGTTTGGGTCAGCACTGTGGCAACATCTGCCAGGGCTGAACAGGCCAGGTGTGCTCCTGGCTGATTGGCACAGTGGAGCAGATCCCAGGGCTGGTTTTGGAGGTTGTGTTAGCAGCTGTGGGCCAGGAGAATCCACTCTAGAAAGCTGGGAACCACAGAGGCAGCTCTGACTATTGTCAAGCAAGAAGTAGCTCAATGCTGCACCAAAGATGATAGACAGGCACAGCTTGCCTTTTGGAAAGGCAGAGGGAGACCATGTCATACTTAACTGGTCCTTTGTGTTTCAGTCCTAAATACAGCAGTTTGAACTCATTTCAGTGATGAGAAAGAGACAGGAGAGCTGTCATGATGTCCTTGTGCTGGTAATCCCTTTGTGTGCCTTTATGCCTCCTTCTGCCCAGGCTGTGGAGTTTGTGGCTCATATCTGACCTATCCCTCAGCTGGTGTAAGGACCCAATCTTAATTCTTTGAAACATGTGATACTTCTGCCTTTTATCAAGCTCTGCTGAAGGATGCAGAACACATGCTGGGCTTCCTTATCTTTTTCTCTTTATTTCCCTCTGCAAAGTGTACATGGTAATAAATTCCCTCTTTGGTGGTCAGTGGGAGCTCCCTATGGATACCAGATGATCCAGACATCTTGTACTCTTTGCTCACCTGAGAGCCTGTGTGCTCATTTGCACTCAGAAGGTTCTCACTCACCTGCTACACGGCTTCCAGCAGTACTGGTGGTGCTGTGGGTGCAGGTGCTGGCCTTTCTCTGGCACATAGTTACACTGCAGTAAAAATTTCTTCTGTGGAAACAGCTGGCTTGGAAGAGAAATAAAAGGTGCCCTTTGAAACCCAGCATGCTAGAAGCAGCTAGCAAAGGTAGCAGCAGTAGAGTGATGTATCTATAGCAGCTATTCCAGAAAAGGCTTGGGCAGGAACTGAACCCTAGAAACAGTGCCATGGGGTTGGACTGAGATTATTTTTAAGGTCCTTCATAACCCAATCTACTCCCTGCTTCTGTCACCCAAACAACCTTCAGCTGTATTGCAGTCGGTACCAAGATGTTTGACACTCAAGGTTTAGTGCATTTCTTTTTCAGGCAACTTGTTTGGGCTGTAACAGAAAGTTAAAGCAGAGGGTTTAGGTCTCTTCCCCTTAATGCTGCAGCCTGTGACTGTTGCATGGAAAAGGTTCCATCTCTGCGTAGTGTGCTATACTACAAACCCCTCCTGGTTCTTGTAGGAGGCAGGTTATTTAATATTCTTGACTCTGGTAGCATCTCTCCTCTCAAAAACCAGCTCCCACCTTCTCAGAATTAAAAATTTTGCTGTGGGACAGTTGTTCCATTGCGCAGGCTTGTGCATTACAGTGACATCGGATGGGCAGGAAAAGAGGGCGATGCCAGGCATAGCCTGTGTTGCCACGTGTCAGAACATGCTCCCAAATTAAAATGCCATGGTTCTACCTGTAGCAGTGTCCGTGCACTTGGATCCACTTCGTACACAGACTGGTAATGTGGATTTGCTTGGAAAAGTCAACTGACACTTCTCAAAGGCCAGGAAGCCACCTCCTGGCCAACCCACACCACTCCATCCTCTGTTAGGTGCGCTGTGGACCACTACTGGAGCAGAGCTGAAGGGATCTCGTACTTTGGGCCAGGGCTTGGTGCCGGTGATGCTGGAGCCGACAGCCTGGTAGTTGTGGGGCTGTTGCTAGCTCCACGCTCCGGGCCAGCCAGCCGTCGGGCTGCATGCCGCATCCTGGGACGCGCACACACACGGATCCCTCCCGTGGATAGCGGTAGCTGATTATAGAGCCGCACTTGCTGGCCCTGGGCGCAGGAGCCCTGA
>VRYO01001269.1:7750000-7805913 GCA_009812075.1 Sialia sialis | reverse complement strand
CCGCTCGGCCGCTGCCCCGGCTCGGGAGAACGCCCCGAGCACTGACCGCCCCCGAGAGCTCCCCGGCAGCAACGGGCAGGGGTCTGGAGCACCCTTCCTATGAGAAAAGGCAGCGAGAGCTGGGGTTCTTCAGCCAGGAGAAGAGGAGGCTCGGGGGGACCTCAGAGCATCTTTCCAATACCTAAAGATCTCCGGATAAGCTGGAGAGGGACATTTCACTTGCGGTGATAGAACAAGGAACAACAGTTTTAAACTGAAAGAGGATTTTGACTGAGGTGTTGAATGCCCCATCCCTGGAAGTCTTCATGGCCAGGTTGGATAGGGCTCTGAGCAACCTGGTCTAGCAGAAGGATCCCTGCATGTGTCAGGGGGTTGAAACTAGATGACCCTTAAAGATCCCATTCAGTTCAAACCTTTCTGTCATTCTATGGTTCATGGTGCCATCCCATGCTTCCATCAGATGGTTCTTGTTAAACATGTGAGCCCACTTGGCAACACTGGTGTTTCACCTGCAGGCTTTCTGCTTCTGAGATACCTGAGGTAGCTTAACAACCAGGACCACCAGCAGGAATTTCCAGGGTGCCAGCAATCCTCCTCCATGACATGCCCATTTTCTGTTTTGTGAGATCCATATTCAGGTCATAACTCTTGTGCTCCTTCCCACACTCACTAGTATTTGAGGCCAGAGCTCTCCCCAGAGTGATGTGATACTGTATTTTTCCTGAATCCCAGGCAGGTGAGCTGCATTACTTTTCCATTGTTTAGATGCTTGTAGCAGCTCTCTGGTGCCCTTCACATGCTACCCCAGTTCCCTCTGCAAAGCCACCCTTCCCTCTTTACTCCTAAGGAAAGGCGGGTACCACTTTGCTCTAAAACACCAGGCCTAAGGCAGGCGGGATCAACTGGCTGGGAGTCCAGCTATGGTAGTTTGGTGTGAGGGCTCTACACTGCATGCCCAACTCTGTTCTTGCTGACCCCTGACAAGCGTCAGGGCCCACGGACAGCGAGAACTCAATTTCCCCAGTTGTGTCTTGCCAGCTCCTCGCCCCTCTCTCCGGCAATCAGCTTGTCCCAAAGAGGTTGAGCAGGCCATCATGCTCCCAAAGCTTCATTGTGGCCCTCTTCCTTTCCTCCTCATCCTCTCCCAGCCCACTGCCCCACCCCCTTGTAAGCAAGGTATGTGTGCAGTCCTGGGGAGAGGGGCATCCAGTCCCTCCCTTGCTCCCTCCCTCCCTCGGCTTTCAGCAAAGGATGCTTGGGGGTCATTACTTTGCAGTTTTCACAGTATTGTTCTCACTTTGTCTGTGAAAAATTGCCTCCTCTGCCCTTCTTGTCAGTTGGCTGAGGGAGACTCCGTAACACTGTGGGAAGTGGTATTAACTAACCTTTGCCAGTGACCTGTCTCTCTTGTTTCATTTTGAGCCGAGGGCAACAGGTATTCATTTGTCTTTGTCCTTATTGGTTCTTCTGCTCAACTTGCTGGAAAACATGCCCCAGAAATCCCCAGCCTTGATATTTACCAAGAGTCACGGAAACTGCTTTGATTACCACGGGTGCCGGACTCTGCTGAGCACTCCTGGCACCAGAATGGCCCATGGCTGGGTGCAGGATCAGAGTCAGGGAAAACTGTGCTGCCAGGATGCTCACAGAGAAATGAGAAAAACCAACTTCTGCTTCCCTGAGCCTGGAAGCATCACATGGCTCCCCGTGGCTTTGCACACTTTTTGTTTATTTGCGATCAGTTTGCTGGTGATTGAAGTGGGGGGAAAAGGTGGTGGGAGGCGGGCAAGGGAAGCAAAGGGAATGGGTCCATGTGCATCCCGT
Organism: Sialia sialis; assembly: GCA_009812075.1. NCBI lineage: Eukaryota > Metazoa > Chordata > Aves > Passeriformes > Turdidae > Sialia > Sialia sialis. The sequence continues at coordinate 7,804,089 of VRYO01001269.1, read as the reverse complement.
ACTTGCATGGAGGCATCATGCTCCTGCTGAGCTCAGAGCTGTGCGGGTCACTTGTCTCTGGTTAGGGGCATGAATCTCCCCACACCATGCAGCTGGTGGGTGGCCAGGGTCATCTCCTAGGTGGGTGATGGAGGCAGGCAGGGCAGTTACTGTCAGAGGTGTAGCCAGCCCCACGGGCAGGGAGCTGGCTGTCAGCAGCTCTGTCACCAGCATTTCCATATGAGGAAAAGATCCTTCCCTCCAGCCAGGAGGTTCTTGCTGGTCAGGGCCACCAGGAAGGGCTGGCACCCATGACATCATGGCTGGAGTTTGCCTTTCCTCTGCATCTGAATCCCTAGGAGCAGAGGCCTTGGGAGCACCTGTCAGTTCAGACTGACTCCTCTACTGCAACTGAGTTGTAATTCCAGGCACAGCCAGTGCCTGTGATGCTTCCCCAAGCCTCAGCACCCATGACAGCCTCAGTGGCTCTGCCTGCATGCAGCTGGATGTCCTGCTCAGCACAGACATTTCAGCTCCTCACCACACATTTGGGGAGAAGGTGGTGAAGGAACTGGTGCTGAGCCTGGCAGGGAGACACAGAGAAGCTCACAAAGGCCAAAACCAGGCTTTGCGGCCCATGCATCATCTGGGGCTCACTTTGGGCTGAAGATGCAGTTTGTGGTTGTGGGATGAGAGAGATTAATGATACTGAGCGTTTGGTTTTGTCTGTCAGAGTCAGCAAGAAGTTATTCCCGATAAACTAAACTGATGGGCTAATTTGGTGATCCTTCAGATGCCTTGCTGCAGGGTTAAAGTGGGTTTTCTTTGGTTTGGCTTTTTTAAGTGGAGTGACCAATTCAAGCAGACTTCAGCCCAGGGATGTATTTGGTACAGCAGTCAGTGGTATGACTGCCTGTACTGATAATTTCTTTGTGAGCAAAGCTTACCCTGGGAGTAGGGAGTGGGCCCAGTTGTACTAGGATGACTTTAATGCTGATTAAGAACACCTGCCAAGGGGCTTATTGAACTTCAGTCACTTCCAAGAAGGAGGGAAGGACTTTCCTCTCTCCGGTCTTATGTTTTGCCGTGCTTGCACAAAGTGTAAGTGGGGTGCCATGGGGATTGGAGAAGGTTAGGCCCTGTGGAGAAGGAAAGACTCTTGCTGCTCAAGGCAGGACGTAGGTCATGTGGGTAAGGCTGACAGCTCTGCATCCCTGCTAGTTCAAGGGACTCTGCTCGACAAAAAGGCCCTGTGTTAGCAAGGTGATGGACTTTTCCAGCCCTGGCTCCCAGCATTGCTACCTGGAGCTCCTAGGAAATACCAGCATGAAACTACTTCCAGAAGCCCACGTGGGTTTTCAGCAAATGCAGACTTTGGGTCTGTTTGACAAGAGTTTCACTGCAGCCTGTCACGTCTCAGATGAAGCTTCAGGAACAGGATTGTTTGCCAGTAACCACCACCTTGTGCTGATGTTATCTAGTTTCTGCAGAATGAACTTGCTGAGTTGTCATCTGTGACACCGTCAGGGGAAGTCCTGACTCCTGACACTGCAGTTCCTGCCTCTGCTTTGCCATGGCCCCAATTCCAGCAGCATCATCTGGACTGGCTGGATTTGCTGGATACCTGCGTGCGCTGAAATGTCAGAAAGAGCCAGGCAGCAAGGCTGTGCTGCAGGCCTGTGGGCTCCCAAATCCAATGGAGCCACTTGCAGGCTAACATATAGTTTCTGGCTGAGGATAAAATGGCAACTGAGAGCTCATCTCAGGGTGGTGCTGAACGCTTGGTGACCAGACAAGCAGCAAGAGGGTGTTTGCTCTAGAGCTAACGTATGGGTATTGGCAAGTACCTCTCAGTACATGGACTACTGACTTCTGTGACAGAGGCAAACTCCGTGGGTGCCAAGCAGAGGCACTGCTGCATTTTGCAGGTGTTTGCCAAGTGAGGCATCCCTTTTCTTCTATGCAGACCTTCCCTGGAGGCAGTGACCTAATTCACTATGTAGCTCCAGACAGGAGCTAATGAATGAGTGTCTGAGGCAGTCAGGTGCTGGTGCATGCTGGCACTGCTGCATGACTGGGCAGCATGATGGCACTCCATGCAGCCAGTGTAACAGGCTGGCAAAGCCAAACTCACTGGTCCAAATAAGCCCCCTCAGCTGCTGGTGCTAGGTGTCCTGTGTGTCTGCAAAGTGGTTGCTGGATCATATGCACAAGTTTTAGGAGCAATGCAAGCAGTCAGTTTACCCTCTGTGACATGGAGTCTCGTTCAGGCAGGGCTTTGGAGCAGCACATTTCTTCATCTGACAGCAACCATCTGCTGTGACTGCAAGGTCCCACTCTGCTTGGCAGCTGAGTTCACATGCTGGGGTAGCAGCACCTCTGCATTTCTCCCAGCCCTGCTCTGGCATGTGCCTAAGAGCCAGCTGACAGCTGGGTGGTTTAGATGTGAGTGCCAAAGGGTTCAAGGCTGTGCTCCAAATTCAAGATGGACATACCTAGTGGGTCCATCTCACTGTGCAGCAGTGGGAAAGGAGGAAGGCTGCATGAGGAATGGAATGAAGAGTACATCCATCCTGTATAGCTGTGATGCCATGGTAGTTGTGGTGTAGCTTCCCTGGGCTGCTGTGTTTGCTTCTGTCTTCCCTGCTGTGAAATCAGTAGATATCCAAAGATGGTGTTGACCTAAATTAGGGCTGCAGGAAAATTTCCCTACGTAGGGACTAAAAGTCCCACTAGTTTAGAGTGGAAACTAGTGAAATGCCGCGTGATAGAGATGTGCAGAGCAATTCCTGGCTTAGAGATAAGTCTGTTCCTCTGCTCACCCCCTCACAAGATGTTCAAAGAAATGGAAAGACAACTCATTTCACACTGGTAAACTGACACACTTCTCAGAGAGCCAGCAGACTGGCTTGTGCAGGTGGGCAAGATGCCCTGCTGGCCAACAGTTTCAGATGGCTCACAAAGAATCGGGTATTGATATAAAAAACAAGGATAGCCAAAACTGAAATAAAAAAGTTTGGCTTAAATAAGATAAAAGATGGCATGTTTCTTGGACATCTACTTTGGGGTTCAGGTAAAGAATGGCGGCAAGAAGTTTCTATTTTCCTGTCCCTTTTTTGAAACCAATTTTGGCATTATTAGTGACACCAGGAAGACCAAGTCTTCAAGTCAGGGCCTTACACCATCACTGCTGGCATGGCTTAGGGTGTAGCACCTCTCCCTCTTCCCACCTCCAAAGCACCATGAGGGATGAAGTGCCATGGGAGGCTGCAGGTCACCTGTGTCTGGGCACTGGTGTTGGCAGCCACATACAAAGCTGTAGGAAGAGTAGCCATGTCCTGGGAGACTGATTACAGAGCACCTCTCTCTTGCCAGGGTACCAAAATGCAAGGGTGGAGAGCACAGGATTAATGATCATCTCAAAGTGCTCCCTCTCCCTCTGTCCATCTGCTGCTCTGGGGAAACTTGTGGGATTTTACAGGCCCTCTGAAAGAGCCAGCACTAAGTAAGTCCTCTCTTGGTGTTTGACCATGGGCCTCCTGCCCTGTGTTTCTCTTAAAAAGGCATTGCAGAGCCCTGGCTGAGGGCTCTGGGGGATGAACCAGGTTTGGGTCAGGGGCTCAGCCTCCCCCAGCAGCCTGCTCTGGGACTCTGGGTTGTCTCCCAGAGAGCTGGCAGCAGGCAGAGCTGTGTGTGCCAGGGTGCGACAGCATGTGCCAGTGCACTGTCCAGGCTGATGGGGCTTATATCCATTTGTGTGTTTTGGTTATTCTGCCAGTGTGGTTGTGCCATTCAGTGCTACTTGCACAGGCACCAAGTGTACCTTCTGCACAGCTCCCCTGTCCCCTCCTTCACAGCCACTCTGCCCCACGCTGCCTGTCTTCCCCCGCGCTGCCTCTGACGTGCTGGGCTCCAGCACTGCTTGTACAAGCACCGTACGTGCCTGGGCACAAGCTCACTGCATGTGAGCCTGTTGGCACAGCTGCTTGTGCTGAACACCTCCTCCAGTCATGCTGTGTGAGCTGAAGGATTTGGGAAGCTCCTATTCTTACCAAATAGGGTGAAGAGAAGGGAAAATTGGTGTACACACCCCCGTATCCAAAAGTGAAACAGATCCCATTGGGGTGGAAGTACAGTACTAGCATGAGTGCTGTTCACAGACATCTCCTGCCGAGGTGGGTGTCGCCGAGTCTATCTGCAAGAATATACCCTAAATAAGCTGTACTCAGTCCTTGGGAGTCTTGTACATTATTTGTGGTGATCTGTGGCGTTGAAAGACATTTTCCTCTGAATGGAGTCATGAAGCAGCAACGCAATACACTCAAGAATCATATATTAATTTAAGAGGCACCATCCACCCCCATGCCATGGATCATGGCTTCAACCAAAGCCCTGTGAACATCAAACCCTCCAACAGGCATTGTTCACACCCTGTAAGCACAGTTTTTGCTCCTTGGTTGTTGCAGTTGGATTCACTGCAGCAGTAGCAGATTCCCAAGGTTGAGTCCTGCTGGCACTGTGGCTGGGCTGAACAGCCACTTGTACCTCTCCTGCTCTTGTATTGCCTGGAAATGCACACACTGGGAAGCACAGAGGAAGCTGGGGGCATGGCCTCTTGCCATCACCAGTAAGTCTGCCCCTGGGTGGATCAGCCCTTCTGGTTAAACGGGTCACTGCCCTTCCTCTTTGGGCCTTCCCCGTCATCACCGAACGAGACTGCCACCAAGATGAGTCAAACCGTCAGACAACATCTGCGCCCTCTGCACACCACTCCATGCGCTTGGATAGTTCAAGGTGGGCTCAGCCCAGGCAGCGGAAGCAGAGAAACCCTGGTTGACTGGGAGGCGTCTGGTAGCTGAACCTTCTCAGCGTCCCAAGCGCAGCTGGGTAATCTGGTTCATTTTTGACTGATCCCAGAAGGGAGACAAGGCCTGTGAAGACAGCAGTGAGAGGAAGTTTGGCCTTGAATGATGTACTCTGCCAGGGTTTGAGATCTGCTGACCTGGAGACTCTTGTAAGTGTACACCTGAGTACTTGCTCATGAGCTGTCAAGTCCTTGCCAGGAACAGATTAGAGGTTGCTCAACTAAATACACAACTAGTAGATCTGTACTGGATAGAAGGAGAATGTGGTTCATCCCTTCAAAATAGCCTAGAGTGAACACTAATAATTGGTGTCTTGAGACTGAAACTCCAGTATGTGCAGGAGGTCTGACCCTGCCAACCTCCTGTCACCCTTCAGCTCTAGCCAGGCTTGCTCTTCCTCTCCTTTAGGGTCAGATGGTCCCCATCTGCCTGGAGCTCGATGTCCTTATCTGGAAAGCTAGCACATTTGGCATTTGCTTTCTACTGTTTCCTTCTTTTAAAATATGGACAAAAAAAAAAAGAAAAAAAAAGAAGAGCATTACTAATGACATTCAAAAAAACCCACACAAAAGTGACAAAGCCAGGTACTGAAGACTTAGAAATTGCCAGAAATGAGTTTGCCTGGGCAGCCTAGCTTCAGCTGCCTTGTGCATTATGATCACTTCATGTATTTTGCCCTGGATTGCCACCTCTTCAGCACCCAGGCTGGACCTTGGCTGGAGGGAGCAATAAGCTGGACAGCTAGGCTGCCTCCTTTCTTAGCAGGGCTGGGCAACTCCTGTCAAGTTGGTGAAGCAAGAGACTGCAGAAAGAAAAGTGATTCTCCTGGGCAGACAGCTGATGCCTCCCTGGAGAGCTGGGTCTGTGTCTACCCTCGAAGTTACTCTGTGAGTTGGTGAGCCACATAAGCAAGAGCTTTCACAGGAGCAGCTGCATCTTCCTCATTTCCCAAGCTGCTTTAGAGAAGTGCTAAAGATTTGCAGATGCAGTCACAGACATCAGGATCTGGGGTTTGACTAAACTAAGTGCTATATAGTGCTAAAACCATCAGAAAATTTAGATCCTATTGGTTCAAAATGTGTATCCAAAATGAATGAGTACTTATGACCTAAATCTCCTTTGTCTCTGATTTTGTACCTGTTAAATAGGTAGGAGTCTGTGCTCTTATCCCCAGCTCCGGACCTGAAAAGGTGGCTTAAAAAACAGCTTCGTTTATTACCCTGAAGCACTCAGTGCTGAAGTGATGAGCATTAGAAAGAGTCCATGAAGAAATGGAAAAGCAGGATGTTGGAGCATGAGGACTGCAGGACAAGATGAAGGTAACACGGCCATCCCAGGGAATAAACCCTAGTGGATCATGCAGCTACAGAGCACAGCATCTTACACAGCATGAGGGCATACATGCAGTGTGCTTTAGGGATTTTATTATGGGATTTCCACAATTTTGAGTGCTTGACTTAGAGCCCTTGTCATTTATCAGACTTTCCGGGTGTAAAGTATCTATTTCCTGTGCATTGGCTGGTTGCACTCAATAAGGACTGAAAATGTTGGTGTTTGCTCTGTGCCAAGTGGGAGGAATTTGGTGGGACTGTGCTTCAGCTCTCCTGGCACAACCTCACTCTCAACTCAGCTCAGTCAAGGTGAAATAGCCCTGGTGACAGAGACTGGGGAAGATGCACACATTGCAGATGGGACAACACGTGCTGGCAGAGCAGGACATGGCAGAAGAATCTGGTGGAGGGCAGGGACTTTGTTCAATACAGCCATTCACTTAACATCTCAGCACCAATTTCTGTGCAAAAGTCTTCAAATTCATGTGAGAAATGATAAACAAATTGTTGCAATATCCAAATATTGTAAGAAATTATTTGCATAAAATGCTACATATGAAGCAGAAACAACCTTGGTGGTTTACAGGAGGCTGAAGTTGGTAACTGCTCTAGGCTGGATTTTTAAATAGCACTATGCACTGAATGGCTGTGCAAATGAGATGAGTGAGGTGGATGGGCTGAGATGCTGGTTTGAATGTTGCTGTCATAAGCCTGCTGCAGGCAAGAGCTCTGGAGCAGCAGGTTTACAAGGAAACTCCAGCTCCCACCTGTGCTGAGGAAGCTGGTTGCACAGGTGGGACATAGGCAAAGAGGCTTTGAAGCAGAAGTGCTGGTCGAAAAATACCTCATGCACTCTCTTGGTTCTGAGGAACCCATCCTAGTAGTGCTTTTCTTTTTTCCCTTTTTATTTTTTTCCTTATTTAAACGCTGGGAACATAACTCATAACATAACCCATCCCACAGAGGCAGGATTCAACCTGGACTTCTTTTGAGAGAGGTTTCCTCCTAGCCACTTCCTATAAAGGGGCTTGAATAACTTTCCTGAATTGCCGATCCCAAGGTCTTCCTAACCTCATCTTGCTTCGAAAGTCAGACCTTCACCTTTCCTGCTGCAGTTGGAGCCTGTTGCTTCTTACCCTGCTTTGCACAGAAACCAGCTGACCACCCTTTCCATTACAACATATGAAAGACTGTTCCTCCCTCACAACACACTTCCCACCCCCAAGACTTCTCTTTTCTAGGCTGAATGGGCACAACTTCTTCACTACTTTCTCTTTGGGCCATATTTCTATGTGTTTATCCTTTGTATTGTTTTCTTGCAGACTCCTCCACTTCTCAGCTTGAAACTCTGAACATGTCCTGCAAAGGCAGAACAAGGCAGTCATCTCCTCTGCCTTGCCCCAGGACCCCAATACCTGACCCATTGCTGCTGTCAAATCTTTGGTTTTCAGTGCTCTGTAACCCCCGGATTTCTCCCTGCTATTCTGCTGTTCCATCAGTTTTTTCTCCAGATCTACTACCTACTGCTTGCTTTGCTTTACATTTGCCTTTGTTCTTGCTGAACTGCATCTTGCTGCTTTCAAACCGTTCCTCCACAGTCGAGATCACACTGAGCCCAGGCTCCAGAGTCCCTGCAGACACTCTGTCCTGGACAACTCACTTCAGCATTGTCTGCTGTAATTTCCAAGAGACAAGTACAGGACTGGCTGGTCCTGTCCTTCCCCTAAAAATCTCTGGAACCATCCTTTCTCCATGAAGCTGCTGGTGTGGCAGTAGCCTAGCACTGATGAGTTTTTCCAGTGACACTGACAGCTCCTGTGATTAAGATCAAAGAAAACTGAATGATCGCAGAGAGAAAGTCAGGGAATGTTATTTACAGTGTAAATTTAGTCACTTAAGTCAAGCACAGAGATTAGGAAACAGACTCCTGAAGCTCCCCCTCACAGAGGGGGAGAGCCTGAGCAGAGGCAGCAGGAAATCAGCTCCCCATGTTGTGCCTGCAGCCAGGTCAGTTCTCACAAAACTGTGAGCAAATGCTGGTGGAGCCATAGTGGTGGTTTCTGTTCTGGGTTGGGGATCTCTGACCAGGGAAATGGCAAGGGGCTCTCTGCCTGCGAGGAGACAACATGAGTTCCAGCCCAGCCCGGAGGAGCATTGTGAAGGCTCTGCCCACCTTCCCACCAGGAGACACTTGTCTCACTCACAGATGCTTGTTTGTTTGTAAGTGGCAGGAATTCATCAACATCATGGCCAGTTCAAGGGAAAGGAGTGTCTTTGCACAAGGCAGCAACAGGGATGCTCTCCTAGTCCTGCTCAGAAAGACCAAGTGTCCAAACCCTCTCCCATGCTGTTGCTGTCTCCTGAGGTGTTTTCATCAGCTGTTAATAAAAGTCAACACCTGCAGAGCAGGACAGGCCAGGCAGTCTCTGATGCCTGCTCAGCAGCAGAGTGTGGTTTTCTCGGGAGAGTGGGAATCCAGCAGTGTGCTTCCTGGAAATAAAGTGCCACACAGGGTTTCAGAGTTCAGAGGAAGTGTAGCAATGCAGCGAGCTAATGGATCCTTCAAGGGTTGTGCTGCCAGCCAGTGCCTTGGGAGACCTGAACTCAGCACCTCTCACCTCGCCAATGCCTTTGGCTGCTCCATTTCTGAAGCCAGCTGCACCAGAAGAGCCCTCTGTGCTACAGGGGGGCTGCACTTCCAGGAAATTGGGTCTCTCAGTGTGGGCTGTGCCAAGCAAACCTTGGCAGCCATGTTAAGAATGTGGTGGATCCTAGCATTTCCATATACCGTACCAGGAGGAAAAACACACTCAGTGCTGTGAAACGTTCAGATAGAAGGGCTAAGAGTAGGACACCAGTGCCACAGGATGTTTCTAAAGAGAGAAATGGGTCAAATTTTGCTAGTGCAGCTAAGTCAGGAGATTTCCCTGAGCCATCCAGCCTGCAGCCAGCCCCATGCAGTTCTTGATTTGGCCACGTTTGCTCCTGTGTTGGCTCCATGAGTGGCGAGGATGGAAAGAAATGCTAGCAGTGCCCATGCAAGTCTGCACTGTGATCCAAGCACGTGCTTCTCTGCAAGTGCCTTTTCTGTGCTGCAACACAGAAATTATTTCCAATACTCTTTCCCAAATGATAACTGCATCTCAAGCACCCTTACCTGTGTCCTGCTGCTGAGACTTGCTGACTGTTCCTGACTGAGGGCAGGAGAAACTCAACCAAAGGACCCACAAGCAACAAAAAACAGTAAGTTGGGAACTGGGAATTGCTGTGGTTTTCCACAGGGGTGGGTTACTGTGCAACTCTAAGGTCATGTCTGTGGATGAAGAGCCTGTTGGCATGTGGCCCTGGCTCACCCTGCTGGATCTGGTGACCTGAGCAGATCAGAAAGCAAATAGTCCTTGCTTTGGCACTTCCCATTCCTGCATTGTCACCTCCAGAGCCACTAGCATGGGGTACTCTGGGGGTACCCCTGAAGCACTGATGTCCTAGAGACTGATTGCACAGCTTTAGTCTTCTAGGCTTCTACTAAGGATAGAAGTAATCCCAGAGAGCACAGACTGAGGGACGAAGAAGGGGATCCAAAGCAGATTCTCCTTGCTGCTGTCTGCTTAGGCTTATCCATAGATTCTTATATTTACAGCACTTTGTCTGCAAGGGCCGATATTCCCTTATGGGCCATTAATACATGTTTTAAAGTGCTAAATAGCTTTGCTTTATAGAAAAATATTAATCCTACCCAATCCAGTCCAAATGTTCAATGATGCTGAGCCTTTCTTCTTGCATGGTGCTGCACATGTGAACCACCTGCACAAGCAGTGTGTTTGTGGCACCTGCTGAGGGCACCCGTCCCCTCGCCGGGACCCACGTCAGTAGCGTCGGGGGCGGCAGGAGCGGGTGGGAGGGTTGTGGAGAGATGTGTGGCTGCTTGGGAATTTCCTCAGCTGCTTTGGGGTGACTGAGGTTGCCTGGGGCTGGACTGACCTCCTGCCTGCATAGGGCTGGCATGGGACGCAGTGCCCCTGGAATTTCTGGGGCTCCCAGCGTCACCTCCTCCGCACTGCCCTCCTTTGAGGGTCCAAGTTTCACAGCCAGAGCTGGGGCTTTTCTTCCTTTCCGTCTCTACTGTTCGTCTCAGAGAAAACCCATCGCGTTGTTTTTCAACTGCCTGAAGGTGTTTTTCGGGGGTTTTTCAGGCTATTTTGAAGCTCATTTTTCCCAGATGTGCTTTTTTTTCTTCTTCTTCTCTTTTTTTTTTTTTTTTAATTGGTTTAAAAATTTTTTCTTCTTCTCTGACTTTTCTTCTTTGCCTGAAAGTTTCCGGCCACGTGACTTTCAGCTTGCATCCCTGAGGTTCTGAGAAACCACAGGAGGCTGAGACCTAAAGGGAAGGTGCAGAGGCTCTGAGAGGAGAGGCAGCGAAAGTGTCGTGCTGGGCAGGAGGACAGAGTGCTTCTGGGACAGGTGAGAGAAGGGAGCCAAGGGCCACATCAGAAGTGACAGAGGAGGACAGAGGAGAGGCAGAGAAGCAAGACAGAAAGCAGACACACCAAGAGCACAAAGGAAGCTGAAGAGACCCTGGGAGCCAGAAACAGCAGCCATGCCCCACAGCTCCGACAGCAGTGATTCCAGCAGCTTCAGCCAGTCTCCCCCTCCCAGCAAGCAGGTAAAGCAGGGGCCCTTCCCCAGCTCTCCCCAGCTATTTCAGGGTGGGCCAGGGGTGAGCAGGAAGTAGGATGGCACCCACTGTCAGTGTTCTCACCGTGCAATGTGGCAGAGCTTTCTAAGAATGGCTGTGGGGACAGAGATGCTCAGAGGGCTCAGCCAAGGACCCTGGCAGAAGCTCCAGCCAGTGAGCAGGGTATGGGCAGAGAGATGACCTGGTTACTTACCTGGGGCTATACCAGGGGCAGCTGGGGGCCCAGGACCCACAGGCATGGTGGATCCTGTGGTACAAGCCAGGCAGGAAGGAAGCTTTGGTGTGACCTGGTGCTCTGGTGAGGAGCCTGAGCAGGCACCTCCTGGCCGTGGACCAGGGCAGCTCAGGAGTAACCTGCCTGCTTCTGTGGACAGCACTCGGGACCCAGAAAAACCCTGCTACTTTGGATCTGCTTCCTTTACTGTTCAGCCTCAGCAGCTTTTCATGTCAGTGATGCTTCTTCACAGAGGGATTTTGTTTTGTTGCATGGCATACCTTAATGCTAGGTCTTTTTCTGGCAGATACAGACACAAGTCTGAGGTATTCTCACTGCCTTTTCTGGCTAAACTTTGTTTTATCTCTCACATGACATTTTTCTAGGGCTGGCAACAAGAGCAAGTGCCTGAGACTTTGCTCAGAAATTTTTGGGGTTCATTTAGGCAGATGATTTTTCGCTTCCGCACAAGGATGGGAATGCATCCTGGCTTGCATCATGGTAAAGACAGGGATAAAGCACAAGGTTTTCCAAATTATAGAGACTGGACTTGATGCAGGATATGGGAGCTGCTATATCTGAGACATTTTCAGGGTATTGAAGGCAAGGATACAACGGTTAAGTTCAAAGAAAAATGTCTTGGGTTGGGGGAGGGGGGAGAGGATGTGGACAGATAGATGGGCTGGGAAGATAACTTTTGTGGCTGGGTTTTGTAGTCTTGTGGAGAAGTGGTGGTGTGAATGTTAGAGTCCACAAGAGGGGCAGTGCAATATGAAAATAGAAGATGAAAGTCTGTGTGACAGTTTTAACTGTCAGAAGGCAGCAGAAGGACCGGATCTCAGCAGAGAATGGCTGGTGCATGAATCTCATGACCTAAAGCCTGGAGACCTCTGTTTTCCCCTGCCTGAGGGGTTTGGGGATGTTGCAGTCAGCACTGCGGGCATTGCTAACAGGGGATTCCAGAAAGGAGCAGAGACAGAGAACAGAGAGGTGGAGCAAATAAGATCTGTGTTAAAAACAAGAGCTCTGAGTCTGTCTAGTTAAACAAAGCAGGGACCATATTTTGTTGTGAGGGTCTGCAACAAATATAGCCTGAGGCAGAAGGGTGTGGAGAAGGAAGGGACCTACAGGAGTGAAAAGAGGAAAACACAGGCTGAATATCTGTAAAAATGATATATCCAAGGAGCTGGAATGTCTGTAGTGCCATTACCCTACAGAGTGACAGGAAAGGAAAAGGTTTTCTATACAATAATTCAATTTGTCTTTTTTCCAGAGGGAGGTCCTTACTCTGGTCCATCAACTATATCCCAGGCTAGTGTGTTGGTGAAGGGAGAGTGGTCATTTCTCAGCTGTGCTGGTATCCCCAAGGATGTCAGATGTGCCTCTCCTGTCAACAGGGGTACTAAAAACATCACATATCCCCTGGGCTACAGCTTTGTATTGGTGTGGAGGCTGTGTCCTGTGTTTCAATATTACCTGCTGTGTCCCGTTCTCAATTACTGGCCTGCAGGGGAAGGGTGAGGGAGAGAATTACCCAGTCATTTCCATGCCTTGTTTCCCTAGGACTCTTCTGATGACATGAGGAAAGTCCAAAGGAGAGAGAAGAATCGCATTGCTGCCCAGAAGAGCCGCCTGAGGCAGACCCAGAAAGCAGACACACTGCACTTGGTGAGCACTCCCACCCTTTCTCATCCCTGGTGTTGAGGACTCTTAGAGCAGAGGTGCTCAGTGGAGGCAGGACAGGAGAAGTGAGGCCAGGGCAGGATGTAGAAATCAGCACTTGCAGTGAGCACACAGCCCAGGATGACTGCCACTGAAGTGTTTAGTTTTGCACCTAGTTTTGAATCCATCTTTATCTCTCACTCTTTCATTACTGATTTCCTTTTCCAGCCTCTTCTGACTGAGCTCTTTGATGGCACAGTCTCGCTTGGGTTGGCTCTCCCCAGGTTTGGCATTCATGCCACCACTTATGCATAGGTGCAACAACATTCAAAGATATTTTTCTGTGGCACTGTGGGCACCCCCCAAAAGCTCTTCTTGGTGTGAAGAATTACATATCTCCCTTTCAGGAGGGATGGTCACTTGTGGCTGTGTGTGTTTGGGCAGGAATATATAGTCAGTGTTGGAGCATAGGGGCTGGGGTGCTCTGCAGTTTGCACATTGATAAGTGCCACCCCATGTATTTTGGGTCACTGGTGGGAAGGATGAAGAACATGCAGCCTGCAGTGGCCAGAAACCATCATTACTGCTGTGCTGGGCTCAGCTGTCCTTTAAAAAGTGGTAGTTGAGCTCATGTTTGAAAAAATATCCTTTGATTTAGGAGTCTCCGTATTCCCATTATTGGAAATCGTTCTTGAGAATCCAGTTCTGACCCTTCCTCCTTACATAGTGCCCTCAGTCCACGGTTGGAGCTAGGTTTAAGACAGAGATTTCACTCTTTTCTCAGTAGTTGATGAATCTTCTAGAGCTGACATGGCTCTAGGCTGACTGCATGACATCAGCCAGCAGCAATGGCTCTGGTCAACTGTATCTCAGAGAGGTGAGAAAATACCCTTTCCTTGGGGTCAGTGCTCTCTCTGCAGTTATCCCAGAGGTAGGTACGGAAAACCCTACCTAGCTGTGCACCAAACAGGATTGGGCTGCTTTTCTTAGAGCAGAAAACAAACCACTTGCTTATGGGATTACTACAGCTCAGCATTGATAGCACACAGTCCTTGCCTTCCCCCTGGAGTGGGGCAGTGGGGCTAAGTCCAGTTTGGATCCCAACAGGCAGATGAAAAAATGCAGGGAGGCAATTAGATGCTAGATGGCAAATTTCTGCCAGTTTTTGTTAGTTTTTTTTTTTAATTCCAGTGGACAGTGACCCCCTGCTGCTCCTGGGTTCATTGCCTGAGCACTCTTTGCCTTTGGTTGATTCTGCATCAGGGATTTTGTTTTTCTGGTGTGGTTCTTCACAGAAAAGCATGGCTTGTTTTTAGCTATGGTGGTATGAAAGGAGCCACCAGCTCTATCTGTCCCAGCTTGTGTTTTGAGGGGAATGAGTCATGGGAAAGCTGGGACTCCTGGCCTCTGGGTGATTTCCATCAGTTCCTGAGTTCATGATTTCCAAACCATTTGGTCACACCTGAGAGATACTGTTTGCTGTGTGAGCTCCTGCTGTGACAGCAACTGTAATTGCTGGGTACATTTCAACCTGTGCACAGGGTGGGCACCATCAGGAATCAGCGTAGCAGCAGAGGGGCAAGCAGAAGGTTTGCTTTGCCGAGCAAAGGTGCAGCTTTTCAGAGCCTCCAAGTGCTGGGTCTTGTTTTAGCTCTCTCAGCTGAGTTTCCAATCCTCTGTTCCTGCCCAGGCTGCTGGCTCCACGGTCAGTTGATGCCTGCAATGCTTCAGCCTGGAGCTGGCTGCACTTCAGCAGAAGCAGAGGTAGCAAAAGGTTTGACGCTCTCAGTATTGTTGAGACAAGGCTGAGCATCATTACGAACCCTTTGTTGTTATTCTCATTAATACCAGTATTAATTCAGTTCTTCTGAGGCCTTAGTTTCTCTTTTCTTCTGACTCAAGCATCTCCCCTTCCTCCCCATGGTGCTGCTGCTTTCCTCGGCTGCTAGCAGGAAGCAGTGAGTCTCTTCTTTCCAGGGCCATGACAGGTTTCCTGTGGCAGGTGGTTTTCTGGTTAAAGACGGCGGTTATTCAACGTGCTCTCCTCCGGGGGCTGGGCTGCCCGGGAAGCGCCCGGAGATGTGTGTGTGCATGATAGGGAGCGAGAAAGCCTGGGCGGGAGCAAGCCACAGTCAATTCTCGTAAGCCGGAGCCGGGGAGCGTGGCTGGGGCTGCCGGCATCGCACCCACACTCGGCCCGGCCAGCTGGGGGAGGAGGGTTTGCCCAGGCGTGGCTCTGTGATGAATTTACCAGAAGTATATAATTCTGGAAATTCTGCGGGGCAGAGAGGTGAAGGACCACAGCCCTCATACCCCTAGCTCATCCCTGAGGGCCCCATGCTGAGGAAGCCCCTGTGGTTTTGTCTCCTCAGGAGAGTGAAGACTTGGAGAGACAGAATGCTGCCCTGCGCCGGGAGATCAAGCAGCTGACAGAGGAAATGAAGCACTTCACCTCGATGCTGAACTCCCATGAACCACTCTGCTCCATCCTGACATCCCCTCCACCACCTCCAGAAGTGCTTTATGCCACACACTCTTTTCACCAGCCCCACATTAGCTCCCCACGCTTCCAGCACTGAGCCATCCAGCAGGACAGCAGCCTGCCAGCTCCACTGATGGCAAGAAGTAACTTCGTGGGGCTTGCTTTTCCATCCAAGGGAAGGAATAGGACAGACGGACATTCCTTCTTAAAGTATGTATTCTGAGTGATTTGCCTAAGACTTGCTCCCTGTGCAGAAATGGCAGAGTCACCATGAGGCATCTTTGGACAGTTTCTAGCTTGGATTCTGGGAAGAGGAGGCAGTCACAAAAGAGCACCAACCCCTTTCTCTGGGTCTTGTTTGGGGAAACTCACAGGAATGTGCAGCACCAGCAGCCTCCATAAGAGCAGCTGGCTGTGGCACACAACAGCCAGACCTCCAGGAAGAGGAAAGGGAGCAGGGGTGGAGGGGAAGGTTGGGGGCCACAGAGTGTCAGGTTTATTTTTGTAAAATAAAGATTGAAAATGCTTAACTCTTGGTTTCCAAAATAGGATTTGACTCACTCCTAAGGCCTGGTATGACACAATGAAGACACAGAAGCAGGAGAGGAAAACCTGAAGCCAAGAAAACAGCCCTGCATGCACAGGAATCTAATCCAGGGCCAGCAACCAGAGCCCCACATTTAGAAGTAGAGGGCATGCACATAGGCAGGTTGATGAACAATGGTCTGTGGGGTGATGGGGTCCCTGGGGAGGATGGGTGCCTCCTTGCTGCAGGGCTGGACCTGGCTAGTGAGTGTGACATGTCACGTAGGATCACAGGTCTCTTCCCTGCTGACCCCTCTCAGCTCCCTGCTACTGGTGCCTGTGCCTCACATGCTCCCCTTGCACGTGTCCAGGTGCACTGCCATATTGTGTCAGCTCACAGGCAGGTCTTGGTGGGCTGGTGGACCCTTCAGTTTGGCCAGCAGCATAGCTGGGAAGCAGCATCATGGCATGGATGGAGCTGATGATGTTTTCCCGGAGTGCATAGGAGAAGCAGGACCTAGTAAAACTCTTGCTCCAAGGTACCCTGCTAAGGCATGTAGCTGCAGCCTACATTCTTCCCCCTTGCCCATCAGTCACAGCTCCATAAAAGGCTGCTGCTTTACCTCATGCAGAAAACAGATGAAACCTGAAAGTCAGAAAGGAGTAGAAAGGTACTTCTGAGTCTGATTTATTGGAAACACAAGCCAGTCCGTACAGGCAGTCTCTGCACCTTACCCCACCCCAGCCAGCAGCCCACTTAGCAGCCCCACTCCATACACAAGGCTGAAGCCCACTTGCCAGTGGTTCTCTTACTAACAGTGGCTCAAGACTGCTGCCATCTTCAAGGAGCATCAGCTGCAACTTTTTAATCATATAGTACCATAAGCAGTGCTGCTGATGTAGGCTTTTAAATAAGGGAAATACACCAAATCTGTAGATATCCTTCTTGCAAGCACAGAGAAGCAGCCTGTTTCCAGATGGGTTTTGGCCCATCATCGTAACCCTCAAGAGTGATTGGGTAAAGTCCGTAAAGTGCCATGCTGTGCACATTTTCTCTCTCTGGTTTGCACTAGCAAGATGATAAGCAAATTCTGCTGTGTCCCAGCAAGCTGTCCTCAGGATAGGTGCAGATGGCATTGTGATTTTTCCTGCCATAGTCTGTTCAGAGGTTTGTTAGCCTCCTGCTTCCAGTTTCTGTGCCAGCATGGGAAGCACCGTGGTCAGAGGTGCCTGGTGTCAGCACATTGGCCTGGGTGCCACCACCCTACAAAAGCAGTGTTGAGACAAGGGGTGATTGCACCAGCCCTCCCTGTCTGTGGGGCTCTGGGATGAGCACATTTAGGGAAGGACAGCCACAGAGCTGGGTTTCTGCATGTAGGACATGCAGAACACATCTACAGGAACAATTTCAGTGTGCCTTACGCCACACCTCTTTGCTAGACCTCACACCAAAAGGTTTCATTCTAACCACTGGTTCAACAAACAGCTGCTGATTTCTTGTATAGGTCATGCTTCCAGCCAGTCAGGCTACACAAGCTCTTCCCAAGGTGCCTTTCTCTGGAATTTGTCCCTTTAAGCGGGAGAGAGAGAAGTGACTCCAGCTCTAGATGAACTTGTCTTTACAGGCTCTGCTTCCGCTCCTTGAGCTTTTGGTGGATTTTCTCCCAGATTTTTCACTTTCACTTTTCCTGCTCCTTAGGGTTCTGTTGATTCCTGGTTTACAGTCAGAGAAAAACGCTATTGCTACCTTGATTGGGGTTTGCTGTGGGGGGCACTGCAGGCTCATGCTCTTCACTGGAGGATGTAACAGTCCCACCGAAGACTGCAGTGTTGCATACAGCGAGAGATCTCGATCTTTTTGCGACCTTTGTATTTTCTCATGGCTATAAAATGCTAAGCTTGGTTTTAGCTACAGATGGAGAAGGTCCTACCATGATGTATATGTCACCTATGCGCACACAGACATGGAGCCAATATTTTTGCTGCAAAGCTGTCTAAGTCTAGATCCTTCAGGCTGGGTGGGGTTCTGTGTAATGCCCGCAGAATTGCTAGACCCAGTCACTGGTAGCGTCTCAGACATATTACTGCAACTCAGAACGAAAATAGGCAGCAAGTGGTGAGACTGGGAGATAGGTTTGCGACATCCTCTCCAAAACCTAAACAATATTCTTGGCATCATCAGTCAATGTGTCCTCCCTCTGCAGTGCTGGCTGTGAGCTGGAAGGCCTCCTACCAGTGTTGTTCTCAGCCGTTCTTGCCGTTCTGGTGTTTGCTGGTGCTAGGAGACACATCTTCCCGTCTGACTGGGCTTTGCCCCGGCCTGGTCATGCCCGCAAAAACCTGATCACACAACATGATCTGCATAGTTCAAGCTGGTTTCGACCTCTGCTTTCCTCTGTAATTGTGAGGTATCTGGGAGGCAATCTCTCTGTTATAAAGAATGGTTCTCCTGGGAGAGTGTCCTTATCACCCAAGCAGCAAGGGACAATATATTTTTTCTGCCCTTTCAAACAGTGAAGGGAAAGAAACTTCTTTTCCTAAGGCTATTTGCAGAGCTGCTTCTTCCAGCTGTGTGAGGAGATTCCTTCACTTCTGTACTGGTGCTGTCTCTTGCTTCTCTTTCCCTGGCTCCCGGCCTTTCTCACACAACTATTTTGATCTCTAAGTAGCCAAGTATCTGTCCTCTGGTGTGGCCCTCACTGTTTTACCCAAATGAACTGCAAACGAGCCTAAACCAGGAGCAAGGTGCAGGGAGGTGGCCAGGGCAATCATTGCCGATTGTTATCGATCGTCTGCCCCTCCCAGCAACGCAATTCCGGTAATTTTAATTTCCTTGGCATTTCTCAAGTGCTGTGTGCATTATCTGGCCATGCCCAGCCTTCAGGAGCCCTGAGTTTCTGGCTGCTCCAAGGGTATGGGATACTCGTGGCCACGCAATGGATAAACCGGCTGATGTCCGCTTGTGAAAGCCCGTCCCTGCCCCGGTAGGATGTCAGCGCCTTTGTGTTCCCCACTGAAAACCTCTCTCAAAGCAGCACACAAACGAGGGCTCGCAGGAGGCTGAGACGCTTTTCCAGCCGGGGAAGGGCAGACAGGAGAGAGGCAGCTGTGTCCTGCGAGCACAGCCTGCCGAACACCGCGTGTGTGCTGGCCTCTGCTGGGCGAAGGCTGAGCGCTCCCAGCCGGCGCCTGCATCCCCCTTGGCAGGGCCACTTGGGCAAGGAACGGACTGAGCAGCTCTGCTGCCCGTTCTGTTGTGACTCCAAAGGGTTTATGCACTTGTTTCACAAATGCCATCTCAGAATTCACTTCTGTTAGAGCTGCCAGCCTGCATCAACAAGAGGATAACCCCCTGTATGCTGAAGCGAAGCAGCAGCACACGAAAGGGACCCTCTCTCTGCTTCCTGCAATGATCATAGTGTACAAAGCAGCACTACTCATACAAAACTCATACAGAAGTGCTGCCTGGATACTTCAGCACACAGAGATCAAAGAAGATCAGGAATTACTGCTAAGAGACAAAGTACTTTTATAAATCACAAGCTGTCAAGAAGAGGAAAAACAAAGGATGGCATGAAATGATAAGACTTTGTGGTCACTTTGGCTGTGTTCTGCTCTGCTTTTGCCACCTTATTGAGTGTTGATCTGGAGGAGATTTGAACAGTGAGGCAGAGTTATATGTATCCATTAAGTTTTTTCAGGTTACTCAAAAACCCTACCCAACTAAACGTTAGGGAGCATATATTCATTGCATGTCAGGGCAGGGTTACAATCAGTGTGTTAGGGTTAGAATATGAAACTATGATTTTCATTGCAGCTGAGGTTGCAGACACCAGCTCCTGAGAGTTCTCCTGCCTCAGAGAGAGCACACCTTCCCCCGGCTTTTGTACCAGTTCTGTGCTTTTTGCTAAGACACTACCATTTTTTTTTCTCTCACAGCTGTGGTTTGGTGCCGTGGTCCTCAGAACTTTTCCCAGGTTTTTTTTTTTCCGCAGTGTGAGTGGGAAAAAGAAGAGGGATATGCCTGAGTTCAGCAGTGAGGCTATGCCCACTTCCAGCACTCTTTTATTATTAATTGTGTCTGCTGCAAGCAATAGAAGATTAAAATCTTTTTCTCATGTCATTGCCATGAACTGGTATGACTCACTGAGATGGAGGCTGGAGGATGCTGAGTAAGAAGGGCTTATGTACTTCAGGCTTTGGTATTTGGGGGTAACCTGTGACCCTGATCTGATCTTGACTGGGCATGGAAATTCAGACTATGGCTAAGTTTTGAAGCTAATTCAAACTTTTTTTCACTTCTTTTATTCTGAGCTGAACAAAGCGATCTTCGCATTTCATGGGCATGCCTGGTGCACAGCAGAGGAGTGAAGTGAGTTTGCTCCAATAACAGAGCTTATGCACAGCTTTCCTCACAGCTTTTCACAAGCAAAGGTTGAGAGCTGGGCTTAGATACTCAAGCAGCACAGCAGGCTAACCACAGTTACACAGTTTTTGGATCAGAGCTGGTTCTCATCCGGCCTGATCACAGAATGGGGCAGAGCAAGTTGATATTTTTGCAGAAGGCCATGCAGAGGTAGCATAAGCACCCTGTGTCTGGAAGGGTGTGCACTAACCAGAAACTGGCACCTTTGAGGTACCTTGCATGCAAGTGCTCTTCCATCCTGTGCACTCCTTTTACATCTTTTTCTTGCTGCAAGGAGGCAGCTGTGAATATTAGCACTTCAGCCATGCCCTCCCATCTACTCTTCACAGTTCAGACTTACATGATTCATCCACACAAACAACACATCTGAACTGGAGAGGGTTAAACTAAAGCCATTGCTCTGTTAAAGCCAGGCTTTGAACATGGAGATTGGATTTGCAAAGACATGGCAAGTTCAAGCTGCTCTTGGGCAGCCAGGCTGAAAGGTGTCAAACTGGAAAAAAATCCTGCCCCTGGCAGGACCATACAAATCACCATAACTCTTTGTGTCCCTGTAAAATAGACACGGATGATGCATCCTTGCCAAAGCTCTCAGAGAGTGAGAGCTACGTATGAAATATGCTGAAGGGGAGCACAATATTGTTTCCCTTCCCCATGTTGTACTTCTGAAAGGCCTAAAGCTTTGGACAGTACAGGTTTGGTGCCCTAAGGTAGCCTCTGCACAGCTTTGGTGGTTATGAGGTCTGCAGTCTTCTCTAGATGAGATTTTAGACTGTGCAACTAAACCATTGTGTTTTGTGTAGAGGAAGGTAATTTTTGCAAAATTTTGAGTGCTGCAGAGGTTGCCTGCTGCACTGTTATGAATGGGGTTGTCCATCACTGTTCATGTACCCAGATCTTCACACTGAAAATGTAACAGGAAAGATTCTTAAGGGTTTAGGGTATCAACATAATCGTGTATCTGAACTACAGTAATAAAGTAATCCACTGCCTTTATAAGCTGTATTCTGGTGGCTCTTGGGATGCAGAAAGCTCTGGGTGCCAGCAGAGGGCTTGCAGGGTTCCCTGCTCCATCGGGGAACACCACTGGCTTTGTCCAGACCAGCAGATCCGCCAGCCCATGCTTCACTGCGTGTCTCCAGCTCTGCACTGCATTCAGGTGTGACCCCGAAATGAGTGGCTCTGCCAGCTATTCCAGTCTTGTCATTTGGTCTTATGATAGAACTACCTGACCTCTGAAGAACTTCACTATAGCAGTTTAGGTGCTGAACCCAAAATAAAACCTTCTACTTTCACTAACAAAGTAATCTTTCCTGCAATGTCTGTTGTGAAAAGCTGTGTGGGATATCTGCTGACAGTTCTTCTACACCAAAAAGTGATAGACCCACCTAAGAGGTAAGTTAGTTAGGCTTTGTAAGTGCAATGATGGAATTTAGAGGCTGAGAGTTTGTAAGCTAGGGACATCCTATGAGCCTTTGAGGTTAGATACTTTCCATTTAGAAGGAACCTAAATGGATGTAAGATCCAGTAGATCCTTGAGTAGTTGCTTTTCTTTATCAGCTTTCTTCTTTTGTTCACCTACTCCTTGGATATCTGAACCACTGTGAAAAGACACCAAAGAATTATACTTCTCACAATAATTTTCTACAATACATTTTGTACACCCTCAAAGCCAATTTTACTCACCCATTCATATCTCCTTGCTTGTCATTGAGGCCTTTGCCATCTGGATTACCACTGCAGTCACCACCCCCTGCATTTATATTTATTGGGTGGACTTTGAGAATAGCAAGCTAGCTGCCAGGCTTTATGTGGAAGGAATTGTATGTACTAATTGGTTGTAAAGGCAGCATATATTCCAAGACTGTCAGCGTTGGATTTCTTGAGATCAGTAGGGAAAATTACAGAGATTAGGCTCTACCTGATGGCCTGTACTTTTACACTTAATTTGGGTCCTGCTTCTTCCTCTGATTAAGGAAGCATTCCAGTCTTCACACATACTTTTGGCTCTAGAATCCTCTAAACATTTTAGCACTTCTGTTAATCTCCATGTAAAGGAGATTTCCCTCTAGCTTTAAAATCCACTTCAAGGGGTTGTCCTGAAATATAAATAATTTTTCATGGCTAAGAAATTTTAAAATAAATATGCTGTGATGAGGGAAATCCAAAAGCAGCTGCTCTGTTGCTTCAAGAAGGGAAACAGGCATGTGAGTAGAAACAGATGCAGCAATAGAGGAGGAAATGCAAAGCACAGGGATTTTATTTTAGTATTTTATAATTAGAAATTGGCAAATTATATAAACGAGTGATTGAATAGTTCACAGAGTTAGTAGCAAAACAGCCCTGAAATCCAAGGACGGAGTTCAAGGACGTATAGGCCTATAGGTATGAAAAACCCTTGTCTGACTCGGCTTTGAGGAGCCAGTGTTGCTTCCCTGCCTGGCTCATGCTCACTTGACAGGCTGCAGTCACCAGAGGCTGGGCACTGCTTTCATGCATCTGATTTCAGCTGGTGTTTTAGTCATTCTTGACTTACCATTTGGCTTTTCTGACAAGACTAAGACATTGGAGCAAATGACTCCTTGCTTGTTCTCACTTGCTACAGATCTTATGTTGACGCTGAGTAAACCTGAGGATTTTTGAGAGAAATTTAGGAGCTGAAGATGGGACAAAAACAAAACTTGGGATTACTGATTGTTTTTGATGCCAGTTTGGAGTAGAGCTGGCATGAGAAAAAGGACCCAATGTGTGTCTCAGTCATCTCCCATATATCTAAAGATTTGTCTATTGCATGTGTGCTCTCTTTTTAGTCATGTACTAAGAAATTTAACTGTTCTGTGTCTTCCTGATGTGACAGTACTTCTTCAACTCCTAATTTGTTTTCTTTATGCTTTTTCTGCTTGTTCTTTTTCTGAAAAACCACATTCAGTCACTGAAATCTTCCTCTTTGCTGCCCAGAGACCTTAGGACAGCAGCCTGCCATACTGTACCTAATTCCATTATCCTCCATTTATCTGAGTTTACAAATTAAAGATATCATGGACTGTGATAATACTTTCAGTTACAGATAGCTAAAGCTACAGTCCTAAAGTCATTTCAAACTTAATACAACATGTAGGTGACATACTTAAGTTAGGCTTGACTATATCAGTAATGTCTTAACCATCCACGAATTTCATTTCTTACACTAAAAGAGTAATAAATGATGGTCCTCTGACCAAACCCAGATTGCCATCCTAAAAATTGCCTGTACATTTCTTTGCTTGACTCCATTTTTCAACTGCTCTTTAATCAATGTAGCTTTGATTTCTATACAATATTGTGGAGAATTTTTAAAGGTGTTTTCAAATCTTATCAACCTAGAAGTTAATCTTTTGTACTGTCTCACTGTTTTATTGTTAGAGTTCTCAGACTAAGTAGTTGTTCAATCATGATAATCTTTTTCTTGCTCCATTTCACCTCTCACCTATCTGCACTGCTGTCGCTCACTGCATACCTGATAACATTTAGATTACAAATTTGTTACAAGAAATTCCTCTGTTCCTTCTGCTGTCTCAGTGCAGAGCTTCAAGCTAACTTTGGTTGCCTAAATTAATAATAAATGGGACTGAAAACTTATTTTCTGGCTTTTGCTTCTGAATTTGCCTTTCTTATTTATTATGTAAAAAGACTATATTATGACTATATTGTCCTCTGATGAGAAGCATCCCAGGTGAGGCTGGAGGTTCATTGGCAAAGCTGGGGGCTGAGGAGGGAGAGAGTAGGAGGGTTTGCACTTCTGCCCTGGGGAACTTTCAGCAGAGTACATATGGAAGATTGCACTGGCTCTGCTCCTCTCCAGCTCTGCTTCTGGCCACTGCCAGAGTAGGAGCAGGAAATCCAAGCAGGTGACACGAAACAAACTCTGTGATGAAACACAGCAGAACCACTTAAACTGACATTTGTGCTCCTGGGAATAATTTTTGCAAAGCTTTTTTGTTTGAGGTTTTTTGTTTGTTTGTTTGTTTGTTTTCTTTCATGGTAAGTAAGAACTAAGAGGAATCAAAGCTGTTTGTCTGTCTTTGCTCCTGACAGTAGGTAGATAACTCAGAGGACAGCAGCAACAACCTCTGACAGTGTTCCAAGTATGTGAAAAGGCTACATTATGATGCAGCTATCAAGTAAATACAAGCCAGATAAACTTCACTTTTTTATACTCCGTTTTTCTTTGTTTCAGGAATACAACATCCAAAAGACACCACTCCCATTTTTCCAAATGAATTTTGACCTGTGTGTTAAACTTTGGAAGAGAGGTGAACACCACCAGCAAACTCGCATCCTTGCGCGGATGAATGTTTATGCAATTCAGGTAATATGATGCTAATGAACTGTAGATCATAAATGATCTCCAGTCAGGCATCTGCCAGTGGAGTGTTGCTCAAGAAATGGGAAAACAAGCGCTGACTCATTAACTGCCAATTCCCCATGAGAATGGAAACAAACACCACTTTTGGCTCCTTCTCAGCGACGCTGAGATGTTTTAATTTTGATTTCACTGGATATTTTCACTCTCTAGTGTGCCGTGTTGTGAAAAAAAAACCACCAGAGGCCAACCCAAACGAAACCCAAAGCGGTTCCTCCTCCAGGACTCCACCCCGGGCATCTCTGGCGGAGTTGGGCATTGCCCACTCGCCCACAGCCTCCCCCAGGTCACAACTCTGCCCAGCCCTCAGTTCACAGTCCCGGTCACAGCGGCGGCCGAAGCCTGTCCTGCCCTCCTAACGCCGGGGGGGCTCTCGCCGGGCCGGGCAGTGCCGGGGGGCGGCCCTGGGGAGGAGGTCGCGGCCCCTCTGCCGCGGGGCGGGCAGCGCTTCTGCAAGAGCCGAGCCGAGCCAGGCCAGGCCAGGCCAGGCCAGGCACCCGTTAGTGCCCGCCGGTGCCAGGGCCTGCCGTACCCCCAGGGCGGCCCGGGCCCGTGCCGGCCTCAGGGCGGGGCGGGGCGGGGCGGCGGGCGGAGAGGGCCGGGCAGGGGCGGGCCGGGGGTGCCTCTCCGCTCGGCGGCCGTCGGTGAGCCCAGTGGGGACGGCCGGCAGGGGCGTTTGGGGCGGGTGATGCCGGCGGGGAGCCGGGGCTGGGTCGAGTCGGATCGGGTGCGGCCCACGGTGCCGGCATGGTGTTGCAGGAGCCCGCCGGGGCGCCGAGTCCGTCGGCTGCAGCGGGAGGGGTCGGTGATGCCGCCGCCGAGGTGCAGCTGTCCCGGCTTCGCTGGGCCATGCTGCTGCTCTTCAGCAGCTACTCCCTGTGCAACGCCTTCCAGTGGATCCAGTACGGCAGCATCAACAATATCTTCGTGAGCTTCTACGACGTGAGCACCTTCGCCATCGACTGGCTTTCCATGAGCTACATGCTCATCTACATCCCCCTGCTCTTCCCTGTCGCCTGGCTGCTGGACAAGAGGGGCCTGCGCCTCATCGCCCTGGCTGGCTCGGCCCTCAATGCCATGGGTGCCTGGGTGAAGCTGGGCAGTCTGAAGCCGCACCTCTTCCCTGTCACTGTCCTGGGGCAGGTCATCTGTGGCCTGGCTCAGGTCTTCATCCTGGGCATGCCCTCACGCCTCGCCTCGGTCTGGTTTGGCTCTCACGAGGTCTCCACCGCCTGCTCCATTGCGGTCTTTGGGAACCAGGTAATGGGCAGCTGCACCTCGGCTTCCCACGCATCTGGGGCGGGCTGTCACCTGCCTGGCCGGAGACTGGGAATGCTAAGGGAGCAAACCAGGGAGGGATGAGAGATGAAGGTAGACTGAAGGGCAGCCGCAGGATAACACGAACTTAAGTGAAATTCCCTCTGGACTATGCAGCTGGTATCTGGAAGGATGCCACTGGTGTTAGCCGGAGGGCTGATGGTGGTGGCAAAGGCAAGTGGGACCTCCATCTACAAAGCTTGGGGCAGCATGGGGGTTAAGTATGATTCTGGCTTTGAGAGGTCTTTGGCTCAGGCTCTTCTCCAGTGCTCTCCACTTCCGATGTGTGTGAATCTCCAGTCCAGGGCTGCGATTCAGTAGAACTGTGAATGGCCTAGCGGGGAAAGCACAGTGCTGAGAAACTGCTTCAGGCAGAGTGTTCTTCAAATCTTGTATCTGCAGTTGCATCTGGACTTGACACTGCAATATCCTTTTCCTGCTGACAATTAGATGGGACAAAGGAGATTAGCTGTCTGCTGAAAACATTGTCATTGGGCCCCGGAAGAAAAGGACTTTAGCACTTTCATACCTCTTAAAAGTAGCTACAGTTTCCACAAGCAGTTGCTTTGAAAAATAGAAAAGTTCCATCAGGCCAGTGTCAGGTCAGCTCCTCGAGCACTCTTGTATCATTGCAGATGCTGGAGGCCAGTGACCCACATTTGCTAAAGCTGTGACTGTCTTTTCTTGTATCGAGAGGAGATAAAGTTTTACACAGCTTTGAAAGGATCAGGGAAATAGCTTCTTGACCCTTGCACCCGAACACCAGCTCATACCAATTGAATGAAGTGAATAAGCCAATACTAATGCAATGGGGCATAAGTGAAGTGAGCCTGGCTCTGCAGCCCTGACACAAAGAAGAGGAAAGTGGAACGTGTCATTAGCTGCTAGGCTAGGGTTGTGCGCCTTCGTTTGCGATGCAGTGTACTCCCCTGAATGTGACTCTGTGCTCCACCCTGGACCCTTCAGTCTGTGAGTGACTGCCATTCTGATTTGAATGCTTTTCAATTCAGGTAGCTTCTAATGCAGGCTGCTTAATGCAGGCTGCTTCTTCCTGTGTTTTTGTATTTATTTAGGTACTGCTGAGGCAAGAAGAGGTGAATGCTTGGAGATGGAATTTGAGGAACAGAAGTTTGCAGAACAGCACTAGGGAATTAAGGGGACTACTTTACATCGTTTGGAAGGAGAAAACCCCTTTCCTTGACTGCATCTAAGCTTTCCTTTTTGCTCTTATAATCCCTTCTAGTGGACTGGTTTTTACATGTTTTTGAATGAGTCTCTAGAGTGGAAGGCCTCTAACTTGGCATGAGCAAATAAGGAACTGAGCATTTTGCTGTCAGACTTTTAAAAAATTATTCAGGTGGAGTTACTCAACAGTATGCATTAGAAATCCAAACAATGAGGCTGTCAGCCTGTGCTATATGCCTGTGTGGAATCATCATCCCAAAAGGAGTGGCTTAGCATAACGGTTGTGAAAAGCAAACTTTGGCTACCCTTTTGGTGTTCCACACTGCTCTGGCAGTTGAGCTGACATGACAATGAGACCTCAGTTCAGTACATAGTCTTTGCTTTGTAAGCCCAGACTTTCCTTTCAGAGAACTGGAGAAGTCAGAAATGGTAGTGACCAAAGACAGAGCATACTTCATAGGGAAGACCTATTTATTCCCATAGTCAGGCATAATCACAGTGAATGAAAACTAGCTATTTTGTTTACTGATGAGGTTGGGCAGCGAGAAGAAATAGAGGCATGCATTTTTCTTGACTGCAGTTAAAGAGTCTTAGGGAGTGTTAGCAAATGGTATAATACAGTGGTTTTGTAACTGCAGTATGGTAAATTATTCCCTATACTTGTTTCTCTACAACTGTATGGTTTTCCTTTCCTTTGCCATGTCACTTAGTTTAATTATTATTATTGAATACCAAGCACTGTTGTCCCTTTCCACTAAGAATTGCAAGCCATTGCATGAAGAAGCAAGGAAGTGTCACTGCTTCTTTATTTCCTCTACCTGCCCTCTTTCTGCTCTCACTCTCTTGGCCCTAGGCTGCCCTTCAACAATACTGTCCTGAGGAAAGCCATGTTTGCTCAGGACACCGCCTCTGCTTGCTGACTGATGGTAACCTTCAAGTTCAAAGTTAGCCCTGAAGAGTAAATCATTGAATCAATCAGACCAGGTATTAAACACCCTTTAAAAAAAAGCAAACAATCCCTAGTAAGGTATTATAATCACCTCACTTGTTTCTAGCCATATGTTGGCTGCGGTATCTGAAGTGCAAAAACAGGTTAGATGGAGCACTGTTGAATCAGTGTTGGAGAACTTCTAGAAGAGCGTGAATGTGATCCCATTATCTTGTTTATCCACTGCAGCTTTTCATGATATTTTACTTTTCCATGTTTTAACATGAAGGTACGTAGGCGTTTTTCCTTGTCGTGGAAGTTCATGTGTGGGGTGGTATAAAATGAAGTTTTCTATATGGGGACTATTCCTCGTTCTGAAGATCTGGGGTAAAGAAGCAGAGGTGTTATGGACAGTTCACAAATGTTCTTCAGATTTATTTTAATATTGGCAGGAATTTGTCTGGCATGCTTATGAAATAGAGCTGTCAGTAGCAGTGTGCCTGCTACATCAACAGTGTTCCCTGTGGAGCACCTCAGTGCTGGATATCTGTGTCAAGTCCCACACACGAGGTGGATAGGAGAGAGTGGTCTGGGTAAGGCCATGCTGTTACCATTTAGTTCTATTGATTCATCAGCTGCGTTCCTGTTTGGGACTGTGGTTCAGACCTGAAACAGGCAGCAGCATCAGGCTTCTAAACTTCTGCACTGATGGCTGACTGTCCATCATTCTCCTTGGTGACAGGACTGCAGTGGGAAGAAATGCTCTCTGGAGGTACTGGCATTTGCAGGAGTGTGTACTTGCTGGAGAAGCAGGTCTTGCCCCTTCATGTAACACACTTGCTTTTCCATAGTGTGGGCATGAGGAAGCACATGGTCCTTTGGCATGACAGAGCTAAGGTGGTGGTGGGGACATTTAGGTAGTGAGTTAAGTTTTGATGGCATTTTGAAATTTATAAGCTGGAGTCTGATGGCCAGCTCTCTCCTTCAGCTGCCATAGTGCATGCTGAACTGCTGTGCCTGGGTTTTATGCACATCTCACTCTTACTAGTTTATCTCACTGTTGTGACTTGATGGGCAAGGGGCATGGGCAGCATGCAGTGAAGTGTATAACGTTAGTGGATTTGATTTGTATTGCTTTGCCACCAGTATTAGGTTTTTTGTTGATTGAGAGACCTTGTTCCTGTTTCTTGCTGTTTTGACAAAGAAACAAGCCACAAGACAGGCTTGGGAATAAGGATGCAGGCCTGTTACATGATTTTTTTGCAGTAATTTTGCCTTTTCTTTTTTTTATTTTTTTAAGCAGGGCTCAAAAAAGAAGTGATGCGATTTGGGAGGAAAGAACTTCAGCCTCATATTAAGCTCAGCTTTAAGGGAAAAATCCTGCAGCACCTTACTGATCTTAGGATCTGTCCCTGTTCTGATGTAGCTGCAATGTGACTTCGGAGATTTAGAGTTTCCATAATAGAAACAGCCTGAGGCAGATATTTAAGGTGGTATCTGCAGCCTGCTGGGAGTGCCAGTCTTGAAGTGATTAGGTGATGGCTTTTGAAACGTGGTGATAAGCTGCGAATGAAATTCAGGGAAATTCAGTTCTCTCTCTCACTCCTGGTGGATCCTTTCCTCTGTTTTGAATCAGGGGAAAGAGTCTGCCTGGGTAGTGGCTGAGGTGGGTTTTGCCATGTAAATGGGTCTGCAGCATTTGAATAGCAATTGCTTTTGAGTTGGTGATCCTACAGTGCTGTTTGTGCTGAGCACGTGGCATTGTTTGTGGCATTGTTCGATTCCTCACTGATAGCTCTGTTCTGTCCCTTTTGCCCTTCAGGAAAGGCAGCATCTTAAAGTCTAAGAAACATCGTGGAAATGTATCATGTTCTGTGGAATCCATGTCTTCCAGTCTTTGAGTGGACTTCTAGATATTCTTTGGCTGTTCTGTCTCTGTGGAGCATTCCTATTCCTTCAAGTGGATAGAAATATGGACAGGTGGTGATCTGTCACACAGCCCTATAACTTGGCCCTGTATCTCTCAGAGTTTTAGCTGTCAGAATAGAGAAGATTTTAGTGGCAGTGGCTAATGGTTGACATAGTTGATGGTAGTGGCAGTAGTTAATGGGTGACATTCTCCAGCCCTGTCTCCTTTCTCTCCCTGAAAAAAAAGGGCAGGGTGTGTTAGAGCACTTGGATCTCAAGGAGTGCTATGTGGCCAACTCTCCAAGATCCTGGACGTGGCTCAGTGTGGGAGGGTGTGCTGACCAAATAGTAATGTGGCTTTTGCAGGAATGCCTCAGTTTCTATAAATGGACATGAAAGCCTGAAATGAACTTTTTCTCCCCATTTCATCTGATGCTTCCTTCCCAGACATACACCAAAGGCAGCTCCCCTTTCTCTCTCCCAGAAGCTGGCTTTTGGGTTAAATTCTGCATGGGAGACTCAATTAATATCTTCAGGATTTCTGGTAGGAGGGCCGACCCTACAGCAAGCACCTTAGCACTTGTCCTGCAGGATATCCAGGACTGTCTGTATTAGGTAACTGGACTAGGTCCTTGACCAAAGCATTTCCTCACTGAGGATTCCAGTAGCAGCTGAGGTAGCTGTCAGAGCTGAAACCCTTCTGTTTAGTTCTCTGTCTTGTCTACTGCTGTTGTTTTGCTGTGTTGCATTTCTTTTCCAGCAGACTGGGGGAAGGTGCATTCAAGGCTGACAGGCCCTGAATGACTCTCACAGGGGAATAGTCTTCACTGTACAGCATTGCATCATATTAAGCATTGTGAGATGACGCCACAGAAGCAGAAGTGTTATGCGAAAGGGAGTTTGCTTTGTTTGCAGATGAGCTTTGGTTGTGCAAGTGCAGTTTGGAAAAACAAAAAGTCTCCCACATTAGTGGGAAAGTAAAATAGAGCTTAGTCCCTGTCTTGTCTTAACACAATTTTTCCTTTCACAACTTGTATACTTCCTTATTTTTTCTTCAAACACTGCAAGAAAGTTATGTAAACTGTGCAAGAATGTACATTGGCTTCCTGACTATCTGGATTTCAATAGGCTCTTCTAATTTTACTGTCAGTGGTATGGAAAAAGCATATTCTGGACACCACTTCATACAAAGTTTGCTGTGTAGGAACAGACAGCTTCTGCTTAAACAGCACCTTGAGTGGGCATTTTCAATTCTCCTGTAGCCTTTTATATGGAAAGATAGCTGGGATCTGTGCTGATAGCCAAGTATTGGGAAGCCAATATGCAGTTGGGAGGCACAGGGTGTGAGAAGGGAGTAGCTGTCTGCTCTCTGCAGATTGTGATATATGAATTATAGGGTCAGAAGGTTCAGCTGCTCTTGTGAAATGTCATGGTTACAGTTTGAGGGGCACCTGTAGTTAGAAAACGAGGGAGGGCCTAGAACAGAGCTTTGATACCCAGACAAGAGTAGAGGAGGATGCTGTGTTGCCCAGAGTTCTGGAACAAGCATCTCCTCAAAGAGGTTCCCTGGGTGAATCAAGAGTGAATCTGGAGTATGTCCTCCTCACTCTCCAAAATCCTGGCTTGGGAACTTGCTAAGACCATGTTGAAATCATTGTGTCTGAAAAGCCAGTTGTATTGGTGTTTATCAAAGCATAGATGTTTTAATTGCTACGTATTCTGTTACTTGGCCAAATCAGCAGGCTGTTGGTCTTGTGGTTTCCTGGGACTCCTGCTTGTGCTGAGCCTCCTAAAAATTAGCATCACTTTTCTCTTCCTCTGTTCCTGATTTGAATATTTGGTAACAGACATTTTGGTATGTTTGTGTGCAATTAGTGTGGATTTTCTGTTGACTTGTTCTTTTGAACTCCTGGATGAATACCAGCTGGTCCTGATGCCTCATAAAATGAATTTGTTTAAATAAATTGAGTAATATCTTCCACTCATAACGCATCATGTCATGAATGATGGTCTAAGACCTCTTTCCCAAATGTTCTCCTTCCACACTGATCATCTTTTGACCCTTCTGTCAGGTTTCCTGATTTTGTTGTTTTTGAAGAGTTTTGGCTTGGTTTGTAAAACTGTTCTGGTGCCTCTTTTGGCCTAATTATGGTTTTACTTTATCTAGGTCCAGCTTGCTGTCATTTTTCTTTGCTTGAAAAGAAGGAATAATGTCCCGTTTTAGAGCTGGGTGGTTTATGTTATTGTTGGTGGGTTTTTGTTTTATTTGTTTGTTTGTTTCTTTCTTTGTTTGTTTTTTTTTTATTTTGTTTTTGTTTTGTTTGTTCATTTGTTTGGTTTTTTGTTTGGGTGTTTGGTGTGGTTTTTTGTTTTGTTGATTTTTTTGTTGTTGTTTTTTTTGTTTGTTTGGTTGGTTGGTTGGTTGGTTTTTTCTTAACTGTGATTCCTCTGCTGTATTCTAAAATATTTTGCTAATATTTTCTGGGCTTCTAGAATGAGTCTCTGACTCACTGTCTTTGCACAATCTTAATGCCACTTGCAAGCCTTTAATTTCTTGGGCTTTTCTTCTTCATTTCCATTTAACACACTTCTTTCCTTTTAGGCAGCTTCCTCTTGTGAGTTATATATTGCTGTAGTGTTTTGGAGGGTGTTTCCTTTTTTTTGTCAGCTGCAAGGAAGCTGAATTTCAGTCCAGAGCAGAACCATTCTGTAATATTGGTCATAGTCACACCATGCTATTCTGGGTCAAAATCATAAATTATGCTGCCTCTTACAAGTTTTCCTCAGAAAAGGGTATTTATGGAATCCAGAAATGCAGTCTCTGCATCATCCCTGTCATGACACTTATTTAGCTTGCAAGGGCATTGTCAAAATCTTACTGTTGTATTTTTGCTTTTGCAGCATCTCTCTCTATCTGTCTTTTAACAGTATAATTGACCTTCTGTCAACATTTATACCTACTTATGGAATTTTACAGGACTTCTGTGTTCCTGTTGCTGACTCGTAGCTTTCTTTCAGGTGAAGGTCCACTCCTGCACCCCTCCATCGATCATTCATTTACAATTTTTATGCTGATACACCACTGCTTATCTTCCTTCAGGAGACTTTTAGCAGCTAACCTTAGGCATGTCATTTTCTATTTCAAGACTTTGGGTACATTTATACCATCTTCTTAGCTACTTGCTCTTGGTTTTGTTGCTTGTTCTTTGTGCACACTTGAATGTTGAATATAATGTTGTTGTTGTTACTGGTCCTTGGCAAAATTTAGGTTGGAAATACATTCCTTCTATCCTTTACTAGTCTCCAAAGAGTAAGTAATCTGAACAATGCACTCTGCTGTAGTTGTTTACTTTCCTAGTATTGTGTTTAAAAATTACCCTAAAGCCTTTTTAAAATAAACTGCCAACAGACTGATCTCCTGGAAAGATCCTCAGAGATCAGGACAGTGCTGGGTGTTTTGGTTGAGAGGATTCTGAGTGATGTATCAAATTTTGAGAACAAGCTTATCTATATAAGTATTGGACACCAATCTGCCTGTGTAAAGTTTAGAGATGCAAATTAAGAGGGTCCATTATAACTGAGCGTGTCTGTAAGGAGGGTAGCACAGACTTTTGCAGAACTAACCTTATTTTTACAATTGCTTTATTTTCCCTGATGTGCAAGGTGTAGAGAAGGGAGAGAAGTTTTTTCCCTTTCTAAGGCGTCTTTAAAATTTTCTGGTTAATTGGTTACAGTGTTTCTGTGGGCTTATGGTAATTTGCGCACTGATCTGCTGAGAACCTGGTTAAAAATCTCCTTGTGAAAGATATAGTATATGCAGTGTAATAGTCATAATGTTGTTGAGAGGGTCTGTGAGTGTCGTTCAGGAAATCTTCAGTTCTAGTCAAGTCAAGGGGCCTCATCTTCACAGAATTAATAGCATTAATTGCTCTGAAATATAAAATTTAGCTCCTATTGCTATGATTTTTTTGTCCATTCTGCTGCCTGGTTCTTATCAAAGGTATAATGAACTCCTAATGGATAAAAGTTGCTTCTTTTTGGGGGAGCAGAAGAGAAAAGACAAAACATCCATTTGTGGTTAGAAAAGTTATTCAGGAAAATTATTCTGAAAATGCAACAAGTAGCTCAAGAAAGCTGTGTAAGTCTGACTCATTGGGTAAGTGATGACTGTAGGACCGCCCAGTAAAAAGATTTCTAAACAATTTGCAACACAGACTCTCAGTAGCTCCTCTGCTAGGTATATCAGATCCTTCCTATTTCAGGAAGGAGCAGCTGGAGGGAGACAGGAAAAGACTGAATCTCAACTGTGGTCGTGGAGAAACTTATGCCAGAAGTCAGAATAAAGCATGGATCTCTCCTCTCCCGTAGTTTTGCTGCTGTTCAGCAGCTCATGTGGCTAGCATGTGATCACAGAGAGAAGGAAGCCAAGAAATACCTAGCACGGGAATCCAGCTTATTTCTTCCAAGAATGAAACAGTGCTAAGACAAAGAGTCGGTTTCCAGTAAGGTGTTTGTAAACCTTACTTGGGAAAAGATGCAGGGCACGTGGAAAACCTGATATAAGAGACTCAATAGGACTCTTCCCTCAGATGGAAAGGAGCAATGTTAAGAGTCTATTCCTCAAAGGCTGTATCTGGAGATAGGAGTGAAGCCCAGGCTGGCTGGGTCATGGGCTGAACAGGCACACAAGAGGCACAAGCCTGGACTTGGCCACAAGGAGGGCAAAATAAATGTGCTGCAGAGACAAGCAGGCTTTTGCTCTTTACCAGCAATCTTTGCAAGCTTCTGTGTTTGAGCCATTACCTTTTCTCTGCAGCTGCATGCTTGTGTAGGGAAGGGGAGGCATGCAATTTGATGGAGATTAGAGCTTGAAGCCTCTAAACCATGATAGTTGTGTTCACTATAGTGAGTGGGCAGTGCAGAGGAGGAGAATCAGCTTGACTCGCTGTGATGAGAGGCTGGGAATAGGCCATATCTGAACAAAACTAGCTCTGGCAAGCTTAGTCCTGTGTCAGAGTCTGTCTGTGCCATGTGGGTGGTAGGAACGGTCTTTTAAATTCCCTCCTAAACTCTTTCAGTCCTTGACTTGCTATTTGGGATGGCACAGCTTGTGTTCACCTTCAATCTATATAAGCAAACCTCAAATCTTCTTACTCTTGACAGTGCCTTAAACTGGCAGGACGTATCTGTAATCTCTTTGTGGCTCTTCTCACTAGCTCCCTGCAGTGTCTGAGGACCAAGAATGAGTTTAGTGTGTATATCTGCTGATCCTGACCCAGGATACACCAGGTCCCAGTGGAGGGCATTGTTTGACACTGGAGAATTTTGGCAGACATGATTGAAAATCACTTGTTTGTAAGGTAAATAGGGCACCTGAGGTTAGCAGATAGCTCTGTTTGAATCCTAAGCATTCTTCCTGTCTCAAAAATACACCAGCTGGATGGAGGAATAGAGATTTTGTGGAGAGTTTTCAGAGCACAAGCTGATTTTTAGCCTAGTTACCGGATATGGCAACTGAAATATATTTGTTCTGAGATCTTTGTCTTGGCCAGTAAGTCAGTCTTCCAGAATGAGTCTGTCAACATCCCAGAAACACTGAGAAATGTCAGAGAAAGCATGCAGAAAGCACAAGGAGATTTTGATAGAAGACAGCCTGGGAAAGTTGTCCAAGCTCATGGGCTGCAGGGCTCTTGGGTCTTCTGCTCTGTGCTGACATGCTTCCAAGAGCTTTATGGGCTGCACAGAACTTGTCTTCCTTAGTCCTTGCTTTCTGTACACTTCAGAGCAGTTTATCCAGGGAGAGTTGGCAAGCTCCATTACTAAAACAACCTCGACATTTAGGATATGTACCATCAATACTCTGCTTTCAACCTTGATGCTCTTCTAGATTCTCCTGGTGGTCATAGGGTGTGCCTTGTCTTGGGAGGCTGCTCATTTGAAACTGTGTCAAAGTTGGCTTAGGCAGATTAATATCTCAGTTATGTGAAGTGGCCAGGTGTCTCTGCCCTTGCACTTATGTGGTTGGAAAATAAATTAGTTCACCTCATTAACCTGGCAAATATTGTAGTTGCTCTTGATGGTCTTGTTTTCTGCCAGTTTTAATGAGCAAAATTGGATTGCCAGGTGATCAGGCCAGCTTAAGAGCAGAGGCAAGGTAAGGAATGGGATGTGTGTGTGAACAGGAACATATATTTGTGGGGGAGGTCAGGGCAGGCAAGACATCCACTTTGATGGAGCCAGGTATTCATTCTGCTCAATTCTGTTGCAAAAAACCTTGTCTTGAATATCCTGACAGTTGTAAATGCAGTGGGGAAACTTCTCTTATGGCCTAGTTGCAATAGATACCTGACTTTTAATTTTTGAGTGGTAAAGAAGATTTTAATTTTGATTATGAAATTTGGTTAGGCTCAGTTGAGCCTGTACTGAGCTTTAGGGTAGTGGCACTGTTGTGATTTCATGTCATGCCTCTGTTTATCCCCTCTCTCTTCTCAGCTTGGCATTGCTGCAGGCTTTCTGGTCCCTCCAGTTCTGGTCCCTAATGTGGAGGATGTGGAGAAGCTGGCCTACCACATCAGCATCATGTTCTTCATGATTGCAGGTGTAGCAACAGCCCTGTTCATCCTGGTCATCATAGGTAAGGAGGTGGGAGTGTGCACATGAAACCAGATGGGACTGAGATCAGCTAATATGTGATGGGGGCCTGTGTGCCAGGAAATGGGCTGGGAAGGCCATCTGGGAATGTGTCCTAGCATGCAGCTGACAGGGTCATGCAATACTATATCTTGCTGCTTCAAACCCTTGATGAATAGCACATGTAGAAGGGAGCTTGCCAAATTGTTAGTTTTGTCCATTGCCTGCATAATAAATTCCAGGCATGAATAAATCCATTAAAAACCATCAAACAACTTGCAAGTTTCATAGTCATCTTCCCTGCAAGGAGGGTGCTGTGCCTTGGGATATGTCTGGGACCTGACTAGCCGCTAAGAGTAAAAGGAGGCAGATTATATGGTATCACAGGAACAAGCTGTTCCCAGAGTGGAGAGAATAAAGCATGAAGGAAAGTAGCAGGACACAAAACATACAGTTCCCCTGCTTAGCACATAAAGTCGAAGCCAGATCTTTAGCATGAAAGACTCATGCTCACTGGAGAGCTCAGTTTAGTTGCTGAATTCCATGCAATTTTTTTGATAGGCTCCTCTTGCCAGCTTGTTCACGTTGCTGGTGTCTGAATCAGATGTAGACTTCCAATAATGTGGGGCAAGGAATAGACAAGTACAAAAATGCCTGTCTAGCACCTGGCACAGCAGTATCACCTGTGACTGGGATGTTTGGATGCTACTTTAATCCTAGTAAGGGGTAGCAGATAGCTTGGCCTGAAATAAAACCTGGCATAGGTTATTGTTCCCTGGGCACTGACCACTGCAGAGAACTAGGCCACCTGTGTCAACTGACTTGTCCAGTTCTGCTTTGTCACTTGTAAATCCACATAACACTTTTGCACCTGGCTAGTCATCCTTCTAGAGACAAAGGCATTATTAATAGTCCTGAGAACTCTTTTGGTGCTGCTGGACATTGCCTGCACAAAAAGCTAATTGAAGGCAAGATGTTTCTCTTGGGAAGGTGGCAGGAGTTACTGTTGGAAGAGAGCTGTTCTTTCCTGTTCCTGGTTAAGTTCATGCATGGAGATCAAACCTTAAGGAAAGTTGTGTGTTTTGTACAGTTGTTTATACCAGCCCCTCTGCCATCCCTCAATGGTGCAGTGTGTGCTCAGGCCCCAAAATTGCCCCATTACAAACAGATGTACTTTGTATCTGGTTTCAGTTTTCAAGGAGAAGCCCCCAAACCCTCCAAGCCGAGCTCAGGCCTCGATCCAGTCAAGACCGACTTCAGAGTATTCCTACATGCAATCAATCCTCCGCCTGCTCCGCAATATCAACTTCTTGCTGCTTATGGTCACTTATGGTAAAGTCTGGCCTTTCTTCTTGTGCAGTTATCACAGTTTCTCCCTCCCTCTCTGTGCTCTGCTGGGGCAATAACTGGCTTGAGTTGTTTTAGGGGAACATAAAGATAGTTCCCCTGTGCTGACACAGACCAGGAATCCTTATAGCCCAGTATTCTTCAGCAATGGTTACCAGGGAATGCAGCAGGGAAGAATGAAAGGAAGGCGAGCACACAGAGGATGATATGCCCCTATAACTGTTCTTCCAGTCTTTGACTGTTTGCTGTTCAGGGGATTTCCGTATCTGTTCTTTTTTCCAGTCATTTAGTTAATTGCAGCAAACTGATCTGAATGCTTACATATGACACACATGGAAGTGTTGGAGTGCAGGTCACAGAACTGAGTGAAAGTCATTTCCAAAGGCAAGGATATGAATATGACTGCCAGGCATCTCTGTGGAGTTCATGGGGAGTATGCAGATGTGAAGACTGTCAGCTTTCTAGGCAGTCCCTGTGAAGCAATTGGAAGGAAGGACTGGAGAACATCTTATGCCATCTGTCCTTGCATGCTGAATTTGCTGCTTGCTTCTTTTCAGCAGTCTCGATGTGTTTGTTTGAGGGCAGTGTGATGTGTTGAATCTATTCCCTGATGCTGAATTGGCAATATGGGAAAGTGTTTTTCTTACTAGCAGAAAGACCACTGTGGTCTGTGCCTGGCTGCATAATAGGGTATGCTGTAGCCAGCTAGTCTGTGGGTAGTTTTGTCCTCACTCTTCCTACCAGCTTGCTATGGAAGCTTCTCAGGGAGACAGTTAAATATTGCTGAAAGTTCTGCATGTTCTGCCAGCAATTGTATCTGGAAGACCTTGTGGATGAGTAGGCAGGTTGGAGAGAGTCAGATGGTGGCTTTGTACTTGATGAGGATGTTAATGGTGTACTTGCTGAGGATGTTAATGGTCTTTGGAGTTGTTGGAATCTCTGCTCCCTGTGCAGTAGACTTCTAGATATGCCCCTCTCAGATTGCTCTTAAACGCTCCTGGTTTGTATTGCAGCTTCTGGGTCTGGCGCTTTTATTTTTTCCATAGGATGTAATGCCCTCTCAGAAAGTGAAGACAGAAAAACCTGCCAGGCAGACTGTGTCTGAAGTTGGATTGTATCATCTGCTCACTTACCTTCAGGAAAAATGAAGGTGAAAGCATTTGCTCTAATAGACATAAACAAGTGCTAGAGGAGAGAGCTAGGCTCTCAATACAAAGAACATGTTTAGAGCCTTACCTTCCTGGAGTAATTCTTTTCTGTCTGTCACAGTGTGGAAAATCCATTCAGTGGCTCATAATTCACTTTCTCTTGGTGCTGGTCTGTGCATTTGTTCTGTTCCTCTCTGTGTCAGTCTCATGCCAATCTCCAGCTTGACTTGAGATGGTGACTGTTACTCAGAGAGGGAAATATACAGTGAAACTTCTTTTTTTTTTTTAGCTTGTCTGGGTTTAAAATGGTGACAGTTTTTCCTACTCAAGTCAAAAGTTACGTTTGCCAAGATTTAAGACATCTGCAGCCACATGAGTATAACTGAGTCATCCTGCCTACCGAACATAAAGATATCTGCAGCCAGTTGGCTTTTGTGTTAGCATAGCATGTGTCAGGGGAGAGAGGGGCAAACCTGCTCTTGTTCATCTCTACTGCTTATAGAAAGAGTGGGGATCTTTCCACAATGCCAGGTCAGAACAGGTCTGCAAACCTCTAAGGTCTTGGTATAAACTTCCCAGTTCTGGCCTCTATAAAATAAAGGGGACACTGAGGTATCAAAAACATTATTCTATGTTACAAGCAAACCATGGTAACTAGCTAAAGAATCAGGTGGTGCTGGACCTTCAGATGCCCTGCTCCCAGCCACTAGTTCTGGTTTCCCTCATCTGGGTGGGCAAATGGCCACTTTCCCATTGGAAACTACCATTACCTGTTTTATGGACATTCTCAGAGATGTTTCACTGAGCAACTGTGATATATGAAGTGCCTACAACTTTTCTCAGCCCTCACATATGCAAATTTGACAC
The DNA here is from genome assembly GCA_009812075.1 of Sialia sialis. Lineage (NCBI taxonomy): Eukaryota > Metazoa > Chordata > Aves > Passeriformes > Turdidae > Sialia > Sialia sialis. The sequence continues at coordinate 7,764,177 of VRYO01001269.1, read as the reverse complement.
ATTGTCTTGATTCTTAGAATGTTTTGCCTGACTCTGGTGCCAAGTGTTGCTGCCAACTCTTACTTTCTGCCCAGCTTGGGAGCAGGGGCCCTCCTCTGTCTTGGAAATTACATGGATCACAGAGCTGCTGTAATGCTGGTTTACTGACAGCATTAGGTACCAGAGCAGCATCTGTCTTCACAAGGCTGCTGTCCTCTTGGCTGTGTGAGAAATAGAAGTGCACAAATGAATGAATAATGTTTATACTCAGCTTTGAAGTGAAGAAGGAGAAGGACTGTGTTGGTCTGCCATACTCCCATGTCCTTGCAGTGCAGCTTGTGGTGTCACCCAGTGAGCGGGGTGCTCCAGAGGTGGAGATAGAATGGAGCTGATTCAGGGTGTGTTAGCTGTTCTGCCATAGCCGAGTGTTGCAAAGAGACAGCTTTCAAAGCTGGAGGGCGCCTCCTTGCTGTGAGATCTCCAGCTATTCTCCCGCATCCTTGGCTGCTGGCCCTGCTGGAATTTCCAGCCTTGCTGAGTAACTCTTGGTAAGGACTGGGTAGATTCTTCTGCCTAATGAGCATATCACTCAACTTACTAGCCTCTCCTGTAACTTTCTGACACATGATTTTGAAGTGGGAAGCATTGACACAGGCAATATTTGGGATCACTTCCATAAGAGTCTTCATCTGTTGCCTGTGCCACACAGCTGTGGAGTGAGCTTTGCCTAATCATAGAATGATTTGGGTTAGAAGGGCTCTTAAAGGTCATCTAGTTCTATCCCCCGTGCCATGTGCAGGGACACCTTCCCTTAGACCTGGTCACTCAGAGCCCTGTCCAGCCTGGCCTTAAACACTTCTATCTACACCCTTGGGCAACCTGTTCCAGTGCCTCACCAGCCTCACAGTAAATTGTCATGTCATCAGGGATAGTGTGTGAAGGAAGTGTGATGCACCCTCCAGCTGCCAATCTTGTGGTTCCTCATAGTGCTGTGTACCATAACAGGTATCCAGTGTTCAATGGAAGACTGGGCTAGGTGCAGGATTACTGAGTACTTAAGGGGAGCTAGGCGACTTCAGGGTTAGGAGAGCTCATGGCTCATGGCTCCCTCTGTCAAAGCTCTGCCTGCTAGACTGCACTTCTGTATTCTGTGGCAAGCAGGCAGCAGGTGTTGTTAGTTTCTGCTTTAGCTGAGGCTTAGAGAGGAAAAGTAGGAAGGAGGAACTTGACATGTATCTGTTTTGTCAGGATTTCAGGCATCTGTGCCAGACTTTTTAAACCCATGGCTCCTTTTGAAGCCTATAGACGGCTGAGCTGCAGTGGTGAAATCTGTCCCCTTCCTTTCACCCATCAGAATCACTGAAGCCTTGAAGAGAAACCAACTGCAAATGTAAATGACTTTCTGAGAAGAAAGTTATGTTGACTGTTACAGACCTCATCCACCTGGGGAAGGTTTCTCAGTATCACCCAAGGTGAGACTGTAGCCGTTGCAGTACTGCTGGTCCAGTGCACATGTGTATGTTCTTGCCTGCTGAACAAAGCTGTTGGGTTTTCTGCTCTTTTGAGAAGGCATTTAACCAATGAGAATTGCATGTAAGATGGAGCCGAGTGTCTGAATAGAGCTTGACCAGTATCACCCCAGTAGTTTCAGTCTCACCTTGGGTGATACTGAGAAACCTTGTAACACTAAGTATAAGTTGTAACAGTTAATATAAGTTCTCTTTCAGAAATACAATTACTTTCATGGGTTTTTTTCAGGCCTCAGTGATACCTTTTAAAATGCAAAACTTTTCCCGGGCAGGCAGACACCTCGGGTACCTGACGGTAGTGCTGTCTGTGCTTCACCAATCAGCTCTGCTCTCATTTGTCTTCTGGCATTTCTTGGCTTGGAGAGAATGTTATTTACTGTCAGCAGGGAGAATGCTGACAGGCCCTTCTTTGGGAGGAGAACACACAGGTCAATGACACTGTTGTTAATTGAATCTCAGGTCCTTGTTCAAGGTCTGATGCTGAGGCAGATGCTTTTCTAGTGTTCTAGAACTTGGCCAGGGGCAGAGCAGAAAATTGCAGTGCTAAAGATGGATCTGGCTGTGAGAGAGGGTTGAGACCCTTTGAAGGAGTTGCAAGACCTTTCAGTACCAGAAATGCGCACAATCCTTCCTCAAGCTGCTTGGGTAAGAGCCATCCTGAAACTGCAGGGTTCTTCCTCCTGTGTGCTGAGGTCTGGATGTTGGTCTGCATTTCTTTCAGTAACGTATGTCAAGCTAGTCTGACTCTCTCCCCTGAGGCTTTGCAGCCTTGTTCTGGACTGATGGCCCCAAAGATTTCTCTCTGTGCATTTCTACCCTTTCACCCAGCAGGAGAGTAGCAGGCTCTGAATGTGCTGCATTTTTATCCCCTTCTCAGGTCTGAATGTAGGTTGTTTCTACGCCTTGTCCACTCTGCTGAACCGCATGGTGATCCATCACTACCCAGTAAGTGCATTGAACCCTCATGGCTCTCTCTGATGCTTGCTGTTGTCCAGCACTGGCTGCCAAAGGAGAGCCTGTGAGAAAGGCAATGCCACAGCAGTCCTGGCTGGCTCTAGCACAACTTGGTTGTTCCTTTTTTCCTTTACACCACCCCAAGCAAAAGCTGGTGAGCTCTAGAAAAGATGCCTCCTTTGTACCTTGAATGGAAGCATTTACATCTGAGAAAATCTTCTAGCAATTTCCTCTCCTTGTTTCTGACTGTAGTTTCTACTGGGACATCTGTTCCAGGAGACTGTCCATGCTCATGCTCTGGTGGCAGAAGGGGGTGTGCCTCAGTAATTGTACAGCTTACTGCTGGTGCTGCATGCCACAGAGCTTCTTTCTGTGCTGCCTTATAGTAAGTCCCAATATTTCCTAGTCAATCTGGCCCAAATCCTAACAGCAAGCTTCATAGAGTTTATGCTAACTCCTCTGAGAGTATCTGCTCACACTGGCAATGTGCACCCCTTTTTCAGGGCTGGCTCAGACACAATTGCCAGACCACGTTTGTTTTCATGGAGTAAAAAGCACTGGCTCATGTGGGCCCAAAAGTATTCCTACTAGGCTAGTTCTGGTTAGTGAGTTACCAGCAGTAAACATGTATGAAGACTAAATTTGGTGTTTCTTCCTCTCTGGGCTTTCTGCGCTTTGCTTTTTCTTGGATATGAGTTAGCTCCTGCATTTGTGTGAGTGTGTATGTGTCTCACCACAGGGGGAGGAGGTGAATGCTGGCAGGATTGGACTCACCATTATACTGTCGGGGATGGTTGGGGCTCTGATCTCCGGCATCTGGTTGGACAAAACCAAAACCTACAAGTAAGTCCCTTGTTTGCCTCTGTGCCCTGGTGACTGTGCTCTTCCTCCATACTGTGCAAGGAGCAACCTTGTGCAGTTGCAAGTTGGCAGTCTAGAGACTGAATCATAGGGAGGATTTGTGGGGGAAAAAGATAGGGTTCTTCAAAACCCGATTAGTCTAAAATGACTGGCACTGGGTCTGTACAAGATCTGGTGTCAGTGGTCCCTAGGGAGGCTTACAGAGGAGATGGCCCAGTAACTGCTTCGTCAGGGATGAGAGAGTTCTTGGCACAAGCAGAATCCGTACCATTTCTCAGCCCTTACAAACCAGCCTCTGTGAATTTTTGTCCAGTTTAATGAAAGGCACATTGAATTCAGTGCCCAGAAGCCATTGTGTTGATGGCGTGTTGCTGTATTTAGGGCAGGCATAAGGGTTATTGGGGTTACGGGTGGATGATTCTGTGTTTGTTGCTCAGTGAGTTGGGAAGGCAGATCTGGCCAGCATACCTTGCCATCTGCAAAGGGACTTAAGAATCTTTGCTTGTCCTACAGCTCCCGGTCCTCAGGAATTTGGATCTCACTGAAACACCTCTGTAGGATATCCCAGGGGACACAGAGAGACTCTTGTGTCTTATATTGCGGTTCAACCAGCTTTGTTTCTCTGCTGGCCTTGAGAACTGTACTATAACCTCTGTCTGAGCAGGTTAGGTGAGAAGGGGCTTTACTGATGATGTGCTGGTAATGACTTAAAAGCACTCTCAGTGTTTTTTTCCTTGCAGCAGCTTTTAATCTGGGGAAGTCCTACTGCAATTATCCTATCTCATATCTTGGGCCAGAAATCCATATTCTCATTGTAGACAGCTTAGATTAATCTGGCTAGCTGTGAGCTTGCAACTTCTAGAGTGTCCTCTAGCCCTAGCTCCCTATAAAGTACAGGGATCAAAAATAGAAAATTGGCTTCTCTAATAAGAAAGAGTGGAGGTGGGGACTCCTGGGACTGTGGTAGGTCATTTGCTACTGTGTCTATATGATTGTGTGGCACTGAGTAGCTCTCAGTGGGAGAACTGGGAAATAGAAATACAACTGTTAGAATTGCTTTGCTAACAATGCAATGTAATTTGTATCTCTTTCCAGCCCAGGGCTAGTGGTTAGGTAGCCTCAGCTGGCACTGCTAGACTGAATAATCTTCCTGGTTCCCCATAAATGGGGTTAGGTTGCAGCATGAAGGCTTGAAGAGGTTTGTGACTCACCGTGCAGGGCTGGACTTGAAATTCGGTAGAATGGGAGAGAGCGGAAAAAACCACAAATCCTGTATTTGTTCCACGTCCCCTCCTTCTTGGAGGGGTCACATAGGTAGGCAGAGCTGGCTAACAGTGCAAAAAATTAGTACTATCGTCATCCATGGAGTTTATCCTACCGACTCCAGGGACTATTGGGAGATAGTTTTAGCCTTAGGTGAGGAAAAACCCTGCTAAGAATTTATTCTCCATTTCAGCCTACAAAATGGATTTCTGTGAAACTAGCACTTTTTTTTTCCCCTGAGTGTTACATAGTCTTTATTTAGCCCCATTTAAAAGTCTATTTAAAAAAAACTGCCAAGATGCCAGATGTTCTAGGTGGGTACCCTCCCCCTTCCCTCAGTTGCTGAGATAGTGTCAAGAATAAAATGGTAAGCACATGAAAATCAGGAAGGAAAAATATCAAGTCCTTTTTTTAGTCAGCTTCCAAATAGAGGGAAGCAAATGAATGGGATCCAGCTGTGATTGAGGGGAGCAGGGGAAGGTTAATAACAGAAGGAATTGCAGAGCTCTACATGCATGTTTGATCTTTACTGTACCATCAGCAGTTCCTTGAAAGGGTGAGGCTGTGCTAAGTCAGGCTTTCCCCATCTGTCATGCTCGGGCACCAAATGGCCTTGCACTCTTGCTTTTATTTGGCAGGCAAGTCCCTGCAGCAGCCCCTGCCCTGTTCTTGTTTTTGGAATTGCAGGTGCAAATTAGGTCCACTCAAATAAATACATGAGTTACGTAGTGATGAGCGAGCAGTGCAAGAAATGGGTTTGTCTTTGGTGGTATGACTTGTTGAAAACAGCCCATCTCTTTGAATTATAGAATCAGGAGAAGATTCTTAAAGTTTTGACATCAAGTTCCTGGCTCAGAGGACAGATGAGGCTGTGACACCTGGAGACTGCTGAGTGTATTGGTTATTGTAGGGTAGTCTGGCTCAGAATGAGGTGTTTGGGGACCCAATAAATCATCACTTCTCTTTGCTGTGCTTTTAAGTGCAGTGTTCTCCTGGCCTCAGGTCAAGCTGGTTGCACAACCTCCACTTTCATTGCTGCATCTCTGAGGCGAGATGTCAGAAACATTCATCTGTCTCTTCATTGACTACGCAGAAGACTCCAAGTGGTATTTTAGGTCTGTATAGATGCAAAGTACAAAAATGTGGGGGAGGGAGAAAAGATAGTGGAGGATGGGGCTCTTGAGTCTCTTCCACTAAAATGTGAGTACTCTCTCAGCCTAGTCTTGCCTGCAATATGGGCCTTCTTATTGTAGCCCTTTTTACACTATGTTCGTCCTTGTGTAGTGAATATGGCTTCATCTTGTCCTGCCATGTATCTTATGTAAATAATTTATCAAGATTGTCCTTTCTTCTGACCTTAATACAGGAAGAAAGTGGCATAAAACTGAATGCCAAAGGATAAGGGCATGGTGAAAACCAAAGCAGTCTTCTCCAATTCATCTCTTTCTCCAGCATCTGACACCTCTGTGTCTTCAGCAATGAAATCTTCTGGGAGCATAGGAAGAAGGGCTTCGTTCAGTCTTGTGTGCTGTCCTCATGGCAAAGCCTGTGGAGGCTGTCGTCCCTGTCCGTACAGGAGAGCATGCTGGAGCTGCACACAACATCCCTGTGAGCTGGGATGTGGCAAAACTGTTGTATATAGCTGTTCCACTCATCCCACCTCCTGCTCCCAGCTTGTTCATTTGTTGCCTCAGATGTTGCTTGACTCTAGTGTTTTTGCAGCTGCAATCCCCTCTGAGTCTTGTCCTGTCACTTTTGCTTTCCTCATCCAAGTGACCTTGTGAGACAAGGCTGGGTGGGCCACACCCATTCCTTACTCTGAGGCTTCTTCTGGAGCTGACTGAACAGCAGGAGATGTGTTCTTCATTTCAGCCCTGTTCCCTGCTGGTGCTGGGAAGCCCTGTCTGGCTTTTTTCCCCCCAGGTCTCTTTATTATCTCACAGTCCCTTGTGTGAGCTCTTTAATCTGCCTCTTAGGAATGTGGCTGTGAGGGCAGATGAATGTTCATCTAAATGACCAGCATGTCAGGATCTCCCTCTGCCTCTGCCACAGAGACTTGGCAGTGGTGCCTTTGCAGCAATGCTTCCACATAGGTGCAGTGGACTTCTTTCCCACACCCCAGAGCACAGGGCTGGGTTAACCTCAGTTGTTCTTAAGGTAATGAGGCAGGATGCCTAACTTCCAGCCTGTACTCACTGCACTAATCAGCCTGTTAAGTAGATGGTCTCTGTTCTCTGATCCAGACAATGAAAATTGTCAATCCCTGTAGAGCCGTCATGGGAGTAGATTGCTAAAAACACCAGAATGCAGTCCTGATGTACTCTGCGAATCTGCTTTTCCTCCTTTGTGCTTTTATTGCTCCTATGAGATTTATGGCTATGATAAGAGGCTTATTAAGCTAAAACTGGGCATTTTTCCATGCCCGGGTGCCCCTAGGGACACAGAGCATTCTTGTCCCCTGGTGAGCAGGGTGTCAAAGGCCACTTCCTGAGAACACCCTGCCTCTATGCCTTTCCCTAGGGGTTTTTGTTTCCCTATGCACCAGTGTCTACCAGTATTTCAGTTAAACCTTCTCCAAAATTTTGTGTCTTTCTTCTTCTTTGTGACTGCTGAGTGCTAAATCTCCTTTCCTTGTCATCGGTGGTATGCTCAGGGGAGCAGAGTTTTGCTGAAGTCTGGTTTAAAAATCTGCTTGTGTGCTTAAGGCTGTTTCCTGCAGCAAGATTTTCATTCACTGCTGTCTGTTCAGATCCTGTGCGGGGCTGTGGTGAACAGGCAGCAGTTCATGGCTTCAGGGCACTTTCCTGGTCTGTGATTCCCACAACACACAAGCCTGTGGTCTTATTCTTTCACAAAGGTCTGTTGATTAATTTTGTCCTTCTGCAGCCTAATGATTCAGGGAGGTCAGTCAGGAAAACTTGCTCCATGAGGTACCCATGGCAGGATCAGTTTTCTCCATTTTGTCCTCTACGTAGTTCTGCAGTTTTAGTGAAGAACACCTTCAAGAATCTGCCTGCAGCTATGAGTCTGCCTGCTCTGGTTCTCAGTGGGGCACAGCATGTTCTGGGAACTCCTCTCTTGCAGCTTCACAAATGACATAGCATCAGTGTGAAGCAAGGTCTTGACCACATCTGGTCACTATCTAGTTCTTCACTTCTGTCAGGAGACGAGGGGTAAAGTGCAGCACTTGCAACTGTCGTGACAATGAATAAAATACAAATCACTTGAAATACTTGAACCATAAGCCTAGAACACTGAGTGAGATTTTGTGTGACTACCCTGAGACCTCTGCACTGAGCCCAAAACTGGCTGTGGTGAGAAAAAAGTTACAAAACTCTCCATTGGGCTGAATGTCCCTGCTGGCAGTGACTAAACTTGTAAGGGCTGTGGCCACCTCTCTGAGGTCTGCACAGTATTTTAGCACTGACTACTATGTAGTTTGGAGACTGCCGTTTATGGAACACCCAGTTCAAACTTGGTTAATGTAGCTGTAATTCTAGCTTTGAGGTCCTTTCCTAATCATCTCTTTCCTTCATGGCGGCTTGTCAAGGCATGGGAGGCATAAGAACTATGGGACGTACCTGAGGAACCCGTATTGAGCAGAAAAAGTCTTTTACTTGCATCTCTTTCACTTTCTAGGACTGCTCTCTGTTCAGTCAGTCTTTCAGCTCTTCTTCTGCAGCCTCCAGGCTCTGTGCCAACCATGTAGCAGCTCTCTGCAATGGATTATAACAGAAGTAAGCAGTCCCTTTATGCTGCCTTCACATACCAACTTTACCCTCAGTGAAAACTTTGGAAAGAACATACTCTAGAAATGATACAGCATTGGAGGTTAAGGGATTTAAGTATTCCTTTGATACACAACAAAATTATTCATCACAGCATGTTTTTTAGCCTTTCAATATATTAAATGAGCCTGCTGAACCTTGTAAGTATGCCTCAATAGCTGAAGCCTGAAATTAGCTTCTCAGCCTTATATTTGGATAAGAATTGACATATGGACATGAGCCCCACTGACATCAGTCATTGCAGCAGTAAGGGGGACACAGAACCTTAGGAACAGTCTGGATTTATCTGTAGTAATTCGGTGTACTAGAAACATTTTCTTACACATGGTAATACTGCCTACTTGGGTTTGATTTCTGACAGTGATCATTTGCATTAAAAATGAAAAGTGAAAATAGTTTGAGGTTTAGTTTCTTCAGTAGAATTCTAGGAACTGATATCAAACACTTTCTTTAATGGATTAAGACTTAAATTTGGGAGAAATTACACAAGAAGCTTGTAGTAATACATGTAACTTTTTCCTAAAAGACAATGATCGAAAGATTTTATCAACTCTGGTAACTGTTCTACTTTCAAAATCCTGGTGGAAATACAGTCAGGTAAAGTATTTACCTTTTCCTTCTTTCCCTCTGCAAAACTATGTACTGTGAAGACCTGCTGCTGCCTTTTGTACTAGAAATAGCCTTTTTTTTTTAATGTGGGAAAGATTTTCTTGGTGTGTAGTCAAGGATGACAATTGCTAAATGTTGCGGTAAAATCTGGCCTGGGCTGCTGCCTGTGTCTCACAGTACTGAGTCCACTGATGATCCTGGCGTGGTCTGGCTGCAGGTTTGGCTGTTCCCAGGATATGACTGGCATACTTCCTGAGCATGGGGTGTCTTTGTCTCCTCTGCACAGAGACAAGAGTTTGTGGCTCAGCTGCTGTTGGCTGTGGAACTAACACTGTCCCTGCTAAATGCTCACATGGCTTGAGCGTGAGGCTGTGAGGGCAATCTGGCTTGCATGTCACTTCTCCAAATACAGCAGGTAGCTTAAACAACAGAAAGGAGCAGCAATGAAAGCTGTTTCGGACAGCACTGAAAAATATAGGCCCATAAGACTCTAGCAGTGTTGACACATCTTTCCTTTACATTCCTGCTTGAGAGTGCTTGATCTCCTTATCTCCTGCTTGGAAGCAAGCATCTTCAACCCACTATAGTATAGAGGATGCCCAAGGAAGATTAATGATCTCTTTAATTGGCTCTTGTTCTCCCCCTCAAATGGTATGTACTATATATGACCAAGCACCTGTCAACCTGTGGTAGGATTTTTCTTCTGCTGAGCTGCTCTGTGTGCAGGCCCTTCTGTACCATCTGTCAGTCCAACTCCTCTGTCTGGCTGTGAGTGTGAAGAGACTGTGCAACTTTTAAGCTTTTTGTTTGGTTGGGTTTTTTTTTTGTTTTTGTTTTTTTTTTTTTTAAACCCGTGTGCTACAAGCTATACTAAGATCTGTGGGCAAAAAGGAGGACTGGGTTAAATAAAACCCTGATTGCTTTTTCTTGCAGGCAAACAACACTAGTTGTCTATATGATGTCTCTGGTGGGAATGATAATCTATACCTTCACTCTGAGCCTGGGCCACCTCTGGGTGGTCTTTGTGACTGCTGGGTTGTTGGGGTAAGTTCATGTGCAGGCTGCTTTCCTCAGCATGTGAACTGCTAGGGGATGAGCAGGGAAGCAGAAGTCCTGCTGTGGGAGGGACTGGGGAGAGCCATAGCATCTGGATGGCTCCTGCATGGTTTAAGGACAAAATTACCTGCCCTTCTTATCTCTCACTTTTATGTGTTTCATTAGAGTCAGGGACATAACCGTTACCCTGCTCAGCAGCAGCCACCTTAATCGTTCCAGACAATCAAGTGAAAGCTTTGGGAAAGCAAGTGGTACCCACAGCCCTATAGATGACCAGTGGACAAGAGTGAAAAGAATGTGGGCTGACATGACTGTTCGGCTGTGCTGGGGGTGATGCCCCTTAGAGTTACGGTCTATACCTCTTCAGTCTTCCTTCTGGCAGTTACTGAGTCTTCCTTTCTGTGTACTTCATTATAGGTTTTTCATGACAGGATACCTTCCCCTGGGCTTCGAGTTTGCTGCAGAGTTGACATACCCAGAATCAGAAGGAACATCATCAGGGCTCCTTAATGTCTCGGCCCAGGTAAGTGTGCTGTTTTCCCTTCGCTCGTCTCTTTCTAGGCAAAGAGATTAAATTGTAGTTCCAAGCCTTGAGTCCTATTTCTTGTCCATTACTGGTGTAATATACTGCAGATCTAAGTACTCTGGGACCTGGCTTTTTGCATGATGTTCTTCATGGCATTTCTGTAGTGGCAGTCATTCTGTTTCTGCTTAAGAAAATACTACAGGGTGCCAGTCATCCTTGCCTTTTCCAACATACCTCCTGATAGTCCTGGCTCATCTCCAGTGACAGATGAGATTCCAGCTGTTGGGGTCATCTGCAATTCCATTACCTGCAAGGAGGTGCCTCTGGATATGTTTATAACCAAACTTTAGCCTCTCTAGGCCAGCTATTTCACTGGCCTGTATGCTCTGATACTTTGGTAAAGATTGGAAAGAGTTTGGGCTGCTTTATAACAGTACAGCTTGACATTACCTTTGTTTGTTTGTAGATTTTTGGTATTGCCTTCACCATTGGCCAAGGGCAAATCATAGATCGCTTTGGGACAAAGGCAGGAAACCTCCTGCTTTGTTCTGTCCTGTTCCTGGGGACTGTTATGACAGGTAATTAAAATTTTCAGCGTTCTTCTGCTCTGACTTTGCCTTGGGCTTGTCATATTAATTGAAGGCCTGCAGGAAAGGGCAGAATCCACACAGCAGTCCCATAGCTATGCTGTTCCTCTTTAAGCATCTGGTCTGCATTACAAAGAAGAGCCAGGGCTTTTTGCTCTGGCTGGAGTCTCAAAATTGCACCTGCAATGAAGAATTTATATCCTGCCTGTTTCAGAAATGTTCTCAACCTTGTCCAGGAGAGTGGTTTTGCTTGCTCATTGTAATGTATTTCTGTCTCTTCTGGGGTTTCTACTGCTCTTTTGAGTCCTGAGTAAATTGACTTGGGCACTGCATGGTGACTCCCTTCACAGCTCTCTTCCTCCCTCTGTTCCAGCATTCATTAAGGCTGATCTCCGAAGACAACAGGCCAATTTGGAAAATGAACAGACAGTGAGTAAACCCCCTTCAATCCCTGCTGTGCCCCTGCTATTAGCTCAGAACAACACCCAAACTCTCTCCTCTTTTTAGGAAAGGTGGTGGCTTGTGGGGAAGCTCCTTATTGGCATTTTCAAACTGGACGTAATCCCAGCTCTGCCAACTGCTGGGGCCTCAGTTTGCTCAGTGTTAATGTCATGCAGAATCTGTAGGCTCTGGCCCTCTGGGGTTCTGCAGGGCTTCACACATCTTCATGCTGGCTAAGGCCAGATGCAGAGCAGTGCTTGCTTGTTTCTCTCACTTGACAATGTGTTGAGGCCTTCAGTGCTTTGCTCCTTTGTAGAGCTGAATAACTATTATTCTAGGCCCCTAGACTGGCAGGTTATTCCTCTTACTCCTTGACATCAGCAGCCAAGCAGGGCTCAGTGTAGGTGACTGGAGGAAGCTAGGGTGATAAAGCCGAAGTGAGGGCTTGAGCAGCCTGGCTGCTCACACTTTGCTTAGCGCTGCTTACAAGGCTGCTAGTTCATACTTGCACACCAGAGCTTGGAGAGTGATGTCCCTGTGGCATACTGTGCAATAGATGCAGCTGTTTGCACATGGGAGAAGGCCTCTGGTGAACTAATTGCAGTGGGTACTGTCAGAAGCCCTCTCTGCAGGGAAAGGGAGGGGACTGGTTGCTTGAGGCTATTTTCTGTATTGCTCTGGGCTCCTCTTCTAGGATATTAGTGGAAATATCCATTCAACATTCAGGCAACCATTGGCAACATGACTAGCAAAGTGTTAAAATCTCGGTTCTCTGCTGTCTTGAGTCAGCTCTATTCAGAAGACAGTGCTGACCTCCTCCAGTGCTGGTGGCACTGTGAGTTAAATTCATAACATGTATGTGGAAGGGCCAGAAAAGAGCCTGAGGTCCTTTGGTAGTCAAAGTGATGCCTTCTAGTAGAAAGATCCTTTCCCTGTGTCAGACATTTCTCTCATCAGATGAACGGTACATTTTTGCCTAAGCCATTTTAAATATAAACCTTTTTCAGTCTAAATACTATTGTAAGAGCTTGCTGCTGCATGGGGAAGAACATTGCGACCAGAATGGAGATGGTGCAATGTCATTTTTATAATCCTAAAAGTCTCCAGAACTGACTGTAGTAAGAGCCAGAGGGATGTGTGTGAGATAACAGGTCTCAGCTAGTCATAAGCTTCACTGGCAGCTCCTTCCCCCTGAGGAGACATGCTCTGAGGAAATCATGTTGCACACCCCACCACAGCCCCAAATGTGTCCTCCACATGGCTGAGCTCACCTGAGTATTCTCAAACTTAACAACCTACCACAGGTGCTCGACTGACTGAAGGTAGGCTGAATCTGGTGTTCTGCACTAAGATGGATGCCTCGGCCAGGGGATCAGGCAGTGGGGCTTGGGCATTGTGTGCTGCCTTTGTGGAGAGCTCTGATGAAGTCAGGTACTGGAGCTTTTCTGTGTGGCACAACTGCCTTACACACGCTTGGGTGATTTTACTGGTTTCTTCTGTTGCCTGTTTATTTTTCTTATTTTCCTCTGCTTTAATTTCTCTTCCTACTTGCCTCCATATTTTCTGGAATGGTGACTTGTGACTATCATTACAGAAACTCCAAGGCAGCAATCAGATCACGGATTATGGGACTGTAGCTTCTAACTCTAACCCCATCAATTCCCACTCCTGCTCACTAGGTTAAACATACCAAGGTAGGACAACTGTACTAATCTACTTCTCTGCACACTCACAGGGTGGCACAGGCACCAAGCCAATGGCTGTAGAGTATCAAGAATTTTTCTGGGTTTCTCAGGTACTCAGCTGAGAGGAAAGACAACACAGCCTCCAAGAACAGAGTGGAGATTCCTCCAGACTCATGCCAGACAGAGATAGGGATTCAGCTAGGTGCAGCAAAGCAAAGCCTGGTGTTGTAGCAGATGGAGAACTGAACTGTCAGTCATTTGTTAGGGAGAGGAGGTGCAGGCATTTGGAGCCACTTCCCTGGCATTATTTTTACAGCCCAGATTCTTGGCTGGAGGTGATACCAGAAACCCTTTAAAGAATTGGCTTTGATCATAGCCAGGGTGCATGGCCAGCTTCAAGGAGGAAATTAAAAAAACATGTAACAAGAACAGAATCATTGGGTTGGTGCCTTGTGGTATAAGAATGCTTGAAAATTGTAAAGCTCTGTGCTTGTTGATCTGTGAATCTCAGTGGTACTTCGCATTTTCTCAGCTGTTGCTTGGGGTAGTGTGCTTATTACTTGCTGTCCTCACCTTCACACTGACAGGCTGGTCTACTAAGTTATCCATGCTACTCTTTGCTTTTCGAAGTATGAACCACTGTGTGTATTTAGTGCAACAGCCAGCAGGACTGACAGGCAAAAGCAGAGAGAGTTGATTGGGAAAACCAACCTTAACCCTGCTAAGATTAGGGCATGTTCTACAGGGACCATGAAGCTGCTATGGTTTGATGGAAGAGGAATGAGGTTTGAGGAAGAGTCCCATGGGCAGGGAAAGATTGATGGTAAATGGAGTGATATCCAGCTGGCATCAGGTCACCAGTGGTGTGCCTCAAGGCATGAGGGGATAGAGTTCACTCT